>OV702280.1:39239974-39583249 GCA_916181665.1 Avena sativa | reverse complement strand
TGTAGAAGCATCCCCGATTGTCTCATCTTGAACTTCTTCAAGTCGCACTGACCTTCCACTCGTTCCTTTTGTGAGAAACTCTTTCTATAGGAAAACACCGCTACGAGCGACAAACACTTTGCCCTCTTCTCGGTGGTAGAAGTAATACCCAAAGGTTTCCCTCGGATATCCCACACTTATCTGATTTGGGTGTTAGCTTTTCCGACTGAAGTCTCTTGACAAATGCATCACATCCCCAAATCTTTAGAAAAGACAAACTGGGATTCTTTCTAGTCCACATCTCATATGGTGTCTTAACTACGAATTTAGATGGTACCCTATTAAGTGTGAAAGCTGCCGTTTCTAGAGCATAACCCCAAAATGATAATGGTAAATCCGACTGGCTCATCATCGATCGAAGCATGTCCAAAAAAGTTCGATTGCGCCATTCGAAGACCCCGTTTCTTTGAGGCGTTCTGGGCGGCGTGAGCTGTGGAACAATTCCGCCACTCTTAAGATGATTGCTAAATTTGTGACTCAAATATTCTCCTCCACGATCAGATCGCAAGGCCTTTATTTTCTTGCCATGTTGATTCTCTACCTCACTCTGAAACTCCTTGAACTTTTCAAAAGTTTCAGACTTATGCCTCATCAGGTAGACATAACCATATCTACTGAAATCATCAGTAAAAGTAATGAAGTAGTGATAACCTCCTCTAGCTGTCGTGCTCATTGGTCCACATACATCAGTATGTATGAGTTCCAACAAGTCTATCGCTCTCTCGGGTAAACCCGAAAAAGGAGACTTGGTCATCTTTCCAAGTAAACAAGCTTGACATGTCTCGTATGATTCAAAATCAAACGAAGTTAGAAGACCATCACCATGGAGCTTCTTCATGCGCTTTTCACTTATATGCCCCAAACGACAATGCCATAAATAGGTAGGACTCAAATCATTAGGCCGAAGCCTTTTAGCACTAACATTGTAAACAGATGCATCATCAAGATTTAAAATAAATAACCCATTCACAATGGGAGCATTAGCCATAAACATATCATTCTTAGAGATTACACAACCATTGTTTGCACTCGCGAATGAATAACCATCCCTTATCAAACATGAAGGTGATAAAATGTTTCGACCCATACTAGGAATGTAATAACAATTATTCAACTCCATAATAAATCCTGACGGAAGGTGAAGTTTCATGACGCCGACGAACAATGCAGCAACCCTTGCTTTATTTCTGACGCAAAAATCCACTTTGCCGTTCTACACTTCTCTAGTCCTTATTAGCCCCTGCATCGAATTGCAAATATGAGCAACGGATCCGGTATCAAATACCCAAGAGTTAACATAGGAATCAGAGAGAAGAATGTCCATGTAACACCACAGTTCTGAAAAGACCGTAGCTTCTATGTGACATGCCAATCCCTGGATCGGTTCATTGGCCCACAATAGAATAAGATGAATAACATAGCAAAATATCCGTGTATCATAAATAACGAAGATCCAGAGTACCATTATTACAATAAAAGCTTAGCTCAAGGCTAGCTCAAATTATTCAGGTAGCAGCATAAATAAAGTAAATCCTCCATTCTTCAAAATGCCCACAAGTGAACAAGTGCCGAGTGGAGTACCGTGGCCTATATCGATTACTCAGAATCGGAATATCCTGCAACATGAAACATAGCAGCCCCGAAGGGTCAATACATGGAATGTATGGCAAGTAGAGCTAGTAAAGGAGACAATAGTGCTAACATCTACATGCATATTTGGCAAGTGGAGCTGTGGCTAGCTTGCATTTGCAAATACCTTTGTCCTACTTTCATAAACAGTCTTTGATTTTCTTTGAAAAGATCCCAATTAAGTTAACCCAACAATATTAAAGCAATTATGAAATTAGAATGAGCGATAAATATGTCATGGAATCAATATCAAGCAACTCAGACGTCCATAACCGGGGACACGCTAATCGATTAGATTATACACCCTGCAGGGGTTAGTACACTTTACCCATGTGACTTGGCCAGCCCATCTCGTACCATCACTCTCATTTTGGGTGATGATAGGGAGAAGTCCAAGAAGAGACCGTTCGGGAAGTAGCTCCCCAATCCCGACGCGCACCGGTCCAACCTACCAAAATTCTACATCTCTGGATACGCGGGTTCGAGTTACCACCACCTACTAAGTCCAACCAACCGCCCATTTCATTATTGGCACATGGTTTTACACGTAAGCTACACAATGAAGAAGCCAATCATTTTCTCTCGATGCCTGGGTGCCTTTCCGCAATGATACCACCAAAATTTATCAATCCCATCACACCCAGGAGATTCATTGATTAAGTTGTTTTAGTTTTCGCAAACCCACACATTTAGAAACAACTTTTAGTGATGTAACCCAGCCCTCGTACACCATAGCATGGCTAAGCACATCTACCAACGGTGGTTCATCTACCAGGAAAGCCCTACCACATAATAGGACATAGCATAGCGATAGTATCATCCTACACATGCATCTACAAAATACACGACAATGCATTGAAAATAGTAGGACAATATCATGAACAAGGTAGCATCTACTTGCCTTGGTTGTAGCGGTTGGAAGAACAATCCACACACGAGCAAGTGTTGCACTCGTCATAATCTACACGATACAATTGCACTCATAAACAAACCATCCACAAGCATATGCAACAAAGATGATGCATGAATGCATGCATGACAAGTGGATTGATGCTACAGCAGCATCACATAATCCTATTCAATAAAGCTACTGAATGCATGCATGGAAAATAATTTTTGGCGCAAGGAAAAACTATTAAGCAATTTATAATGCTCAAAACTAGAGATAGAAACCAAATAATTCACTACTGTTAACATACTGTCTGTAAAATCTTGGGAAAATTCTACTGTATAGGCATTGCTATTTAGGAACAGTACCAATTAGAATTACTCAAAAAGGAATTATAAAACTCCCTGAGTAATTAAAATAATGCAGAAGGCCACTAAATAGTTTCTGCAAAATTTTTTACTGTAAGCCTATCCTTTTAATTCACTTTGAGATTCCCCTTGTTCTACTAAATCCAGGGACATATTATTTGCAATTTTTGGAGTTACAGATCTTTTCCTACGAATTAATTACTCCAAAAAGGGCATTACCTCATTTAATTAATCTGGACAAATTCTTGCTGCAAAAGTGTAAAACAAGGATACAGCAAGATTCTACAAGTCTTACTTAATCTACACATATTTTATTTGCAATTTTTGGCCCAGTAGATTAATTTCTACGAATTTTGCAAGTTTCAGCTATTTCCTGCAATTTCTAAATTCATTTAATTCTTTTACTGCGCGGTCAACGCGACTGACGCGTCGGCGCTGACGCGGCTGCGACGTGGCGTCCACGCGGGCTCCACGCGGCTGCCACGCGGCGCGCTGGTACTGGCCGGTACCGGTTCGGCCGGCCCGTCTAATCTGGCGCGTAGAAATCAAATCGGACGGCTCACCTCGTCCCTGGCGAGCTCGACGGCGGCGATGACGCGGCGGCGGCGGCGGAGCTCCGGTGGCGCGTGCGGGCATCGCTCCGGCGGTCCTCGGCAACGTGGCGGTGACGCGGGAGGGCGAGGCGGTCACGGCGGCGGTCAGGGCGACGCGCGGAGCACCTCGTGCGGCCGTGGCGGACGGCGGGGAACGGCGGCGTCGGCTTGCTCCGGCGAGCAATCGGCGGCGCTACGCTGCGGGGACAAGGGGAAAAGACACGGGGCGAACCGGTGAGGCACGGCGAATGTCAAGAAGCAGAGAGGGCAAGGAGGGGCAGCTCGACGCGTCGGCGGCGAGACTTACCGAGACGGCGGCCGCGGCGGAAAATTCAAGCTCGAGTTCGAGCTCGAACTAGGGTTTCCAGGTGGTTTGAGGGGGGGAAAGTGGCGGCGGGGTGCAGCTTAAGAGGGCCCGAAGTTTGGGGGAGAGGGGCGAGGCGGTAGGCGACCGACTCGGCCGAGATTCGCGGCGGCGGGCGGTGTCCTTGTCGGGCATGGTGGCGAGGATGACAGGCGGGCCCCGCCTGTCAGCGGCTGCGGGCGCGCTGCTAGCTGGGCCGGCCCAGCTGCTAAGTGCTGCGCGGGGTGTGCAGTGGGCGGTGGTTAGGCAGGGTGGGCTGGTGGGCTGGGCCGGGGTGGCTCAGCCGGGGGGGGTAGGTTAGTTTTTTTTGTTCTTTCTTTTATTCTTTTTGCTTTTCTTGTTTCTTTCATAACTTTTTATTAGTTAATCCAAATGAATTGATTTTTGTTTTCAAATTTTTCTAAAATACCAAGGATCATCCTAGGATCATTTTTAGCAACAAAATGTCTATTTCAAACTAGTGACTTCAAGGGTCCAACTATTCCTCTTTGTGGGAACACTTGAGTCACTTCGTCTAGGGTTTGAATGCAGGGTTTTGAATTTGACACAAGATTCATGAATGCAGAATGACATGAGTGATATGCAGAACCAAATCTAAAATTTTGGATGTGACAAGACTAACCCCCTTAAGATGAATCTTGTCCCCGAGATTCGGCGCGGCTAGCAAATAGGTGCGGGTAGTCCTCTCGGATGTCATCCTCACGCTCCCAAGTGGCTTCCTCTTCGGTGTGGTGGCTCCACTGCACTTTGCAAAACCTGATCGTCTTGGTACGCGTAATCCTCTCCGTTGTCTCTAGAATCTTGACCGGCTTCTCCTCGTAGGTCAATTAATTCTCAAGCTGAACCTTCTCTAGTGGCTAAGTGTCTCTTAATGATGTATCCACCATCTCCGGATGGCACTTCTTCAGCTGGGATACGTGGAACACATTGTGAACAGCGGACAGAGCCTCTGGCAACTCCAACTGATAAGCAACTTCTCCTTTGCGTGCTAAGACCCGATACGGTCCAATAAACCGAGGTGCCAGCTTACCCTTAATTCCAAATCTCTTGATTCCACGAAGTGGCAACACTCTGAGGTATGCTCTATCACCTATCTCATACACCACTTCCTTGCGCTTGGCGTCAGCGTAGCTCTTCTGCCTAGATTGTGCTACCTTCAGCCTGTCCCTAATCAAGGCGACCTTCTCCTCAGCGTCCTTGATCAAACCAGGTCCAAACAGCTGACGTTCTCCTACTCCATCCCATAGCAATGGTGTCCGTCACCGTTTCCCATACAGTACATCAAACAGTGACGTCTTGATGCTGGTTTGATAGCTGTTGTTCTAGGAAAACTCAGCATATGGCAAATTCTCATCCCAACTAGAACCATGAGCCAAGGCGCAAGCTCTTAGCATGTCTTCCAAAATCTGATTCACCCTCTCGGTCTGTCCATCGGTCTGTGGGTGAAACGTTGTGCTAAACTCCAATCTAGTACCAAGTGACTCGTGCAGCTGGCGCCAGAAGTGTGAGGTAAATTGGGTGCCTCTATCAGATACAATACTCTTGGGAACTCCATGTAGGCACACAATTCTGTCCATATAAATCTTGGCAAACTTTGCACTCGTATAGGTCGTCTTCACCGGTATAAAGTGGGCTACCTTGGTCAAATGGTCGACCACTACCCAAATGGAGTCGTATCCTGTCCTGGTCCTGGGCAATGCTGTGATAAAATCCATTCCCACTCTATCCCACTTCCAATCCGGCACGGGCAATGGCTGTAGAAGTCCTGCTGGCTTCTGGTGTTCCGCCTTCACTCGGCTACATACATCACATAGGGCAATATGCTCCGCGATGTCGCCCTTCATGTTGTTCCACCAGAATCTGTCCTTTAGGTCCATATACATCTTCGTATTGCCCGGATGTATGGAGTACGGCAAGTCATGAGCTTCCTGCAGAATCAACTTCCTTATCTCCGGATCGTTGGGGACGCACAAACGATCTCCATACCACAAAGTTCCTTGCTCATCCTCGCGGAATTCCCTTGCTCGATCCTCCTTCATCTTTTCCTTTACTTCATCAATCTCTTTGTCTCCCACTTGAGCCTTCCTGATTCTGTCCTGTAGAGTTGGTTGGACTTCCATTGCTGCCAAATATCCTTCAGATACTACCTCCAGTCTAAGGTCCTTGAATTGCTTGCACAAATCCTCGGGCAATTCCCCAATTGTCAATCCATTGGCATAAACCTTCTGGCTCAGAGCATCTGCCACTACATTGGCCTTTCCTGGGTGGTATTGCAGATTCATATCATAGTCCTTGATAAGTTCCAACCATCTCCTTTGCCTCATATTCAGTTCCTTCTGTGTGAATATGTACTTCAGGCTCTTGTGGTCGGTGTACACATCACTGTGTTTTCCCATTAAGTAGTGCCTCCATACCTTGAGCACATGAACCACTGATGCTAATTCCAAGTCATGTGTGGGGTAATTCCTCTCATGGTGTTTAAGTTGCCGCGATGCATATGACACCACTCTCCCATCTTGCATCAGCACACTCCCAAGTCCCTGTCGAGAAGCATCACAGTACACTTGGAAATCCTTCTGAAGATCTGGTAAACACAGAACAGGCGCGGTCACTAGTCGACGCTTCAGTTCCTGAAAGCTGGCTTCACACACATCCGTCCATTCAAACTTCCTCTCCTTCTTCAGAAGTTTAGTCATCGGCTTAGCAATCTTGGAGAAGTTTTCAATGAACCTCCTGTAATATCCAGCAAGTCCCAAAAAGCTACGGATCTCTCCTCCATTCTTGGGCGCTTCCCACTCAGTTACTGCAGTCACTTTGCTTGGATCAACAGCGACTCCTTCTCCTGACACCACGTGTCCAAGAAATCCAACAGTGTTAAGCCAGAATTCACACTTGCTGAATTTGGCATACAGCTTGTGTTCCCTCAGCTTCTCCATAATCAATCACAGATGTTTCTCATGCTCAGCATCATCCTTGGAATATATCAGTATGTCATCAACAAACACCACCATGAACTTGTCCAAGTACTCCATAAACACCTTGTTCATCATGGTCATGAAATATGTCGGGGCATTCGTTAGTCCAAAAGACATAACTGTATACTCATATAAACCATACCTAGTGGTGAAAGCGGTTTTTGGTATGTCCTCCTCCCGGATCTTCAATTGGAAGTAGCCTAATCGCAGATCAATCTTGCTGAACACCTTCGCTCCTTCCAGTTGATCAAACAAATCATTTATGTTCGGCAGGGGGTACATGTTCTTGATAGTTACCTCACTCAGCGAGCGATAGTCCACCACAAATCTCTTGATGCTGTCTTTCTTCTCCACAAACAGAACAGGTGCACCCCATGACGACGAACTAGGCTGAATGAATCCCTTGTCCAACTGCTCTTTCAGCTGCTTCTTCAATTCCTTCAGCTCATCCACATCCATCTTATATGGTCTCTTTGCTATAGGTAATGTTCCTGGCATCAGGTCGATGAGAAACTCCACTTCCCTGTCAGGTGGAATTCCTGGCAGCTCTTCCGGAAACACGTCAGGGTAATCCTTAATCACAGGCACAGTATCCATGCTAACCCCCTTAAGAGAATTCAGCTTACACCTTCCCGGTCGCACAGCCGACTTGAACCTAATCCTCTTACCATCCGGGGTTTTGAGTGAAACAGCCCGCTCTGCATAATCTATGTGTCCCTCATGCATATACATCCAATCCATACCCAGAATAACATCTAACCCTTGTGATTCCAACACTACCAGATGTGCAATGAAATTGTGTGTTCCAATCCTCACAGTTAAGTCGCGGTATCCCGCGCTAGCTATCATATCTCCTCCAGGTGAGCTTACTCTAATAGACTCTTTCATAGACTCAGTAGGTAGCTTATACTTATCCACAAATGCTCTTGATATGAATGAATGCGATGCACCAGTATCGAAAAGTATAAGCGCAGGGTGAGTGTTGATTGGGAACTTACCAATCACAAGGTCAGGCTCATCTGGGATCTCCTCCACATTCATGTGGTTCACTGTGGCCTTCTGGTTGTTGGTTGGCTTCAGTGCCTTCCTCTCCGGACAGTTGTTGTAACACCCTCAGAATCGACCCTATGCAAGTTTCAGCGCTTCCCGCCAAACCCGCATAGAAACGATTCAAAGGTGCCCACCAGGCACTTTTGTGCGGGTGGAAAACGAAGTAATAACATTACACAACAGTCCTCGATGGGACCCACAGAACAGATATATATACAACAGCGACTCAATGAGTCAAGAATACAGATATAATATACAAAGATCCGAATCACCTTGAAAATGATAGAGCGTCCGACTACGGACAAGATGCAAATGGGGCTAAGAGCCCTGAAGAATAACCAATGGCGTCCATAACCCTGCCCAGGCCAAGCCGGAAGGGTAACCCTGCTAACGACGTCGATCTCAAAACCTGCTTAAACAAAAGGGGTGCCGACAAAGGGAAAAGGAAAAAGAGGAGCGTCAGTACTGAGGCCAGTACACGGCGAGGCTAGAATTCGGCGGTCCTCGCCTACATAGGTATGGTGGACTGCAGCGGCAGCGCAGCATGCACTAAACAACCTATAGAGACTCGATACAACTAGCGGCTATCAGAGAGGGGTAAGAAAGACCTATTCGGAACCAACCTGATACTACCACCAAACATACCCATCCTGGTATTCCCCCTCGAGACCAAACGAGGAAGTCAACCGAGGAACTCACACCGTTGGCAGTTTTACTCATTCCGTTATAGTTGTGGCAATTACTAGTCAAATATAGATAGTCATCCTGATAAAATAAGCAGTGGGCAGTTTTATTTAACCATTCCGTTGTAGTTGCAACACTTACTAGTCAGATACAATTGGCATGAGATATCCCAAAACCCAGCAGTTGTTGGTACTTTTATTTAGCCATTCCGTTATAGTTGCAATACTTACTAGTCAGGCACAAGGGTAGCAAGCGACAACCCAAACAAGCAATTGTTGGCAATTTTATTTAGCCATTCCATTATAGTGAAGCTGATTACTAGTCATTATAAAGTCAAATTTATAGCACTACTTTAGTTATAGTTGTCTATGATCGACATACTGTGCTCCAAGTCATCCATAACCGCGGACACGGCTTTCAGAAAGTTTTACCCTGCAGGGGTGCACAAATAGCAACACACACTCGATCAACCTCGGAAAAACCAAATCAAAACCCAACGAGGCCTTCACGGCAAAGCAATCACAGGATTCAGAAATATTTCAGGGGGCCACCCCATTGAGTACACCCGCAACGAAGTTAGCTGACTCCGAGACGGAATCAAGGTTTGCGTCAATGGCTGTAAACGATTGGGAACCCGAAAATGTGACTGGGCTTGTCGATACCGCGAAAACACTCTGCTTCCCTAAACAGTACAGGTGCAGTACCTCGCACAATTTAAATAAAGCAGTAAAGCATGGCATAAGTACAGGATAGTAAATAAAACCTCAAACTAGTTTGTGGCCCCAAGAAATAAGAATGAATCAAGCTCTGGCTCAGGGGGTCCCATAATCCTCCCGGATGTGGATAGCGCGAATATTCAAGGAACAAGTATCAAGTATTTGGGGTCCTACGGGACACAAGTGGACGGTTAACAACCAAATAACATCTATTGCCCACCTGTGCCTCTGCATTTACCTACTTCAATTTTTGTTGTTAAACAGTAATTAAAGTCTTGATCATCTCCAACAATAAACACACGGCAATACTCCAACAACTGTGGTACTTGACAACACGCAACAGCACTTGAGCAAGCGACTACGACGCGCAGGTCCAACTATCTACCAAATAGCAGGTAATAGGAGGTGTCCAAGGAAATATAAGGCTGCAAGGGATATCACGGATACGAAAACTAGAGCATCGCAACACAGATAGCAATAGATCAATAGGAGGAAATAAATACTATAAAAGTAAGATAGGTAGAAAGGGGGAGGTGCTCGCCTGAAAACATTGCCGAAGATTCAACCGAAGATCGGGCCGACACTCGCATCAACTCAACGGCCTTATCCGCGAAGAACCAAAACACTAGAATAAACACCGGATGCAATATTTAATACTACGGACAACGATCGGGCATGATGCATGTATGATGTATGACATGGCAAATATGTGATGCAATTAGGCCATATTAAGCGGAACCGGGGTCCCGACAATTAATTAGATGGTTCATGTTATTTATCTACCCCGCAAATTAAATGTTGTAATAACAAGGCAAGATAAGTTACCGGTTCGCTACACAAATTTAAATGAGGCCAATATAAGACTAGATTTGCCCGCATATGGGCCCCATATTTAATTATATGGTGAATCGGCATAATGCCCCCAAACCCACATGATATGTGTGCAAATATGAACATTTTAATATGCAACAAGTTTAGATATTATTATAAAATAGGGCTCGGGAAGGGAATCACACATTAGGGGGGTCGGTGATCTTGGTTCCGGGGGTTCGGGGTTCTGTCTCAGGGTTCAGGGGAAATGTTGAAGTTCGGACTCGCGATGGCGAACTTGAGTAGATCGGGTACCGGGGTCTTCGGATCTGGGAAGTAGATCTTGTCGCACGGGCGTCAATGCTTCCGGGAAGGAGAACTTGGCAATCCCAAGGGTCTTGGTGTTCGACGGGGTTCGGGCGCGCCGGGATCGGTCTTCAGGGTCTCGGTCATCGGATCCGCGATGAAGGTCTTGGGTGGCACCATGTACATGTACATCCTTCGCAACCATCGGCATCGAGCCGGTCTTGCCGGTGAGCTGCCGTGTACGAAGATCTTGATTTTTCCCCGTGGGTTCTGGCGTCCATCTTGAGCATCGAGGATGTTGTTCCGGTACTATCGACTCCTAGAGCTGCGACCTTCTCGTCGATACTCCAACATTCCCAGCCTTATACACACATGCCCACATGTTACCACAAGGAACATCTCCAGACCAGAGGCCTGGCCACTTGTTGAGCTAGGAAAAACACACACACAAATGGGCACACAGGATGCGCGCATGTACTGGTCGCTGGCAGACCGAACAACGACAGGAGGTGCAAGGAGAGGCGCATGGGAGGGAGCCGGTTGGCGGCACTCGGCGGTGGCTTGAGGCCGAAGACGAGCAGAGGAGGGGGAACTGGTGGCGAGTGGCGCCTGCAGAGGGAGATGGCGGGGAGGCCGCAGGCTCGTGGCCGTGGCGGTAGGGAGCAGGGGCGGCGGCGTGCTGGTCTTGCTGCTAGGGACGCAGAGGGCAGCAACACGACGAGCCGGAGAGGAGAGCGTTGAGCGCAGGAGAGGACGGGGGGGAGCCGGCGGTGCAGCGGATGGGCTCGGCGGCGGGGTCCCGAGGAGGACAAGGAGGCGGGGACGCGGGTGGCAGGGCGCCTGACCGCGGTTGCCGGTGGTGGCGAGGGTTGACGACGAGGTAGCGCGGGCCGGAGCGGAGGAATACGCGGGCGGAGGCCGAGATCGTCGCGGCGGCGGCGGCCGGACTAGGAGGGGGAAACCGAGCGGCGGCGGTGGGGAGCGGCACCGGGGAAGAAGGCGAGGGAGCGGGGCCGCGGGCGGCATCGGGAGGCCGCCGGGGAAGCGGGGCTGCGCGGCGGCGCCGTGAGGAGAGGGGGAGCGGGGCAGGGGCTAGGGGGCTGTCGGGTTGAGGGCGGTGGGGTCGGGTCCAGGGTGTCCAGGGGTGGCAGCGTGCGTCTGTGTGCGTGTGTTGTGGGTTGTGTTGAGTGGGGGAGGGATTAGGTAGGGTAGGCCCAGGCTGAGGTGGCAAGACGGGGTTGGATGGGGGAAAGGGAGAGGTGAGGTGTCGACATGGGATTGGAGGGGGTGAGGTGGCTGAAGGGTGGGTAGAATAGGAATAGGTAGGAAAAGGGTTTAGGTAGTCCGGTTTGTACTGGGGGTGGCCGACTGGGTCGGATCGGCCCGGTACGGTTGCCCCCTAAAAATAATTAAACGTTTTATTTATTTAAAACGGGGCTTTTGCAAACCGTTGGCAGACAAAACAAAATAATCCGGAGACCCGGGTTTTGGATTCGAAATGAAGGCGGGGTATTTAGAAAACAAAATATGCTTTTCGAAGATAGTTTCAGACAAACAAATGCATGATGATGACGATGCTCAAATGCAATGTGGCATGATGACATGAGCATGCGGTCAAGATGATGCAATGCACAAAAATAACGCGATTTTCTAGTAGTGGTTTTGCGGGATGCCGCAATTCGACACCACTAACAATGGATCTCGCCCTCGAGATCCGCCTCATGGTACAGGGAAGAAGGCCGGTGATCTGAATCTTTGCGCTTCGTGAAGATCCTTGCGACACCACTAACAAGAGGTCGTTGATCTTGTTCGTCAAGAGAACACTCCGGATTACAACTGACGAAGTTAAAGGTAAGACCACCTCTAACTTCCATGGAAGGAGTAAGAATTGCATCGATCCACCATTCAATATACGAAAGCGAATGATAAGAGTAGTGGTATGGTCGCGACTCCATCCCGCAGTCAAAGCATTACTCTGTACATGAATAGGAGAATTATGCAACCAACTCTCAGAATTCAGATCGTAGATCTCGGCAAGCAAGGTTCGGGAACAAAAGAATGATGCAGACTCTGCATCGGATCTGGCGTAGAGGATGTCGTCGCGTCGGAAAACACCGGAAGGCACGAGAAGAAACAAAGGGAAGTCCATCAGACGAAGGATTCCTCGGATAGCATGAAGACCAGGTGTAGCAACACCGTTACCAAAGGAGGAAGCGAAACCCTGAAGGTACGATGGAACCCAACCACGAGAAATCCTGGACTCGAAGAGAGAGAAGAGAGCGGATTCAAAACACGCAGAGGTGAGAGGAGAGCAGCAGAGGGGTAAGGAGTAAAATCAGTCCTAATCAGAACTATCCAACCGATTTTGCAAAAATAGTGTTGACACTCTACTTCGGCCGTTAGCTAGGTTATCCTACAGGCTGGTTGTGGGGTATCGCAACTGCTGAGCTCTGATAGAACTCTGTAACACCCTCAGAGTCGACCCTATGCAAGTTTCAGCGCTTCCCGCCAAACCCGCATAGAAACGATTCAAAGGTGCCCACCAGGCACTTTCGTGCGGGTGGAAAACGAAGTAATAACATTACACAACAGTCCTCGATGGGACCCACAGAACAGATATATATACAACAGCGACTCAATGACTCAAGAATACAGATATAATATACAAAGATCCAAATCACCTTGAAAATGATAGAGCGTCCGACTACGGACAAGATGCAAATGGGGCTAAGAGCCCTGAAGAATAACCAATGGCGTCCATAACCCTGCCCAGGCCAAGCCGGAAGGGTAACCCTGCTAACGACGTCGATCTCAAAACCTGCTTAAACAAAAGGGGTGCCGACAAAGGGCAAAGGAAAAAGAGGAGCGTCAGTACTGAGGCCAGTACACGGCGAGGCTAGAATTCGGCGGTCCTCGCCTACATAGGTATGGTGGACTGCAGCGGCAGCGCAGCATGCACTAAACAACCTATAGAGACTCGATACAACTAGCGGCTATCAGAGAGGGGTAAGAAAGACCTATTCGGAACCAACCTGATACTACCACCAAACATACCCATCCTGGTATTCCCCCTCGAGACCAAACGAGGAAGTCAACCGAGGAACTCACACCGTTGGCAGTTTTACTCATTCCGTTATAGTTGTGGCAATTACTAGTCAAATATAGATAGTCATCCTGATAAAATAAGCAGTGGGCAGTTTTATTTAACCATTCCGTTGTAGTTGCAACACTTACTAGTCAGATACAATTGGCATGAGATAACCCAAAACCCAGCAGTTGTTGGTACTTTTATTTAGCCATTCCGTTATAGTTGCAATACTTACTAGTCAGGTACAAGGCTAGCAAGCGACAACCCAAACAAGCAATTGTTGGCAATTTTATTTAGCCATTCCATTATAGTGAAGCTGATTACTAGTCATTATAAAGTCAAATTTATAGCACTACTTTAGTTATAGTTGTCTATGATTGAGACACTGTGCTCCAAGTCGTCCATAACCGCGGACACGGCTTTCAGAAAGTTTTACCCTGCAGGGGTGCACAAATAGCAACACACACTCGATCAACCTCGGAAAAACCAAATCAAAACCCAACGAGGCCTTCACGACAAAGCAATCACAGGATTCAGAAATATTTCAGGGGGCCACCCCATTGAGTACACCCGCAACGAAGTTAGCTGACTCCGAGACGGACTCAAGGTTTGCGTCAATGGCTGTAAATGACTGGGAACCCGAAAATGTGACTGGGCTTGTCGATACCGCGAAAACACTCTGCTTCCCTAAACAGTACAGGTGCAGTACCTCGCACAATTTAAATAAAGCAGTAAAGCATGGCATAAGTACAGGATAGTAAATAAAACCTCAAACTAGTTTGTGGCCCAAAGAAATAAGAATGAATCAAGCTCTGGCTCAGGAGGGTCCCATAATCCTCCCGGATGTGGATAGCGCGAATATTCAAAGAACAGGTATCAAGTACTCGGGGTCCTACGGGACACAAGTGGACGGTTAACAACCAAATAACATCTATTGCCCACCTGTGCCTCTGCATTTACCTACTTCAATTTTTGTTGTTAAATAGTAATTAAAGTCTTGATCATCTCCAACAATAAACACACGGCAATACTCCAACAACTGTGGTACTTGACGACACGCAACAGCACTTGAGCAAGCGACTACGACGCGCAGGTCCAACTATCTACCAAACAGCAGGTAATAGGAGGTGTCCAAGGCAATATAAGGCTGCAAGGGATATCACGGATACGAAAACTAGAGCATCGCAACACAGATAGCAATAGATCAACAGGAGGGAATAAATACTATAAAAGTAAGATAGGTAGAAAGGGGGAGGTGCTCGCCTGAAAACATTGCCGAAGTTTCAACCGAAGATCGGGCCGACACTCGCATCAACTCAACGGCCTTATCCGCGAAGAACCAAAACACTAGAATAAACACCGGATGCAATATTTAATACTACGGCAAAAGATCGGGCATGATGCATGTATGATGTATGACATGGCAAATATGTGATGCAATTAGGCCATATTAAGCGGAACCGGGGTCCCGACAATTAATTAGATGGTTCATGTTATTTATCTACCCCACAAATTAAATGTTGTAATAACAAGGCAAGATAAGTTACCGGTTCGCTACACAAATTTAAATGAGGCCAATATAAGACTAGATTTGCCCGCATATGGGCCCCATATTTAATTATATGGTGAATCGGCATAATGCCCCCAAACCCACATGATATGTGTGCAAATATGAACATTTTAATATGCAACAAGTTTAGATATTATTATAAAATAGGGCTCGGGAAGGGAATCACACATTAGGGGGGTCGGTGATCTTGGTTCCGGGGGTTCGGGGTTCTGTCTCAGGGTTCAGGGGAAACGTTGAAGTTCGGACTCGCGATGGCGAACTTGACTAGATCGGGTACCGGGGTCTTCGGATCTAGGAAGTAGATCTTGTCGCACGGGCGTCAATGCTTCCGGGAAGGAGAACTTGGCGATCCCGAGGGTCTTGGTGTTCGACGGGGTTCGGGCGCGCCGGGATCGGTCTTCAGGGTCTCGGTCATCGGATCCGCGATGAAGGTCTTGGGTGGCACCATGTACATGTACATCCTTCGCAACCATCGGCATCGAGCCGGTCTTGCCGGTGAGCTGCCGTGTACGAAGATCTTGATTTTTCCCCGTGGGTTCTGGCGTCCATCTTGAGCATCGAGGATGTTGTTCCGGTACTATCGACTCCTAGAGCTGCGACCTTCTCGTCGATACTCCAACATTCCCAGCCTTATACACACATGCCCACATGTTACCACAAGGAACATATCCAGACCAGAGGCCTGGCCACTTGTTGAGCTCGGCAAAACACACACACAAATGGGCACACAGGATGCGCGCATGTACTGGTCGCTGGCAGACCGAACAACGACAGGAGGTGCAAGGAGAGGCGCATGGGAGGGAGCCGGTTGGCGGCACTCGGCGGTGGCTTGAGGCCGAAGACGAGCAGAGGAGGGGGAACTGGTGGCGAGTGGCGCCTACAGAGGGAGATGGCGGGGAGGCCGCAGGCTCGTGGTCGTGGCGGTAGGGAGCAGGGGCGGCGGCGTGCTGGGCTTGCTGCTAGGGACGCAGAGGGCAGCAACACGGCGAGCCGGAGAGGAGAGCGTTGAGCGCAGGAGAGGACGGGGGGAGCCGGCGGTGCAGCGGATGGGCTCGGCGGCGGGGGCCCGGGGAGGACGAGGAGGCGGGGACGCGGGTGGCAGGGCGCCTGACCGCGGTTGCCGGTGGTGGCGAGGGTTGACGACGAGGTGGCGCGGGCCAGAGCGGAGGATGACGCGGGCGGAGGCCGAGATCGTCGCGGCGGCGGCGGCTGGACTGGGAGGGGGAAACCGAGCGGCGGCGGTGGGGAGCGGCACCGGGGAAGAAGGCGAGGGCGCGGGGCCGCGGGCGGCGTCGGGAGGCCGCCGGGGAAGCGGGGCTGCGCGGCGGCGCCGTGAGGAGAGGGGGAGCGGGGCAGGGACCAGGGAGTTGTCGGGTTGAGGGCGGTGGGGTCGGGTCCAGGGTGTCCAGGGGTGGCAGCGTGCGTCTGTGTGCGTGTGTTGTGGGTTGGGTTGAGTGGGGGAGGGATTAGGTAGGGTAGGCCCAGGCTGAGGTGGCAAGACGGGGTTGGATGGGGGAAAGGGAGAGGTGAGGTGTCGACATGGGATTGGAGGGGGTGAGGTGGCTGAAGGGTGGGTAGAATAGGAATAGGTAGGAAAAGGGTTTAGGTAGTCCGGTTTGTACTGGGGGTGGCCGACAGGGTCGGATCGGCCTGGTACGGCTGCCCCCTAAAAATAATTAAACGTTTTATTTATTTAAAACGGGGCTTTTGCAAACCGTCGGCAGACAAAACAAAATAATCCGGAGACCCGGGTTTTGGATTCGAAATGAAGGCGGGGTATTTAGAAAACAAAATATGCTTTTCGAAGATAGTTTCAGACAAACAAATGCATGATGATGACGATGCTCAAATGCAATGTGGCATGATGACATGAGCATGCGGTCAAGATGATGCAATGCACAAAAATAACGCGATTTTCTAGTAGTGGTTTTGCGGGATGCCGCAATTCGACACCACTAACAATGGATCTCGCCCTCGAGATCCGCCTCATGGTACAGGGAAGAAGGCCGGTGATCTGAATCTTCGCGCTTCGTGAAGATCCTTGCGACACCACTAACAAGAGGTCGTTGATCTTGTTCGTCAAGAGAACACTCCGGATAACAACTGACGAAGTTAAAGGTAAGACCACCTCTAACTTCCATGGAAGGAGTAAGAATTGCATCGATCCACCATTCAATATACGAAAGCGAATGATAAGAGTAGTGGTATGGTCGCGACTCCATCCCGCAGTCAAAGCATTACTCTGTACATGAATAGGATAATTATGCAACCAACTCTCAGAATTCAGATCGTAGATCTCGGCAAGCAAGGTTCGGGAACAAAAGAATGATGCAGACTCTGCATCGGATCTAGCGTAGAGGATGTCGTCGCGTCGGAAAACACCGGAAGGCACGAGAAGAAACAAAGGGAAGTCCATCAGACGAAGGATTCCTCGGATAGCATGAAGACCAGGTGTAGCAACACCGTTACCAAAGGAGGAAGCGAAACCCTAAAGGTACGATGGAACCCAACCACGAGAAATCCTGGACTCGAAGAGAGAGAAGAGAGCGGATTCAAAACATGCAGAGGTGAGAGGAGAGCAGCAGAGGGGTAAGGAGTAAAATCAGTCCTAATCAGAACTATCCAACCGATTTTGCAAAAATAGTGTTGACACTCTACTTCGGCCGTTAGCTAGGTTATCCTACAGGCTGGACTTGTGGGGTATCGCAACTGCTGAGCTCTGATAGCACTCTGTAACACCCTCAGAATCGACCCTATGCAAGTTTCAGCGCTTCCCGCCAAACCCGCATAGAAACGATTCAAAGGTGCCCACCAGGCACTTTCGTGCGGGTGGAAAACGAAGTAATAACATTACACAACAGTCCTCGATGGGACCCACAGAACAGATATATATACAACAGCGACTCAATGAGTCAAGAATACAGATATAATATACAAAGATCCAAATCACCTTGAAAATGATAGAGCGTCCGACTATGGACAAGATGCAAATGAGGCTAAGAGCCCTGAAGAATCACCAATGGCGTCCATAACCCTGCCCAGGCCAAGCCGGAAGGGTAACCCTACTAACGACGTCGATCTCAAAACCTGCTTAAACAACAGGGGTGCCGACAAAGGGCAAAGGAAAAAGAGGAGCGTCAGTACTGAGGCCAGTACACGGCGAGGCTAGAATTCGGCGGTCCTCGCCTACATAGGTATGGTGGACTGCAGCGGCAGCGCAGCATGCACTAAACAACCTATAGAGACTCGATACAACTAGCGGCTATCAGAGAGGGGTAAGAAAGACCTATTCGGAACCAACCTGATACTACCACCAAACATACCCATCCTAGTATTCCCCCTCGAGACCAAACGAGGAAGTCAACCGAGGAACTCACACCGTTGGCAGTTTTACTCATTCCGTTATAGTTGTGGCAATTACTAGTCAAATATAGATAGTCATCCTGATAAAATAAGCAGTGGGCAGTTTTATTTAACCATTCCGTTGTAGTTGCAACACTTACTAGTCAGATACAATTGGCATGAGATAACCCAAAACCCAGCAGTTGTTGGTACTTTTATTTAGCCATTCCGTTATAGTTGCAATACTTACTAGTCAGGTACAAGGGTAGCAAGCGACAACCCAAACAAGCAATTGTTGGCAATTTTATTTAGCCATTCCATTATAGTGAAGCTGATTACTAGTCATTATAAAGTCAAATTTATAGCACTACTTTAGTTATAGTTGTCTATGATCGAGATACTGTGCTCCAAGTCGTCCATAACCGCGGACACGGCTTTCAGAAAGTTTTACCCTGCAGGGGTGCACAAATAGCAACACACACTCGATCAACCTCGGAAAAACCAAATCAAAACCCAACGAGGCCTTCACGACAAAGCAATCACAGGATTCAGAAATATTTCAGGGGGCCACCCCATTGAGTACACCCACAACAAAGTTAGCTGACTCCGAGACGGACTCAAGGTTTGCGTCAATGGCTGTAAATGACTGGGAACCCGAAAATGTGACTGGGCTTGTAGATACCGCGAAAACACTCCGCTTCCCTAAACAGTATAGGTGCAGTACCTCGCACAATTTAAATAAAGCAGTAAAGCATGGCATAAGTACAAGATAGTAAATAAAACCTCAAACTAGTTTGTGGCCCCAAGAAATAAGAATGAATCAAGCTCTGGCTCAGGGGGGTCCCATAATCCTCCCGGATGTGGATAGCGCGAATATTCAAGGAACAGGTATCAAGTACTCGGGGTCCTACGGGACACAAGTGGACGGTTAACAACCAAATAACATCTATTGCCCACCTGTGCCTCTGCATTTACCTACTTCAATTTTTGTTGTTAAACAGTAATTAAAGTATTGATCATCTCCAACAATAAACACACGGCAATACTCCAACAACTGTGGTACTTGACGACACGCAACAGCACTTGAGCAAGCGACTACGACGCGCAGGTCCAACTATCTACCAAACAGCAGGTAATAGGAGGTGTCCAAGGCAATATAAGGCTGCAAGGGATATCACAGATACGAAAACTAGAGCATCGCAACACAGATAGCAATAGATCAACAGGAGGGAATAAATACTATAAAAGTAAGATAGGTAGAAAGGGGGAGGTGCTCGCCTGAAAACATTGCCGAATATTCAACCGAAGATCGGGCCGACACTCGCATCAACTCAACGGCCTTATCCGCGAAGAACCAGAACACTAGAATAAACACCGGATGCAATATTTAATACTATGGCAAAAGATCGGGCATGATGCATGTATGATGTATGACATGGCAAATATGTGATGCAATTAGGCCATATTAAGCGGAACCGGGGTCCCGACAATTAATTAGATGGTTCATGTTATTTATCTACCCCACAAATTAAATGTTGTAATAACAAGGCAAGATAAGTTACCGGTTCGCTACACAAATTTAAATGAGGCCAATATAAGACTAGATTTGCCCGCATATGGGCCCCATATTTAATTATATGGTGAATCGGCATAATGCCCCCAAACCCACATGATATGTGTGCAAATATGAACATTTTAATATGCAACAAGTTTAGATATTATTATAAAATAGGGCTCGGGAAGGGAATCACACATTAGGGGGGTCGGTGATCTTGGTTCCGGGGGTTCGGGGTTCTGTCTCAGGGTTCAGGGGAAACGTTGAAGTTCGGACTCGCGATGGCGAACTTGAGTAGATCGGGTACCGGGGTCTTCGGATCTAGGAAGTAGATCTTGTCGCACGGGCGTCAATGCTTCCGGGAAGGAGAACTTGGCGATCCCGAGGGTCTTGGTGTTCGACGGGGTTCGGGCGCGCCGGGATCGGTCTTCAGGGTCTCGGTCATCGGATCCGCGATGAAGGTCTTGGGTGGCACCATGTACATGTACATCCTTCGCAACCATCGGCATCGAGCCGGTCTTGCCGGTGAGCTGCCGTGTACGAAGATCTTGATTTTTCCCCGTGGGTTCTGGCGTCCATCTTGAGCATCGAGGATGTTGTTCCGGTACTATCGACTCCTAGAGCTGCGACCTTCTCGTCGATACTCCAACATTCCCAGCCTTATACACACATGCCCACATGTTACCACAAGGAACATCTCCAGACCAGAGGCCTGGCCACTTGTTGAGCTCGGCAAAACACACACACAAATGGGCACACAGGATGCGCGCATGTACTGGTCGCTGGCAGACCGAACAACGACAGGAGGTGCAAGGAGAGGCGCATGGGAGGGAGCCGGTTGGCGGCACTCGGCGGTGGCTTGAGGCCGAAGACGAGCAGAGGAGGGGGAACTGGTGGCGAGTGGCGCCTGCAGAGGGAGATGGCGGGGAGGCCGCAGGCTCGTGGTCGTGGCGGTAGGGAGCAGGGGCGGCGGCGTGCTGGTCTTGCTGCTAGGGACGCAGAGGGCAGCAACACGGCGAGCCGGAGAGGAGAGCGTTGAGCGCAGGAGAGGACGGGGGGAGCCGGCGGTGCAGCGGATGGGCTCGGCGGCGGGGGCCCGGGGAGGACGAGGAGGCGGGGACGCGGGTGGCAGGGCGCCTGACCGCGGTTGTCGGTGGTGGCGAGGGTTGACGACGAGGTGGCGCGGGCCGGAGCGGAGGATGACGCGGGCGGAGGCCGAGATCGTCGCGGCGGCGGCGGCCGGACTGGGAGGGGGAAACCGAGCGGCGGCGGTGGGGAGCGGCACCGAGGAAGAAGGCGAGGGCGCGGGGCCGCGGGCGGCGTCGGGAGGCCGCCGGGGAAGCGGGGTTGCGCGGCAGCGCCGTGAGGAGAGGGGGAGCGGGGCAGGGGCCAGGGAGTTATCGGGTTGAGGGTGGTGGGGTCGGGTCCAGGGTGTCCAGGGGTGGCAGCGTGCGTCTGTGTGCGTGTGTTGTGGGTTGGGTTGAGTGGGGGAGGGATTAGGTAGGGTAGGCCCAGGCTGAGGTGGCAAGACGGGGTTGGATGGGGGAAAGGGAGAGGTGAGGTGTCGACATGGGATTGGAGGGGGTGAGGTGGCTGAAGGGTGGGTAGAATAGGAATAGGTAGGAAAAGGGTTTAGGTAGTCCGGTTTGTACTGGGGGTGGCCGACTGGGTCGGATCGGCCCGGTACGGCTGCCCCCTAAAAATAATTAAACATTTTATTTATTTAAAATGGGGCTTTTGCAAACCGTTTGCAGACAAAACAAAATAATCCGGAGACCCGGGTTTTGGATTCGAAATGAAGGCGGGGTATTTAGAAAACAAAATATGCTTTTCGAAGATAGTTTCAGACAAACAAATGCATGATGATGACGATGCTCAAATGCAATGTGGCATGATGACATGAGCATGCGGTCAAGATGATGCAATGCACAAAAATAACGCG
The DNA here is from genome assembly GCA_916181665.1 of Avena sativa. Taxonomy (NCBI): domain Eukaryota; kingdom Viridiplantae; phylum Streptophyta; class Magnoliopsida; order Poales; family Poaceae; genus Avena; species Avena sativa. The sequence continues at coordinate 39,561,329 of OV702280.1, read as the reverse complement.
ATTTTCTAGTAGTGGTTTTGCGGGATGCCACAGTTGTCAGCATAATGTCCCTTCTGGCCACACTTGAAGCATGTCACCTCACTCAGATCCTTCTTCACAAAGCTGCGATCACGGACCCAAGTAGAGCCTAGTGGGGGCCTTGGCCCCCACTCCATGGTGGTGGCGGTCATGGCTCCCATGGTGCCCATGGTCACTCCCTCCTTGCTTGGAGTATCCATCATAAGAAGTGCGAGACTTGTGGTGAGAACCAGAGTGGTGATTGCTGCTCTTTCTCTTGCGGTTCTCCACCTGCTTGTGCTTCCCTTCCAAGATCCTGGCCTTGTCCATAAGCTCCTGGAAAGTGGGGAAATAAACCACCAGTAGCTGCACTGAAATCTCATCACTGAGGCCATCCAGGAATCTCTCCCTCCTTTTTGCATCAGTGTCAACATCCTCAGGTGCATAATGGGACAGGTTGTTGAACTCCTCAATGTACTCAGCCACGGTGCGATTGGTTTGGCGCAAGTTGCGAAACTCCTTCCTCTTCAGGCTCAGAACTCCTAAAGACACGTGGTTGGTCCTGAAACCTTCCTCAAACATTGCCCAAGTCACAGTGTCCAGCGGGTGGGTGATCTGAAAAGTGTCCCACCAAGAAGCGGCTGGTCCCTCCAGTAGGTGATCGGCAAACCTCACCTTCTCAGCATCAGTGCATCTAACAGTTACCAGATCCTTGTTGACTGAACGCAACCAGTCGAGAGCAACCATTGGTTCCGTTGCAGTAGAGAACTTAGCTGTCCTTAACCTCAGAAACCTGGTGAGAGCATCTCCCTGAGGCTGGTTGTTCCCATTGTTGTTGTTGTTGTTGTTGTTGTTGTTCTGAGCTTCCATGAACTAGGTCATAACTTGGGTCAGCTGTGCCTGAGCTGCCATGAGCTGCTCCAACTCAGTGGGTTGACGGCGAGGAGGCATCTGCGGTTCAGCACAGGTAAGCTTAGAAAGAATCAACTACAAAATCAGGATTCTACCCATGCATTATGATCAAACAACAACAAACAATAGAAGACAATCTCAAGCAAGCAATACATCAACAAACAAGTGATCCAGCAACATCCCAGGGGTTATCCTAGCAGTATATATCTACTGAAATAGTTTTAGAAGAGTTGGCAATGGTTATCTAAACAGTTGATCAACTAAGCAACAAAACAGCAATCTGCTAGAACAGTCCAGCAGCATTCACGAATTTTTCTACCTGACTTAGACTCATCAGAAAATTATGCTGATTTTTGCACATACAGTACAGAGAGTTTCTCACCGGCCCTATTTTTTTCAGATTTTTCCCAGATACCAGTAAAATATGAAAAATCGTACAGTACTGCTGTATCAGCAGAAAACTGCAGCGAAAATAACACAGGTAATAACCAAACTTGCCATAACTCTTTCATAAAATTCGCACAAATAATTCCTGGGATATTGAAGTACACAAATAAGCAACTAAACACTCTTAAACTAACAGTAATTAAGTTTTACATCGATCGAGACTAATCCTAACGAATTTACCTAACGAGGACTAATTGGTGGACTTCGATCTATTTCTTGAAGAGGTTGCGGTAGGTCCTTGCATTCATGCGTTGGCGCTTCTGTCCACGGTTCAACCATGGCGGCGGAGTGTACACCTCTCCTGAGTCATCACTTGAAATCTCAAACTCCACCTCTTCTGGATCCTCCTCTTCTTCTTCACTTTCAGCTGCAACTGCAACAGCTTCATCTCCTCCACCATCATCGTCTCCATCATCATCATCCTCGTCCTCATCATCATCGTCGTTCCCACTGTCATCATCATCATCATCATTGTTGCCACCATATCCATTGTCATCATCAGAGGGTGGATTCAGCTGTGCTTGGAGAGCGGCAATCTGGGCTGCCATAGCTTCAATAGTTTGATCCCTTTCCTGGACGGTCCCTTGCAACTGTTTTATGGTCTAGGTGTTATCCTGCACAGTTCCATGAAGATGAGCTATGGTTGCATCCCTGCCTATCAGGGCATTCCCCACAACTCCCACAGCTTCATGCAAGGTGTCAATCTCCTGTCCTTGGACCACCATACCATTGCTAGCAAAATCTGCGATCTCCTTTATCATCATCACTTTCTCAGCTAGAGCTCCATTCTCCCTTTCCATGTCCTCTATGTGCCTCCGACGGGGCGGCATGTTGTTCCTGTTGCCCGGGGTAACCACAATGTGCCCATCTTCATCACGCCTCCCATAGTCACGGTAGGGTGAGTCTGCTGGTAGTAGGTGTCGGACATGATGGCACTGGCGAGACAGGGCTTCATGTATGGCCAAGTTGATTCCAAGTCCCCAGTTGTAGTATGTCTTGGTGTAGATCAGATGCACAGGGTTTGGCAAGGCGGCATCCCTGAATATGAAGGTAGTGATCTCCCATGCATCCTCACCATAACCATAGGTGTACAGCCTTCTTCCCTTGAACATGGGCAGTGGCAATCCCAACGACTGCGAGAGCTGTGCTAACTGTCTTGCAAAGGGCCTTGGTGACTCCATGGTTGCATACTCAGTCCTGACTTCTCCAATCTATCAATTAAAAGAGGAAAGTGTGAGAATAGCATATGGTAAGAATTTACGAGAGTGAAAGGCATAAGATGAAAGACAGAGTTAATATAAGCTTTAATAATTCTATGGTTTCCTAATCCAATCCTAGGTCATGATCCTACAGTCGACACACGGGCTCTGATACCATCTCGTAACACCATGGTTCAGAAAAGACCGTAGCTTCTATGTGACATGCCAATCCCTGGATCGGTTCATTGGCCCACAATAGAATAATATGAATAACATAGCAAAATATCCGTGTATCAGAAATAAAGAAGATCCATAGTACCATTATTACAATAAAAGCTTAGCTCAAGGCTAGCTCAAATTATTCAGGTAGCAGCATAAATAAAGTAAATCCTCCATTCTTCAAAATGCCCACAAGTGAACAAGTGCCGAGTGGAGTACCGTGGCCTATATCGATTACTCAGAATCGGAATATCCTGCAACATGAAATGTAGCAGCCCCGAAGGGTCAATACATGGAATGTATGGCAAGTAGAGCTAGTAAAGGAGACAATAGTGCTAACATCTACATGCATATTTGGCAAGTGGAGCTGTGGCTAGCTTGCATTTGCAAATACCTTTGTCCTACTTTCATAAATAGTCTTTGATTTCTTTGAAAAGATCCCAATTAAGTTAACCCAACAATATTAAAGCAATTATGAAATTAGAATGAGCGAGAAACATGTCATGGAATCAATATCAAGCAACTCAGACGTCCATAACCGGGGACACGGCTAATCGATTAGATTATACACCCTGCAGGGGTTAATACACTTTACCCATGTGACTTGGCCAGCCGAGCTCGTACCATCACTCTCATTTTGGGTGATGATAGGGAGAAGTCCGAGAAGAGACCGTTCGGGAAGTAGCTCCCCAATCCCGACGCGCACCGGTCCAACCTACCAAAATTCTACATCTCTGGATACGCGGGTTCGAGTTACCACAACCTACTAAGTCCAACCAACCGCCCATTTCATTATTGGCACATGGTTGTACACGTAAGCTACACAATAAAGAAGCCAATCATTTTCTCTCGATGCCTGGGTGCCTTTCCGCAATGATACCACCAAAATTTATCAATCCCATCACACCCAGGAGATTCATTGATTAAGTTGTTTTAGTTTTCGCAAACCCACACATTTAGAAACAACTTTCAGTGGTGTAACCCAGCCCTCGTATACCATAGCATGGCTAAGCACATCTACCAACGGTGGTTCATCTACCAGGAAAGCCCTACCACATAATAGGACATAGCATAGCGATAGTATCATCCTACACATGCATCTACAAAATACACGACAATGCATTGAAAATACTAGGACAATATCATGAACAAGGTAGCATCTACTTGCCTTGGTTGTAGCGGTCGGAAGAACAATCCACACACGAGCAAGTGTTGCACTCGTCACAATCTACACGATACAATTGCACTCATAAACAAACCATCCACAAGCATATGCAACAAAGATGATGCATGAATGCATGCATGACAAGTGGATTGATGCTACAGCAGCACCATATAATCCTATTCAGTAAAGCTACTGAATTCATGATGGAAAATAATTTTTGGCGCAAGGGAAAACTATTAAGCAATTTATAATGCTCAAAACTAGAGCTAGAAACCAAATAATTCACTACTGTTAACATACTATCTGTAAAATCTTGGGAAAATTCTACTATATAGGCATTGCTATTTAGGAACAGTACCAATTGGAATTACTCAAAAAGAAATTATAAAACTCCCTGAGTAATTAAAATACTGCAGAAGGCCACTAAATAGTTTCTGCAAACGTTTTTACTGTAAGCCTATCCTTTTAATTCACTTTGAGATTCCCCTTGTTCTACTGAATCCAGGGACATATTATTTGCAATTTTTAGAGTTATAGATCTTTTTCTACTAATTAATTACTCCAAAAAGGGCATTACCTCATTTAATTAATCTGGACAAATTCTTGCTGCAAAAGTGTAAAAGAAGGGTACAGCAAGATTCTACAAGTCTTACTGAATCTACACATATTTTATTTGCAATTTTTCGCCCAGTAGATTAATTTCTATGAATTTTGCAAGTTTTAGCTATTTCCTGCAATTTCTAAATTCATTTAATTCTTTTACTGCGCGGTCAACGCGACTGACGCGTCGGCGCTGACGCGGCTGCGACGTGGCGTCCACGTGGCTGCCACGCGGCGCGCTGGTACTGGCCGGTACCAGTTCAGCCGGCCCGTCTAATCTGGCGCGTAGAAAACGAATCGAACGGCTCACCTCGTCCCTGGCGAGCTCGACGGCGGCGATGACGCGGCGGCGGCGGCGGAGCTCCGGTGGCGCGTGCGGGCATCGCTCCGGCGGTCCTCGGTGACATGGCGGTGACGCGGGAGGGCGAGGCGGTCACGGCGACGGTCGGGGCGACGCGCGGAGCACCTCGTGCGGCCGCGGCGGACGGCGGGGAATGACGGCGTCGGCTTGCTCCGGCGAGCAATCGGCGGCGCTACGCTGCGGGGGACAAGGGAAAAAGACACGGGGTGAACCGGTGAGGCACGGAGAACGTCAAGAAGCAGAGAGGGCAAGGAGGGGCGGCTTGACGCGTCGGCGGCGAGACTTACCGAGGCGGCGGCGGCAAAGGAAAATTCGAGCTCGAGTTCGAGCTCGAACTAGGGTTTCCAGGTGGTTTGAGGGGGGGAAGTAGCGGCAGGGTGCAGCTTAAGAGGGCCCAAAGTTTGGGGCAGAGGGGCAAGGCGGTTGGCGACCGACTCGGCCGAGATTCGCGGCGGCGGGCAGTGTCCTGGTCGGGCACGGTGGCGGGGATGACAGGCGGCCCCCGCCTGTCAGCGGCTGCGGGCGCGCTGCTAGCTGGGCCGGCCCAGCTGCTAAGCGCTGCGCGGGGTGTGCGGTGGGCGGTGGTTAGGTAGGGTGGGCTGGTGGGCTGGGCCGGGGTGGCTCAGCCGGGGGGGGGGGGTGGTGGTAGGTTAGTTTTTTTGTTCTTTCTTTTATTCTTTTTGCTTTTCTTGTTTCTTTCATAACTTTTTATTAGTTAATCCAAATGAATTGATTTTTGTTTTCAAATTTTTCTAAAATACCAAGGATCATTTTTAGCAACAAAATGTCTATTTCAAACTAGTGACTTCAAGGGTCCAACTATTCCTCTTTGTAGGAACACTTGAGTCACTTCGTCTAGGGTTTGAATGCAGGGTTTTGAATTTGACAAAAGATTCATGAATGCAGAATGACATGAGTGATATGCAGAACCAAATCTAAAATTTGGTATGTGACAGTCCACAACATTTACAACAAGTGTACCTGAGTGGGAAGTACTCTTACTTCCACTCTTCTTCAAAGAAGCCTGGTACTTGTTGCAGTTTTTCTTCCAGTGGCCATGTTCATGACAAAAGAAGCACTCAGTGTCTTCTACAGGTCCAGCCTTTTGCTTAGGTGCAGGCTTAGGGATCGCATCCTTATCCTTGCCCTTCTTCTTCCAAGAAGTACCCTTTTTCTTGAAGCTAGGCTTGTTCTGCACAGCCATCACATGGCTATGCCCTGCACACTTCGTCATGTCACTTTCTGCTGTTTTTAGCATCCCGCATAACTCATTAAGGCCCTTCTCCACCCCATGCATATGGTAGTTCGAAATAAACTGCCCATAGCTGGATGGAAGAGACGCCAAAATGAAGTCAGTGGCCAACTCTTGGCCTAGTGGAAAACCAAGCTTTTCCAAAGTCTGACTGTAACCAACCATTTTGATCACGGGCACCCCCGGGTGGCTATCGAGTAGGAGTTAACATGGCTTTCAACCCTAGACCTCCCCCTCACTGCCCAGAACGTGGATCCATGTAACATCCCAAAAATACTAAACTTAAATCATCAAACTCTAATCATCAAATTTAGGGTTAACAAAAACTTTTTTAATTAAAATTATGAAGGCATGCATATGTGTATGCATTTAATTTGAAATTCTTTTGAACCACCTTGTTTGTGTGTTTCCTTGCTTGTAAAATGTTTCTTAGGTGAAATAAACATCATCTAAACATTTCCCAAACTTTTCCTAAGGACAAATAAATCAAAACCAATAAAATAAAGGAATGGTCATTTTGACCAATTTAACTCCCATGCCTACTTTGTCTGTCTCAAACTTTCAGAACCTAATGGAAACTTTTCTAGATCTTTGCACCCCTTGAATGTACCCATAACAAGGTATCAAGGCCCACTTTGTGATCATCCAGAAACTTTCAAATGCATGGTTTAAATGATAATTCAAAATTGAATCTTTATCATATGGGAAGATCCCACTTTTTTAAAAACCACTCAAACAAGCTCAACTTTCAAAACCCAAGCATCTGCAGACTCACCAGCACCAATCTAGAAAACCCACCAAAAATCTTTTCAAAATTCAAAACTTGATTTCATGCGGCCATTTCATCAAACAGGTTGCAGACACAAATCATCAAAATCCTAAACACTATAGTGAGCAGTGATTGAAGCCTAACTTGTTCCCTCTCTAGCTCACAACCAGCTCAGTAGATCATCTAGCAAGATTAACTAAACACTAGCACCACTGTTAGCTTGGCATTACCATCCATGGTGAACAGCCGAAGCCAACCTTGTCACCCCCATGTCGACAGCAAGCTAGGAAGAGAAGCAAGTCTAGCCAGCATGTCTGGGAGGCAGCCCACCGTCCACCGCCACCCCCTGTCCCATCCGCGAGCGCTGCCAAGACTTGTACCACAGGCACGAACCATGCCAACCTCGCCAGCGACCATGCCGAGTGTGCGCCAGAGCGCCATCCTCGACCAGCGCCCAAAGACCGCGCGTCTCCCTCGCCACGTGCATACACAATCCCCACCGACCCAGGAGACCGCCACACATCCTTGTTTGCCGCCCCGTGCCGCACAACCACCGCTCGCCGTCGAAGACGCCGCCTCTGCCGCGCAGAGCACCGTCGCGTTCCAACCAAGCCGCACCGCCCCACGCCTCAAAACCATGTCGTTGAGCATCGCCAGGGAACACCGCACCGTCCCCTACCTTCGCCCATGCCGATAGCCGCCTGTAACATCGCGCCCCGACGAGCTCACTGTGCGCTCCATCGGTCCCCTCGCTCGACTATAAATAGAGGCCACCCCAGTCGATTTCTTCACACCACCTCACTCCCCTCTTCTCACTGATCATGCCACACCGTTCCCGGAGCAAGGCGAGCACCACCTCGCCGGAATTTCACCGGAGCCCGCCGCCTCTGGAGAAGAAGGGCGCCATCGATTTCGTCCACCCCAGGAGCTTCCGCGACCACCCCTGAGTTCGCCGTCGTCGACTTCGTCGTTCGCCCGCCTTGCCGACCCTCGCCTGCACCCCAGCAAGCCCCCAACACCCCTCACTGGCTGCACTAGGTTTCTTTCTTCCCGGCGTTGCCTCGCGTCGACGATGACTCCCAGCCGTTGGATTAGAATCAGATCGAACGACCCACATTGCCCCGTACCGCTTCGCCCCTCCCTGTCTCACTGACGAGTGGGGACACCCACTTAAGCAGCCCGCGGGAGCACTGCGCTTAGCAGGCCGGCCCGTTAACTTTTCCCGCGCAGCCCAGTTATTCAAATTAAACCTTTTCTATTTATTTCAAACCTTATTAAATTGTGACACCACTTTAAATCACATTTCCTTGGACTACAATATGTGGTGATGACATGTGTCAACATGATCCCATGTTTGGTTTGGAGAATGTTAAATCTTAAGTAGTTTTTCAATGAGTAGAAATTACTTTTCTAAAAATAAAAGGAATTAAACCAAGCTTTAATCTTGTAATGTTAGAGATGATGCTAGATCATCTATAGGACCCTTGTGTGTGATGATTGCAAGTAGTTAAGTATTGTGTGGTGATTGTGTACCTCGAATTTATTTATAGACGCTAGTACCGACCAAGGATACGAGGAGGAAGGAGGATACTACAAACAAGAAGCCGAGGAGAACTTCAACCACTGCTCTGCACAAGGCAAGCTAATGCTATACCTATGCAAGCTTATACTGATATTGTGCAAGCTTTATTAACTAAGTGGACCAATGCAAGCTAACCCTTGCAAGATACCCTACTGATGCCACAAACCACTACTTTTTACTATGCCCACTATATGCCTTAAGCATATATGATCCAACCCACTTGACCAACCAATCCTAGTTTTTACTTACAAGCTTTATACTTTATTTCTTTATCAAAGCTATTCCTTAGAGTTTACTTAAGTGAATTATAGATACTAGAAAGATATCTGAAGGTTGCATAAAGAGCATAAAATTTGGCCTAAGCTAGATAATCTTGATGTCATCTTAAGGCATGAGATTGAACTTAGTTAAAACTCCACTAGTTTACCACCCCTCATTATTGCTTACCCCCACCTATAGATGCTAGTGCTAAGCATAAAACTTGATCCAATTTAGATGGGAATACTTGGTGGAAAAATGATTATGAAAACCTTGGAATGATGGATCATTCTATTGAAATGTTTTGGACATGTGTTTCCGAACACCTGATGATTTTGGTGATGAAAATGTTGAGGCATGAGCCTTAGCCCTTTATAAAACTGATGGTTGTCTGGATGCGATACCATTCCAATTTTATCATACAACCACAATACCTGAATATTGGGTAGGGCTTGACTGGAAACTTATATACCTTAGTATTAGTTCCCTCACGGCCAAGGTCTGAGCTGAGGCTACCTTGTGAAGATTGTCCACCTTTACAGTACCCAAGATGACAGTTGGTGATGGTTGGGAGGCCAAACTCACAGGAGAGGTGCTTATACTAGGGCGTGTAATCGAAAGGTTAGGATTGATTATCCGCATACTGAGTATGGTGAATTCAGGATTTGTTTCTGATGGATGTATCGAATGTTGTGGTGGAAGTGTACAATCTCTGCAGAGTGTCAAACTATTCGAATAGCCGCGTCCGCGGTTATGGACAGTTGGAGTGGCCATACTGTTCCCCCGTCAGACTTTTCAAAATGACTTGTGAAATGAATTGAGACTTTGACTTGACCACAACAGGGTTGTGATATGAAATACAAATTCCCACTTAGGAGATATAAAATTTTGATGAGCATTCGTTGCTTCTAAACTTAGTAGAGGTAAATCTGGCTTTTGCAAAACAACCCTAGAGCCTAGTGTCCTATTATCCAAAAACCCCTGTTACCTGTTAGTATTAGTTTGCGAGTACTTAAAGAGTACTCATGGCTTTGTCCCTGGCTATTCCCATGGCCAGACTATGAAGAGGAGTACCTGGAGGATGGACCCTAGGAAGGTTACGACAACTAGGATCATCTCCCATCGTCAGCATTGCCTGTGACCCCGAAGATGGAGCTTCTCCTACGCTACCGTTATTATTACGTATTCCGCTGCTTGATGTTGTATTAAGAACTGGATCATGAGATCCCTATTTGTGTAAGAACTTATGTATCGTTTATAATGGATGATGTACTATGGTATCCAATTCTGTTATGTCTCGCAAAAATGGTAATCCTAGGATTGCGATGTATGGCATAACAGGCATCTAGGATTGAAAAATCCGGGTGTTAACAAGTTGGTATCAGAGCCATCTTGACCATAGTAGACCCTAGTTAGGCTGGACGTTTAAAACCAAAAACTTATTTTCCAAAACCAAATAAAACAAATATTTACAAAAACTTATTCTCATTCTTATCCCTTTGATTCTTTCATGAAAATTCAGGTTCCTCAAAAACTCTTGCAAAAATACATAAAATTTGGACACACTTGACCACTCTACTAACTTACTCATCCTATATTCTTATAGATGGACGTGAAGTACAACAAGTTTTATCAACTTGGGAATGGAGGAGACCTGATCTTTGAGAGGGATTTGGACCAGCTTTGGAACTTCTGGAGCGTCCTCACCCTGAGTTCTTCGGATCTCAGCTCAATGATCAAGGAGGAGAAGATCTGCAGTGGCTAATTGTTGCAAGTCTCCGAGGAAAGATTGAACCTCCCACTGCGGAGGGAATTCAGTTTACCTTGAGGGAAAACAACTGGCTCGATGGACTTGCCAGAGCTATGCAAGAAGCTCTTTCCCATCTGTGTGGGCAGAGCATCAATCAGATCAAGGGTACTCGCTTTGAGTTTTGCCCAAGGCGTGATGCTAATGGACAACCACTGGAAGCCCCATACCACCCTGAGCTGAAGACCCAATTGGACCACCTTAGCTTCATGATGTACGATCGTCAGCAGGAGTTGGACAACTGCCGTGACTACTGCAACCACAAGTCTGCCATCATCAAGACGAAGGACCAGACCATCGCCCTGCTAGCAAAGGATCGCAAGTCTCGCCGCCGTCAGCTCGACAAGAAGGAGCGCATCATTGCCCGTCTTTGCCACCGCATCTCATCTCTGGAGGAGACCATCCACGAGAGAGACATGCAGTTGGAGGAAAGGGAGAATGCCAGAGAGGATCTTCGTGGATACCCCTACTCCTATCTCAGCGATGACGATGATTTTCTGTAGGATCAGGCTATGGAATTCTTCACCGATGAGGATGATTTCGCCTTCATCGATGATGATGAGGATGATGAAGCCACAGATTCCAAGGAGTAGTACCACTTGAGCACTAGCGTAGCGAGTAGTATTCGGTCCCACTGTATCGTAGTTCTCAGAATGGTTCTTAAAACCATCTGCTTTCCTTTGATGTGGTGTGTGTTGTATCGTGTGCTATGAATGAATGAATGAAAAAGCAAGTTCCTAGAAAAATCTGAGTCAAACCTTAAGAACTTTTCAAAGACCCCAAAACTTTAGAAATATCCCTCTTTTCTCATGATCTACCTCAATCTTCAGATGCCATGTGGAGGAAGTGGTTCAACCCCAGACCCGATGTTGCAGATTCTGCAAATGTTGACTTCTGACCGTGAAGCTGAAAGAGCGGAACGTCAAGCCAACCTAGCCACCCTTCAGCAGATAGCCCAGCTAGCCCACAACAACCAAGGCCACGGAAATCAGGACCACCATGGATCTAAGCTCAAGAATTTCCAGAATACCAACCCACTTGTTTTCACTAAGTCAGAAGAACCCCTCGACGCTGATGATTGGCTGCAAACCATGGAAAATAACTTAGAAGTAGCCGGAGTGGAAGCCAACGAGAAAGTCCTGTTTGCCACCCACTATCTAGCCGGAGATGCCAGAGCATGGTGGAACAGTGTTCGCGCAATGACCGGAGGCCAGATGATGACCTGGGAGGAATTCAAGCTCAAGTTTAGCAGAACCCATGTGCCACCGGGTTTGATCAAGAGAATGAGAGACGAGTTCAGAGAGCTGAAGCAAGGAAGGATGACTGTAGTGGAATACCGTGACAAATTTTTGTCATTAGCTAGGTATGCCCCGGATGAAATAGACACTGAAGCCAAGAAGAAAGAAAGATTCCTGAATGGTCTGCATGATGAGATGCAGATGGTGTTAGTAAATATCCCCTTTGCGGATATTGAAGCCCTTGTCGACTCTGCTATCCAGATGGACGGAAAGATCAACCAAACCAATGAGAACCGCAAGCGTCGTATGATGCATCAGCCAGGAACCCATCAGACCCCAAAGTATCGCCCTAACCCATCTCCGGGATTTGCCCCAAGGACCAACAGACCCCCGATGACCCGTCCCACCTATCCCAACCATGGAAACCCTAGACCCGGAGGAAATCACAATAACCCCGGCAACTCTAGCAATTTCAATCGTGCCCCACCCAAGTTCAACAACAACAATGTTACTGCCAACACCAACACTGCCCCGAGGACTGGAAGCAATGATGTGCCTGTAGCAGCCAAGGACAAGTCGCAAGTGACCTGTTATGACTGTGGAAATAAAGGCCACTATTCCAACGAGTGCCCCAACAAGAAGAATGCTACAGCCCCCAATGCCAATGTCCCAGCTCAGCAACAGCGTCGTGTTCAGCCAGGAAGAAGATTTGCCCCAGGGAATTCGCTCAACCGCAATGGCCGTCTTTTTCTCATGCATGCTGAAGAAGCTCAGGAAGCGCCAGACGTCGTGCTGGATATGTTTTCGGTTAATTCAGTACTTGCAAGAGTGTTGTTTGATTCTGGTGCATCGCATTCATTTGTCACCGAAGAATTTGCATGCACTAGTAAAATTCAACCAACCAAACTGAAGCATGTCATGATTGTTCAAATTCCCGGATCAAGCACCAAGGCTAGGCAAATTTGCAAAGCCGTCCCTATCTGAATCCATGGCATAGATTTTTATGCAAATCTGATAGTACTCGGAACTAAAGGTTTGGAAGTAGTACTAGGAATGGATTGGATGTCCAAACATAAAGGATTAATTGATTGTGCCAAGAAAGCCATAACTATGACCAGTACCGCCGGAATATCAGTCGAGCATATATCTGAAACCTTACCCCGCCAATTCAAGTGTAACAAGAGTATAGCCCAACCTACCATTGACCAAGTCCAGATAGTCTGTGAATACCCCGATGTATTTCCAGATGTTTTGCCCGGTATGCCCCCAGATCGGGATATCGAGTTCATCATCGAACTAATCCCCGGAACTGGACCAATAGCCCAAAGACCATATAGTATGAACCCGTCAGAGCTCGCAGAACTGAAGAAGCAACTGGATTCCATGCTGTAAATTGGATTGATTCAACCAAGTGCGTCACCTTGGAGATCACCTGTCTTGTTTGTGGACAAGAAGGATGGAGGTAACCATTTGTGTATGTATTATCGGAAGTTGAATGATGTCACCATCAAGAACAAGTACCCCTTGCCCAATATAGAGGATTTGTTTGATCAGTTGACCGGTGCCAAAGTGTTTTCTAAGATTGATCTTAGAACTGGCTATCATCAACTCAAAATTTGTGCAGAGGATATTCCAAAGACTGCCTTTACCACCAGATATGGATTGTATGAGTATACAGTCATGTCTTTTGGATTAACCAATGCCCCCGCTTATTTCATGAATCTCATGAATAAGATTTTTATGGACTTCCTGGATAAGTTTGTCATTGTTTTCATCGATGACATTCTGATTTATTCCAAATCAGAAGAAGAACATGAGCTACACCTAAGGACCATTCTTGGAACCCTTAGAGAGCATCAGCTGTATGCAAAGTTTAGCAAATGTGAATTCTGGTTACAGGAGGTAGGATTCCTCGGTCACATTGTATAAGCCGGAGGAATTGCTGTTGACCCTGCCAAAGTGAAAGATGTAGAAGATTGGCAAGCCCCAACCACTCAAACCCAAGTTCGTGCATTTCTCGGATTGGCGGGATATTACCGCAAATTCATAGAAGGATTCTCTAGTATCGCCAGACCCATGACCCAATTGCTGAACAAGGACAAGAAGTTTGAATGGACCAACAAATGTGAAGCGAGTTTTCAAGAACTCAAGAGAAGATTGATTTCAGCTCCAATCTTGATCATGCCGGATATCACGAATCCCTTCGATGTGTATTGTGATGCATCCAAGATTGGTCTCGGATGTGTGCTAATGCAAGAAGGCAAAGTTATATCTTATCTATCGCGACAACTGAAGCAACATGAGCAAAACTACCCAACCCATGACCTCGAACTCGCAGCCGTAGTTCTAGCCCTAAAGACATGGAGACATTACCTGATGGGAAACCGTTGTGAAATTTATTCGGATCACAAGAGCCTAAAGTATATATTCACTCAGAAGGAGCTGAATATGAGGCAGAGAAGATGGATTGAGCTAATCAAGGATTATGATCTGGACATTCACTATCACCCAGGTAAAGCCAACGTAGTAGCCGATGCCCATGATTTTGAAGGAGCAACCAAGTTTGCACAAAGAGATGGAAGCTTTTCGAATGGAATTATTAAGTGAAGGATTTTTGGCTAGCATAGAACTCCAGCCCACTTTTATCAGTCAGATTAAAGAGGCACAGAAGGGAAATGCCAGTATTGACGGAATCAAGCGTCGTATCGGTACAGGCAAAGTACCCGGATTCACCGAGGACGAAGAAGGAGTTTTGTGGTACAAAGGACGCCTTTGTGTACCATCGGATTCTGAGTTGAAAGAAGTTATTTTGAAGGAGGCTCATGATACTCTTTATTCTATCCATCCCGGAGGAACTAAGATGTATCAAGATTTAAAAGAGCAATTTTGGTGGCATAAGATGAAGAGAGAAATCGGAAGCTATATCACCAAGTGTGATATATGTCAGCGAGTCAAGGCAGGACATCAAAGACCCGCTGGATTGTTGCAACCCTTGCAGATTCCGGAATGGAAATGGGATTCTGTAGGAATGGACTTTATCGCTGGACTACCTACTTCTAGTAGGGGAAATGACTCTATTTGGGTCATAGTGGACAGATTGTCCAAAGTCGCCCATTTCTTGCCAGTCAAGACCACATATCAAAGTTCGAAACTAGCGGAGTTATACATCGCTAGAATTGTCAGTTTGCACGGAGTCCCCAAGAACATAGTATCGGATCGAGGAACTCAGTTTACCTCGAGATTCTAGAAGAAAGTCCAACAAGGTTTAGGAACCCGCCTAGATTTCAGTACCGCGTATCACCCTCAGACCGATGGACAAACAGAGCGAGTAAATCAAATACTCGAAGATATGCTGAGAGCATGTGTGTTAGAATATGGATCCAAGTGGGAAGACTGTCTGTCGTTCGTAGAATTTTCATACAACAATAGTTATCAAGCCAGTTTGCAAATGGACCCATTTGAATTCATGTACGGAAGGAAGTGTCGCACCCCTTTGAACTGGTCGGAAGTAGGAGAGAGTCAGATCTTCGGACCCGACATCCTACGAGAAGCAGAAGAGAAGGTTCACAAGATTCGTGAGCACCTCAAGACTGCCCAATCCCGACAGAAGAGTTACGCTGACAAGAGACATAGAGACCTCGCCTTCAACATAGGAGATTTTGTTTATCTGAAAGTGTCGCCATTGAAGGGAATGCAGCGTTTCCAACTCAAAGGAAAGTTAGCCCCCAGATATATCGGACCTTTCAAAGTTCTGAACCTCGAGGAGAAGTGTCGTGTCAATTGGAACTACCTGAAGAGATCTCAGCCGTGCACAATGTGTTCCATATCTCATTACTTCGCAAGTGTCTCAAAGTCCCCGAGAAGACCGAAGTGTTCAAGAATATCGATCATCGGACCATAGAGATCAACGATGACTTGACCTATCCTGAAGTACCCATCAGTATTTTGGAAGAAGCTTTTCGACCTACCCGAACCTAAAGCATCAAGTTTCTCAAGATCCAGTGGAGCAACCACACAGAAGAGGAAGCCACCTAGGAACGCGAAGATCACATCAGGACGGAGTTTCCCGATCTCTTCAAATCCTAGGTAATCTTTTCGTCCTTTTTCAAATCTCGGGAAGAGATTTTGTTTAAGGGGGAAAGGTTTGTAACATCCCAAAAATACTAAACTTAAATCATCAAACTCTAATCATCAAATTTGGGGTTAACAAAAACTTTTCTAATTAAAATTATGAAGGCATGCATATGTGTATGCATTTAATTTGAAATTCTTTTGAACCACCTTATTTGTGTGTTTCCTTGCTTGTAAAATGTTTCTTAGGTGAAATAAACATCATCTAAACATTTCCCAAACTTTTCCTAAGGACAAATAAATCAAAACCAATAAAATAAAGGAATGGTCATTTTGACCAATTTAACTCCCATGCCTACTTTGGCTGTCTCAAACTTTTAGAACCTAATGGAAACTTTTCTGGATCTTTGCACCCCATGAATGTACTCATACCAAGGTATCAAGGCCCACTTTGTGATCATCCACAAACTTTCAAATGCATGGTTTAAATGACAATTCAAAATTGAATCTTTATCATATGGGAAGATCCCACTTTTTCAAAAACCACTCAAACAAGCTCAACTTTCAAAACCCAAGCATCTGCAGACTCACCAGCACCAATTTAGCAAACCCACCAAAAATCTTTTCAAAATTCAAAACTTGATTTCATGCGGCCATTTCATCAAATAGGTTGCAGACACAAATCATGAAAATCCTAAACACTATAGTGAGCAGTGATTAAAGCCTAACTTGTTCCCTCTCTAGCTCATAACCAGCTCAGTAGATCATCTAGCAAGATTAACTAAACACTAGGACCACTATGAGCTTGGCATTACCATCAATGGTGAACAGCCGAAGCCAACCTTGTCACCCCCATGTCGACAGCAATATAGGAAGAGAAGCAAGTCTAGCCAGCATGTCTGGGAGGCATCCCACCGTCCACCGCCACCCCCTGTCCCAGCCGCGAGCGTTGCCAAGCCCTGGACCACATGCACGAACCATGCCAACCTCGCCAGCGACCATGCCGAGCGTGCGCCAGAGCGCCATCCTCTACTAGCGCACACAGACCGCGCGCCGCCCTCGCCGTGTGCATACACAATCCCCACCGACCTAGGAGAAAGCCAGACATCCTTGTTCGCCGCCCCGTGCCGCACAGCCACCGCTCGCCGTCGAAGACGCCGCCTCTGCCGTGCAGAGCACCGTCGCGTTCCGACCAAGCCGCACCGCCCCACGCCTCAAAACCATGTCATTGAGCATCGCCAGGGAACACCGCACCGTCCCCTACCTTCGCCCATGTCGATAGCCGCCTGTAACATCGCCCTCGACGAGCTCACTGTGCGCCCCGTCGGTCCCCTCGCTCGACTATAATAGAGGCCACCCCCAGTCGATTTCTTCACACCACCTCACTCCCCTCTTCTCACTGATCGTGCCACACCGTTCCCGGAGCAAGGCGAGCACCACCTCGCCGGAATTTCATCGGAGCCCGCCGCCTCTGGAGAAGAAGGGCGCCATCGATTTCGTCCACCCCAGGAGCTGCCGCGACCACTCCTGAGTTCGCCGTCGACGACTTCGTCGTTCGCCCGCCTCGCCGACCCTCGCCTGCACCCCAGTAAGCCCCCAGCACCCCTCACTGGCCACGCTAGGTTTCTTTCTCGCTGGCGTTGCCTCGCGTCGACGATGACTCCCAGCCGTTGGATTAGAATCAGATCGAACGGCCCACATTGCCCCGTACCGCTTCGCCCCTCCCTGTCTCACTGACGAGTGGGGACACCCATTTAAGCAGCCCGCGGGAGCACTGCGCTTAGCAGGCCGGCCCGTTAACTTTTCCCGCGCAGCCCAGTTATTCAAATTAAACCTTTTCTATTTTATTTCAAACTCACTTCTGTACCCAACTTCAAAATTCAACCCAGATCGATTCAGTGCACCAAATTGAATGAAACCAATTTTGTTAGAAAGGTCTGGGAATGCTGAATCCAAGCCCGTTGGATTCAAGTCATTTGGATCTATAGATCACCCTTGGTAAAAATAACAAGGCAGAAGCTTTTCTGCATTCAAACATTTTTCAAATTTAAACCATAATAGATTTTGAGTTGATTCCTACTCTCAAAAATCACATTTAACCATACCTTTCAGAATATATAAATGTATATAGGTTTACTTGCAGAAATAAAGTTCAAGTAATAAAAGAATGCTACATAAGCATTTCTAGACACATTAATTAATTAAAATAAAAGGGTAAAACCTTATTAAATTGTGACACCACTTTAAATCACATTCCCTTGGACTACAATATGTGGTGATGACATGTGTCAACATGATCCCATGTTTGGTTTGGAGAATGTTAAATCTTAAGTAGTTTTTCAATGAGTAGAAATTACTTTTCTAAAAATAAAAGGAATTAAACCAAGCTTTAATCTTGTAATGTTAGAGATGATGCTAGATCATCTATATGACCCTTGTGTGTGATGATTGCAAGTAGTTAAGTATTGTGTGGTGATTGTGTACCTCGAATTTATTTATAGACGCTAGTACCGACCAAGGATACGAGGAGGAAGGAGGATACTACGAACAAGAAGCCGAGGAGAACTTCAACCACTACTCTGCACAAGGCAAGCTAATGCTATACCTATGCAAGATTATACTGATATTGTGCAAGCTTTATTAACTAAGTGGACCAATGCAAGCTAACCCTTGCAAGATACCCTACTGATGCCACAAACCACTACTTTTTACTATGCCCACTATATTCCTTAAGCATATATGATCCAACCCACTTGACCAACCAATCCTAGTTTTTACTTACAAGCTTTATACTTTATTTCTTTATCAAAGCTATTCTTTAGAGTTTACTTAAGTGAATTATAGATACTAGAAAGATATCTGAAGGTTGCATAAAGAGCATAAAATTTGGCCTAAGCTAGATAATCTTGATGTCATCTTAAGGCATGAGATTGAACTTAGTTAAAACCCCACTAGTTTACCACCCCTCATTATTGCTTACCCCCAGCTGTAGATGCTAGTGCTAAGCATAAAACTTGATCCACTTTAGATGGGAATACTTGGTGGAAAAATGGTTATGAAAACCTTGGAATGATGGATCATTCTATTGAAATGTTTTGGACATGTGTTTCCGAACACCTGATGATTTTGGTGATGAAAATGTTGAGGAATGAGCCTTAGCCCTTTATAAAACTGATGGTTGTCTGGATGCGATACCATTCCAATTTTATCGTACAACCACAATACCCGAATATTGGGTAGGGATTGACTGGAAACTTATATACCTTAGTATTAGTTCCCTCACGGCCAAGGTTTGAGCTGAGGCTACCTTGTGAAGATTGTCCACATGTGCAGTACCCAAGATGACAGTTGGTCATGGTTGGGAGGCCAAACTCACAGGAGAGGTGCTTATACTAGGGCGTGTAATCGAAAGGTTAGGATTGATTATCCGCATACTGAGTATGGTGAATTCAGGATTTGTTCCTGACGGATGTATCGAATGTTGTGGTGAAAGTGTACAATCTCTGCAGAGTGTCAAACTATTCGAATAGCCGCGTCCGCGGTTATGGACAGTTGGAGTGGCCATACTGTTCCCCCGTCAGACTTTTCAAAATGACTTGTGAAATGAACTGAGACTTTGACTTGACCACAACAGGGTTGTGATATGAAATACAAATTCCCACTTAGGAGTTATAAAATTTTGACGAGCATTCGTTGCTTCTAAACTTAGTAGAGGTAAATCTGACTTTTGCAAAACAACCCTAGAGCCTAGTGCCCTATTATCCAAAAACCCTTGTTACCTGTTAGTATTAGTTTGTGAGTACTTAAAGAGTACTCATGGCTTTGTCCCTGGCTATTCCCATGGCCAGACTATGAAGAGGAGTACCTGGAGGATGGACCCCAGGAAGGTTACGACAACTAGGATCATCTCCCATCGTCAGCATTGCCTGTGACCCCGAAGATGGAGCTTCGCCTACGCTACCGTTATTATTACGTATTCCGCTGCTTGATGTTGTATTAAGAACTGGATCATGAGATCCCTATTTGTGTAAGAACTTATGTATCGTTTGTAATGGATGATGTACTATGGTATCGAATTCTGTTATGTCTCACAAAAATGGTAATCCTGGGATTGCGATGTATGGCATAACAGGCATCTAGGATTGAAAAATCTGGGTGTTGACAATCCACTACATGTGTTGAGCCCAAACCCGCACCTAGCTCCCTCTTACCATTCTAATCAACTTCTCCATCTAGAGATTCCAGGGTTCCATGGAGAAATCCAGAGTTTCATTTACCGACTCTGGAAACCCGGCGATTCTGCAAAGGAGGTGCGAGAATTGAGCGCGCCCTAGGGCCCGAGGCAATTTACACGCATGCTACGTCATGGCGGAACGCCATCCCCGGGAGGTTGGTGCTTATCTCGTGGTGCAAGCGTGTACCATATTTTCGCCGAGTCATGCCCCGGCAATTGCGGTTTCTAACTGTAGGTACCCTAGAAATTGCCCTGTATTTTCCAGAAAAAATATTTTGGGGTGCCCCGTGGGGTACCTAGGCTGGGAAAGTGCCTAGGTTCAAGGTTGCAATGGACCTAGCGTGCCTGCGCGCGCCGGCGGGTTTGCCGATTTTTCCTACCCCCCTCCCCCCGAACCCCGACAATGTAAATTCATCAAAAATCAAGAAAATATGAAACCAGCTCGAGTAGCCCCTGCGTGTCACCCACTACTAACATAAAATCATAAATAGTACAAACCAGGACTTTTGGCACATGGCACACCCCCCGGATGGCTATCGAGTAGGAGTTAACATGGCTTTCAACCCTATACCTCCCCCTCACAGCCCAGAACGTGGATCCACTGCGCGGATTGAACCTAAACCCGGCACCTAGCTCCCTCTCGGCATACTAAGAAACTTCTCCATCTAGAGATTCCAGGGTTCCATGGAGAAATCCAGAGTTTCCCGTATCGTAACCCTAACGACTAATAGTAGTCGTCGGATCGTAACCCTAGTGTCCAAAGGAGACAGTTAGATCATCTCTTCTAGAAGAACCGGCCCGCTTCCACCTTCCCGGGGCGCTGGTTCCGCGTGCCGATGGTTACAGACCGTTCGATCGGGCCACGTGGACGCTAGGATGCTTCTTTGTAAGGCCGATCCGCGAGTAGGCTGTTCTGCGACATGATTCGCCTCTCTTATAATATTCAAATATATATTACTATATGCACCTCTCTCTGACCTATATCAATAGGATCTCATGACTGAGCATGTCTCTTTCACACCCCATCTCCACCGCATCTCATCGTGCCGGATGACACCACCGGCTTTCGCGCTCCGTTCCCCGACGATCGCAACTAACTTGAACCTTAAGGTAGGAAATCATTCGACTAGCGTTCGAATTTATCTTACAAATTCCTTTTGTCAGCTTAACTAACTATACATCTATTCTCTGATTTCTCGATGATCTTCAGATGTGGGAGCCGCATGGCAAGGAGTACTCAGATCGCCAGCCCTTGAATCTAGAGGAGATCCTCCGGCGCAACATCCTAGCAACGTACAGGATTGAGTGCTCCCACCATCGATGCTCTCGCCGTTACCCCTACCACGTGCTCCTAGGGCACGAGCTTGCATGACGGCACGGCGCGTGTGGCTGCACGGAGCTCGGCTGCAACTACACCGGCCCGCCGGCAAAGCTCTTGGTTCACCTTGCAAGGGATCACCCGATCGAAGTGATTAGGCTCTCCTATGGCTACGCCATTCTTATCCAAGAGAAGATTTCGTTCCCTGAGACGGCACGCCGCCGGCTCATTTTGCACGGGGGACGGCTCTGTTTTTGTCTTGACCATCACCGCTCGTGTTCTGGGAACCGTTCCAGGAACCATCCCTGGGCCCACCTTCGTGTATGTGGTATGTGTTAGGTCGCTCTTGTGCGCATGGCCGATGTACACTATGAGTATGTTGTCGCACGCCCGGCCGCCGCCGTCTGATGCAGTGCATGTGACGGCTATGTCACCGAGCTGCCCGAAGCCGGGCAAGGTGGAGTTTACGGACCTGAGGTCGGTCCTTTGTGTGCCATCCATGTACCTTGTCGATGCTGGACCGGCCAAGCAGATCAATTTCTGCATTCGCATCGAGAAGACCGATAGGAAGTTGTAGAACTTGTGTTGTGCTTAAATGTAACCTGTAATCAATACTAGTCTGGTGTGGAGAGCATACTTGTCGGACTAATGTATGTTAGTCGCGGTTCTGTAATAATACTCCTTGGTGTAATACATGTTGTTATATTTATCTAAAAATTTGGTCAAATTTGATAAAGTTTGACCTAAGAAAAAGCTAGAAGTACACTTATTTGTTGACGGAGGGAGTATTCCTTAATAATCGTGCGTGCTCTACCTGCCAGTGTCACGCTTTCCATTTGCCGACGGAGGGAGTATTCCTTCATAAGACGTTAGATGTGTTCGTGTCATAACAGCTGTTGGATTTTGTTGGTAGGGTTGGCGTTCTTTAATTCTCCCCCTTACCCTTGAAGTCAATATCCTCACTCCATCACTTAGCCGCTAGAAGGCGGCACGCCACCCCACCATTGACCTCTCCTGCCGCCACCCTGCTCCTCCACCTCCTTCTCGTCATGGCTTCGCGGGGAGACGGCCAGGAAATGCGTGAAGATCACAGACATGGTGAAAGCGACGTGAGTCATCTCATACCTTACATTTTATGGGGATTTATTTATTTTGACCTAGATCTACTCAAATTACTTATGTACGTCTGGTGTGCTAGGCCGTCACGACTTTGTACGACTCCGATTATCACGGTTTAGCGGAGGGAGAGGGTCCTCCCTGTTGTAAAAAACATGAGCTTATGGCTGCTAAATTTGTAGCATTCGAGGGACGCAACACAAGCAGGAGGTTCTTAGGGTGTGGGAAGGGTGAAGCATGGCCAACCAAAAGTTGTGGCGTTGTCAAATGGGTAGATTCGGAGTGGCCACTGTCTATGCAGAAATTGAAGGGATACGGGTAGGCTACACTAGCGCAAATCAAAAAAATTCTACCGCGTATACTAGGATTAATGTTGTCATAGATCACGGGATTACCACTAGAAGCGCAGTTGCGGAATCGATGAAGCGCGTCGAGGCAATGCAGACGATCTACGACTCCTCCTTGTTCTCGTCCCACGAGAAGCTCTCCTTGCGCGGCTCGTCCAAACGCTACAGATGCAGCGCCTCCGAGGTATCCACATATACAGGGTGGAAGCGTCAGACGCCGGACTGCTAGGTCCGTGCATGCAACACGGGCGTGAAGAGTGGCGGCTGGGTGGAATGGTCTAAGGTCTAACCCTGGTCAGCTCGCCCCACCCTCTCTTATATAGGCGTCCCTACTGGGCTTCTACATTAGCAGCTCATTAGTAGCCTAAGCCTGGTTTAATTCAGATCTAATCCTCATTAGGCTTCCAGCCCCTTAAGTGTGTGACCCTATAGGTTCATATACGTATAGACATGACATGAATACACTTATTCTGCCAATAGTTGGTAGCGGCCTCTAGCAAGACGTGCCAACTCCTAAACGCATACAAAGATCATATCGAACGAACCATCACAAGGTTTAGTACATGTCTTTCCATGTGCCTCACGATATTTGGTCTAGCTCCAAGCTGACCTCCCTTTCTTGATACTGCGATTCGGAATCCCTTTACTAGGTTAACTCTCAACCTTATTTAGCACGGCCATGCATTTCTGGATCCGATCACTCGAGGGGCCCAGAGATATCTCTCTCAAGTAGAGAGGGGCAAATCCCATCTTGATTGACCATGCCTTGAAGCATGCTTCAGGACAAACCTGAAAGCTACCTTTATAACTACCCTGTTATGGTGCAGCGTTTGATAGCCCCAAAGTAGGTCGATCCACATCTCAAGTACATGCGACAATCTCAGGTCTAAGGACAAAATGTACACGATGTGTAGAGAGAGAGCTGCAACTAATTGCCAGTCTCAAGTTGGGTCAGTCCAACCCCATGTTCATAACATGTGTCCACATCATTGGTTTGACATCTCCATGTCTATGAGTTCCGAAACATAGCCATAAACCAATCGATGTGCTAGTCTAATATTCACGTGTGTCCTCACATGAACTCCGACTAGGGACAACTATTAAATAACCATACAAGTAAAGAGTTTCACAAACAATTCACATAATTGCCAATCAATACAAGTTGCCTGATATGGATATTCAAGGAACATTACAATAACTCATGGATACATATGAAATATAATCATCTCTATGATTGCCTCTAGGGCATATTTCCTTCAGTCTCCCACTTGCACTAGAGTCAATCTAAAATGTATCTAATACCAATTGCTCTTGTGTGCGCTTCATGTGCGGGCTGCGGGAGAGGCTTAGTCAAGGGATTAGCAACATTTGAGTCCGTATGTATTTTGCATATCATGACACTACCATCCTCAACGAACTCACGAATCTGATGGTAACGCATGCAAATATGTGTGTTCTTCTGGTGTTGTCTAGGTTCCTTGGCTTGTGCAATAGCACCATTGTTGTCACAATAAACCTCCAAGGGATTGGACATGCCCTGAACCACACCGAGAGCGGTCAGGAAATTCCTAATCCAAACAGCTTCCTTTACAGCCTCCGAGGCGGCAACATATTCAGCTTCTGTTGAAGAGAAGGTCACTGTTCTTGCTTGGAACTTTTCCAGCTCACAGCACCACCATTCATGACAAACACATAACCTTATTGCGATTTCGAATCATCTGAGTCGTTAAGGTAACTCGCATCTGTGTAACCCTTTACACTGAGTTCATCCTCACCTCTATAAACTAGGAACACATCCTTAGTCCTTTTCAAGTACTTAAGGATGTTCTTTACCGCTGTCCAGTGACCTTCACCTGGATCAGCCTGGTATCTTCTTGTAACACTTAGAGCATAGGAAACATCTGGGCGAGTACATATCATTGCATACATGATGGATCCAATAGCCGAAGCATATGGAACACGGCTCATGCGCTCACGCTCAACAGTAGTCGAAGGACACTGAGTCTTGCTGAGTTTAATGTTGTGAGACATGGGCAAGAACCCCTTCTTTGCCTCTTCCATGCTGAACCGTTTCAACACCTTGTCAATGTATGTACTCTGGCTTAATCCAATTAGCCTCCTTGATCTATCTCTATAGATCTTGATGCCCAGAATATATGCCGCTTCTCCCAAGTCCTTCATCAAAAAACTATTTTTCAATGAGGTCTTAACAGACTCGAGCATAGGAATGTCATTTCCAATCAGCAATATCTCATCTACATATAAGATTAGAAATAAAAGCACTCTCCCACTTTCCTTCTTGTAAACACAAGGTTCTTGTTCGTTTTTGATGAAGCCAAACTCCTTTACAACTTCATCAAATCGAATGTTCCAACTCTGAGATGCTTGCTTCAGCCCATAAATGGACTTCAGAAGTTTGCATGCCTTTCCAGCATTGTTTGGATCAACAAAACCTTTGGGCTGCATCATATACACGTCCTCGGTTAGGATTCCATTTAGGAAATACGTCTTGACATCCATCTGCCATATTTCATAGTCGAAATTTGCAGCAATGGCTTGAATTATCCGTATAGATTTAAGCATCGCTACGGGCGAGAAAGTCTCGTCGTAGTCAACTCCTTGAACTTGTCAAAAACCTTTTGCAACAAGTCGAGCTTTATGGATGTGAACATTTTCATCCATATCAATCTTCTTCTTATAGATCCATTTGCACTTGATGGCTTTAAAACCATCAGGCAGGTCAACCAAGTTCCAAACTTGATTGTCTCCCATGGACTCTATCTCGGATCTCATGGTGATCAGCCATTTCTCAGAGTCTGGGTCCACCATCACTTCTGCATAGGTCGCTGGCTCATCATTGTCTAACAATAATAATTCCCGCGTTTCGTGGAGCCTCGCTGACCTTCGTGGTTGTGGTGCTTCTGTTGCCATGGGTTCCTCAACTTGTTCTACTACAATAGCATCACTCGTAGAAGCATCCCCAACTGGCTCATCTTGATCGAACTTCTTCAAGTTGCACTGACCTTCCACTTGTTCCCTTTGTGAGAAACTGTTTCTCTAGGAAAACACCACTACGAGCGATAAACACTTTGCCCTCTTCTCGGTTATAGAAGTAATACCCTAAGGTTTTCCTCGGATATCCCACAAAAATGCACTTATCTGATTTGGGTGTTAGCTTGTCCGACTGAAGCCGCTGGACAAATGCATCACAACCCCAAATCTTTAGAAAAGAAAAAATGGGATTCTTTCCAGTCCACATCTCATATGGTGTCTTAACTACGGATTTAGATGGTACCCTATTAAGTGTGAAAGCTGCCGTTTCTAGAGCGTAACCCCAAAATGACAATGGCAAATCCGACTGGCTCTTCATCGATCGAACCATGTCCAACAAAGTTCGATTACGCCGTTCGGAGACCCCGTTCCTTTGAGGCGTTCCGGGCGGCGTAAGTTGTCCGCAACTCTTAAGATGATCGCTAAATTCGTGACTCAAATATTCACCTCCACGATCAGATCGCATGGCCTTTATTTTCTTGCCACGTTGATTATCTACTTCACTCTGAAACTCCTTGAACTTTTCAAAAGTTTCAGACTTATGCCTCATTAAGTAGACATAACCATATCTACTGAAATCATCAGTAAAAGTAATGAAGTAGTGATATCCTCCTCTAGCTGTCGTGCTCATTGGTCCACATACATCAGTATGTATGAGTTCCAACAAGTCTGTCGCTCTCTCGGGTAAACCCGAAAAAGGAGACTTGGTCATCTTTCCAAGTAAACAATCTTGGCATGTCTCGTATGATTCAAAATCAAACGAAGTTAGAAGACCATCACCATGGAGCTTCTTCATGCGCTTTTCACTTATATGCCCCAAACGACAATGCCATAAATAGGTAGGACTCAAATCATTAGGCCAAAGCCTTTTAGCACTAACATTGTAAACAGATGCATAATCAAGATTTAAAATAAATAACCCATTCACAATGGGAGCATTAGCCATAAACATAGCATTCTTAGAGATTACACAACCATTGTTTGCACTCGCGAATGAATAACCATCCCTCATCAAACATGAAGGTGATAAAATGTTTCGACCCATACTAGGAATGTAATAACAATTATTCAACTCCATAATAAATCCTGACGGAAGGTGAATTTGCATGACGTCAACGAACAATGCAGCAACCCTTGCTTTATTTCTGACGCGGAAATCCACTTCACCTTTCTGCACTTATCTAGTCCTTATTAGCCCCTGCATCGAATTGCAAATATGAGCAACCGATCCGGTATCAAATGCCCAAGAGTTAACATAGGAATCAGCGAGAAGAATGTCCACAACATTTACAACAAGCGTACATGAGTGGGAAGTACTCTTACTTCCACTCTTCTTCAAAGAAGCCTGGTACTTGCTGCAGTTTCTCTTCCAGTGGCCATGTTTATGACAAAAGAAGCACTCAGTGTCTTCTACAGGTCCAGCCTTTTGCTTGGGTGCAGGCTTAGGGATCGTATCCTTAGCCTTGCCCTGCTTCTTCCAAGAAGTACCCTTTTTCTTAAAGCTAGGCTTGTTCTGCACAGCCATCACATGGCTATGCCCTGCACACTTCTTCATATCACTTTCTGTTGTTTTAAGCATCCCACATAATTCATTAAGGCCCTTCTACACCCCATGCATATGGTAGTTCAAACTGAACTACCCATAGCTGGATGGAAGAGATGCCAAAATGAAGTCAGTGGCCAACTCTTGGCCTAGTGGAAAACCAAGCTTTTCCAAAGTCTTACTGTAACCAACCATTTTGATCACATGGGGGCCTACAGCTGCTCCCTCTGCCAGCTTGCATTCGACAAAGGACTTGGCAACATTGTACCTCTCAGTCCTTGCCTGATCTTGGAACATGTCCTTAAGCGCAACGATCATATCGTGCGCTTCCTGATCCTCAAACTTCTTTTGGAGTTTAGGTTCCATGCATGCAAGCATAAGACAGCTAACCTCAAGAGAATCATCACATGCTCTCTTGTAGGCGTTCTTTAGGGCAGCAGATGCATTATCAGCAGGTTCATCGGGGATTGGGGTATCCAAAACCGTTTCCTTTTTATCAGACCTGAGAACAATTCTCAGGTTATGGACCCAGTCTGTATAGTTTGTTCCATTTAGTTTATCTTTGTCAAGAATCGAACGCAAAGAAAAAGGTGATGCAGTGTTCGGTGCCATTGATCTACAACAGAAAACATGCAAAATACTAAGCCATGTAACCATGAAAGAGTAAAACATATTAAACAATTTAATAGCATATACTCCCACTTAAATCAATATCCCTCTATTGATGCTAAGTGATTCAAGATCCACAATTAACAAGTCGACTAGTGAGCTTTAGCATCACTGCTAGAAGATAAGGTAAATCGGTAAGCAGCACTTGCTAATCATATCACATATGACTCTTGTTGTTGGGTGACATCTCTATGTCAAAACAAGGCGCCCAAACTTTATGCCCCAAGGTCCTTAACTGTTAAGATGACCTTGTCAATCTCACCAACCCTTATGCGTGTAGGTATCCGATACAAACCCATCCAGCCAAGGAAAACCCGACACCCTAATTTCATAGGCCCACCAACGATTGTACAGGGCATAGGATGGTGCAAGGTTTGATTGGGAGGGCATGGTTTAACTTAAACTTTGTGAGGGATCGTTCTACTTATATCATCTAAGCATGCATATAGTAAAACACATAAGAATAGCATTCACATAGTTGTGACACAGTATGGCCCATATTCTCATGGTGATCTCTATCGCCATAGAACCTTTCCACCATGATGATCTCCATCTTCATGTTCCATGCGAGCCATCCTCCAAGTGATGAGTCCTCCAAGAACTAATACAAGCTATTACCCCTAACAGCTAGTAATCAAAATTACATAGAATTGGGATCATCACAAATTGGCATGCAGGCCATTACAATAATTGACAACACATATGGCTCCAGCCGTGTTGCCCTACTCACGACACGCAGGTCATGATAAATTTCATACATGCATCACATACATATATGGGCCATACTGATCCCATACATCCTGCAAAACAAGTTATGCATAGAATCGCATTCTACCGGATCATGTGAACTCGCAGCACCTAGTTACCTTAATGAGATACAAAATGGGCTACAACTAGGGGGGTCTAGGGGGTCTCCCCCTGCGGGGTTTGAAGGGGCAGCAGCCCTCGCGAAACTGTGAAAAATGAGAGACCGAATATACACAATTTTCTTTAAGGATTTTGATCGGCAAATCAAATTTACCATAAACTGTCTCTTGTTCCGATCTTATCAAACTCCTTTGATCACGGTACATTGATTTTAGATCTAGGTTCCAATTCGATCAATCATATTGATCTTCGCGTGACTCAACAGGATTTATGTGTCACTGTCTACCCCGATGGCGGAAACCGACCGGTAGGGGTAAGTCGTTCGACTACCTCAGAATCACGATCACGGAAAGCAAGATCATAGATCAATCCTGAACCACCACAATATAAACGATCACATCATTCATATCAAACTGCATATCACCATATGCAAACATCCCGAATCTATAACTGAACAGCATCGGCTCTAATACCACTAAAGGGATACGGGTAGGCTACACTAGCGCAAATCAAAAATTTCTATCGCGTATACTAGGATTACTGTTGTCATAGATCACGGGATTACCACTAGACGCGTAGTAGCGGAACTTGATGAAGCGCGTCAAGGCAGTGTAGACGATCTACGTCTCCTCCTTGTTCTCGTCCCACGAGCAGCTCCCCTTGCGCGGCTCGTCCAAGCACTACAGATGCAGCGCCTCCGAGGTATCCACACGTACAGGGTGGAAGCGTCAGATGCCGGACTGCTAGGTCCGCGCATGCAACACAGGCGTGAGGAGGGGCGGCTGGGTGAAATGGTCTAACCCTGGTTAGCACGCTGCACCCACTCTTATATAGGCGTCCCTAGTGGGCTTCTACATTAGCATCCCATTAGTAGCCTAAGCCTGGTCTAATTCGGATCCAATCCTCATTAGGCTTCCAGACCCTTAAGTGTGTGACCCTATAAGTTCATATACATATAGACATGACACGAATACACTTATTCTGCCAATAGTTGGTAGCAGCCTCTAGCAAGACGTGCCAACTCCTAAACACATCTCAAGTACATGCGACAATCTCAGGTCTAAGGACAAAATGTACACGATGTGTAGAGAGAGAGCTTTAACTAATTGCCAGTCTCAAGTTGGGTTAGTCCAACCCCATGTTCATAACATGTGTCCACATCATTGGTTTGACATCTCCATGTCTATGACTTGCGAAACATAGTCATCAACCAATCAATGTGCTAGTCTAATATTCACGTGTGTCCTCACATGAACTCTGACTAGGGACAACTCTTAAATAACCATACAAGTATAGAGTTTCACAAACAATTCACATAATTTACAATCAATACAATTTGCCTGATATGGATATTCAAGGAACATTACAATAACTCATGGATACATAAGAAATATAATCATCTCTATGATTGCCTCTACGGCATATTTCCTTCAGCTATCTTGCACGTTAGATCAAAGGGGGTCAACATTGGGTGGAACAATTTGTGTGACAACCGTCTCGACCAATCAGGGCGTACCAACCAAAGTGAGGATGAGTTTTTATCAGAGGGGGAAAACTGAGTACAACCATTTTCATATCAATCCTAGACATAACACACACACGAACACACAATGGGAAATTCATCAAAAATAAAAAATATGAAAACAGCTCGAGTAGCCCCTGTGTGTCACCCACTACCAACATAAAATCATAAGCAAGACAAACCGGTAATTTTGACACACGGCGCACCTCCGGATGGCTATCGAGTAGGAGTTAACATGGCTACGATTAAGGGGGGTCTAGGGGGTCTCCCCCTGCGGGGTTCGAAGGGGCAGAGCCCCTCGCGGTATCTTCACAATTTTCTTTAAGGATTTTGATCGGTAAATCAAATTTACCATAAACCGACTCATGTCCCGATTCAATCAAACTCCTTTGATCAGGGTACATCTATTTTAGATCTAGGTTCCGATTCGATCAATCATATTGATCTTCGCGTGATTCAACAGGATTTATGTGTCACTGTCTACCCCGATGGCGGAAACCGACCGGTAGGGGTAAGTCGTTCGACAACCTCAGAATCACGATCACGGAAAGCAAGTTCATAGATCAATCCTGAACCACCGCCATATAAACGATCACATCATTCATATCAATCTGCATATCACCATATGCAAACATCCTGAACCTATAACTGAACAGCATCGGCTCTGATACCACTGAAGGGATATGGGTAGGCTACACTAGCGCAAATCAAAAAAAATCTACCGCGTATACCAGGATTACTATTGTCATAGATCACGGGATTACCACTAGACGCGCAGTTGCGGAATCGATGAAGCGCGTCGAGGCAGTGCAGACGATCTATGACTCCTCCTCGTTCTCGTACCACGAGCATCTCCCCTTGCGCGGATCGTCCAAACGCTACAGATACAGTGCCTCCGAGGTATCCACATGTACAAGGTGGAAGCGTCAGACGCCGGACTTCTAGGTCCGCGTGTGTAACACAGGCGTGAGGAGTGGCGGCTGGGCGGAGTGGTCTAAGGTCGAACCCTGGTCAGCTCACCCCACCCTCTCTTATATAGGCGTCCCTAGTGGGCTTCTACGTTAGCAGCCCATTAGTAGCTTAAGCCTGGTTTAATTCGGATCTAATCCTCATTAGGCTTCCAGCCCCTTAAGTGTGTGAACCTATAGGTTCATATACGTATAGACATGACATGAATACACTTATTCTGCCAATAGTTGGTAGCAGCCTCTAGCAAGACGTGCCAACTCCTAAACGCATACAAAGATCATATCGGACAAACCATCACAAGGTTTAGTACATGTCTTTCCCTTTGCCTCACGATATTTGGTCTAGCTCCAAGCTGACCTCCCTTTTCTCGATACTGCAATTCGGAATCCCTTTACTAGGTTAACTCTTAACCTTATGTAGCACGGCCATGCATTTCTGGATCCGATCACTCGAGGGGCCCAGAGATATATCTCTCAAGTAGAGAGGGGCAAATCCCATCTTGATTGACCATGCCTTGCAGCATGCTTCAGGACAAACCCGAAAGCTACCTTTATAACTACCCTGTTACGATGCAGCATTTGATAGCCCCAAAGTAGGTCGATCCACATCTCAAGTACATGCAACAATCTCAGGTCTAAGGACAAAACGTACACGATGTGTAGAGAGAGAGAGAGCTGCAACTAATTGCCAGTCTCAAGTTGGGTCAGTCCAACCCCATGTTCATAACATGTGTCCACATCATTGGTTTGACATCTCCATGTCTATGACTTGCGAAACATAGCCATCAACCAATCGATGTGCTAGTCTAATATTCACGTGTGTCCTCACATGAACTCCGACTAGGGACAACTATTAAATAACCATGCAAGTAAAGAGTTTCACAAACAATTCACATAATTTCCAATCAATACAAGTTGCCTGATATGGATATTCAAGGAACATTACAATAACTCATGGATACATATGAAATATAATCATCTCTATGATTGCCTCTAGGGCATATTTCCTTCAGAAATTGCTAGATAAACTATGGGAGAAGAATGCTGAGATGAAAGAAGCCTTAGTCAGCGCACTTCTTGAGAGTGCTGAGATGAAGTTAATGGCCCTTGATGATGCACCAACCCTTCGCTGTGAAATCTGTAGGTTGGAAGCGAAGGTTAGCAAAGTCGGGAAGGAGAGGGACATGGTGATGGCCCTGAAGGCTAAACGACCTGACTGCATCAAGGATTGAACTGCATGAGAAGAAAGTCCATGATGTCACAACTACCAATATGCACAGGTTCTTGAGGATCAAGGCAGAGAAAGAACTGACCAAGTGCAAGCAGGATGCCGAAAAGATGGCGCTGACGATTTAAACCCTGGAGTGGCAGAATGAAGGGCATCGTGCTAAGGTTAGAAGATAATGTATATGTGTGAAAACTAGGTTTTTTCAGATTGAGCTCCCTACTGTTAATTGTAATAGCATTTATCGACCAAGTGGTCTGAAGTATGAACTAGTAGGAGCCCAAGATGAAGCATGTCCGTGGATTTTCAGTTGTGTGTGGGAATGCTCAAAACAAAATATAATAGTATTTGTCGACCAAGTGGTCTGAAATCTGAACTAGTAGTGTCTGCTCGG
Source organism: Avena sativa (assembly GCA_916181665.1). Taxonomy (NCBI): domain Eukaryota; kingdom Viridiplantae; phylum Streptophyta; class Magnoliopsida; order Poales; family Poaceae; genus Avena; species Avena sativa. The sequence continues at coordinate 39,528,198 of OV702280.1, read as the reverse complement.
AACAAATTGGGTGTCTGCTCGGAACAAATTGGGTGTCTGTTCGTCTATCTTATGCCTTTCCTTGTTCATTTTGTTCGATGGTGGTAATCTAACTTTGTTGGTTTGTTTAAGCGGAATCTACGTGGATTCTGCCGCATGCAAAGAGCACATACACAATTTCTATTGTGGAAGCACGAGCACCTGTTATTGCGCTGAACACAGCTATCGATGATTCCCATTGCAGCCCGCCAAACCCATTACAATAATTGTACTCGCATTAAACAGAACCAAGATTGCAACCAGCCTAAACAACATCTAGACCCAGATCACGGCACTGTCGTCGAAGTCCACCTCGATTGGTGACCCCTCCACGCCCTTCCCAGTGACATCCACTCCCGCCCGTGACTTGCCCTTCGCCAAGGAGGCTTCAATGGCGTTCTGTATTGCTTCGTCGCCATCCTCATCCTTGTCGGAATCAATAATGATGAAGGGGGCGGGGGTGGCAACGATCGAGCCCCGTCACGCCTGGCGGATCCTGCTCGAGCTCGACGCCGCAGTAGTGCGTCTGCAGATAGGAGGGGCCGAGCTCGGAGACGCAGCGCAGCCGTGTGGATCAAGAAACCATGGCCATTTTATACTGCGATGATAGGATCTAGGGGTTGATCCGCCGTGGCGAGCCTGAACGCGAGCGCTGGAGTGGATGGATCTGCCATCGCGAGCCATGAAAGTAGATTTTTCCTAATACAGGGTATACAGGGAGGGTGGAAAAATGTGGGACCAGGGGTGTGACGGCTACTCGGCAAGGCCTCCCAGCGATATCTAGGCAGGCATGAGGCCAAAAAATTTTGGTCAATGAGCACAAAAGGGCCTTTGAACAACGAAGGCACGAGCTTTGGAGGAGCCCCACCTGTCAGCCCAAAGTTAACGGTAGGATCTCCTCGAGTTACTGGGTGGGATAAATCACGCTTTACTATTCCCCTGCTCTGACATCAAAGGCTCCTCCTCTGTCCCCTCTTTCCTCTGCCCTCGCTCCCTTAGCCCATGGCTCGAAGCTCATGCAGTTCGTCTCGGGCAGAATCAGGGTCGTCTCAACGCCGCCAGGCGGGTGCCCCCATCAGGTACCGAAAGACGCCATGCGATTACTACCCCAAGATGTTGTGTTTGTGCGGTGAGAAGATGCCTAGATGGATTTCTTGGACCGATGAAAATACTGTAGGAAAATTCAGCAACTGCGGCATCAGAGCAGTAACCTCGTATGCTATGCGTAGTTGGTAACCCCGATCCGGGAACCATTATGTAATTTTGTGTTTGTTTGCTTTGATTGTTCGGAGGAAGGGAGGGGACCAGGATGTGACAAATTTGTGTGGATCGAAAAGCCCCTTACAGGTTTTCACAAGGAGCTTGTTCAGGATCTTCGTGATGCTGTATGGGACAAGAAGGAGGAGATTCGTGCACTAGAGCGAGAGATCTGGGAGCATCGCCAGATGGAGGGGAGACAGGATCAGGGAGGAGGCGTGCAAGCTAAGTTACGGAAGCAAGCTGGTGAGATAGACGAGCTAAAGATTGGGCCAAAAAGTAGAAACAATTTCCTCATTATCTGGGCATTATCTGTTTCCTTTGATGTTTATGTTGCCATGGCGTTTTCTAGCAGCTGAAATAAATTGCTGCTTTATGGGATTGTAGCATCTTAGAACTTGTTTTTCAGCTCAGAACCTTTTAATAAGTGTAATGCTAAAAAAAGGTATTTAATCCGACTGGCGCAACCAGTAAGCACTCATGTAAATTATGTATGTGCCACCACCATCCATAGAACTGGAGAAGCAATCCCCACCGGCTCCGGTGCTGTGATTGTATAGATAGTAGTGGCACATTCACAATTTTAGCTTTAACAAGTGTCTTCAGGCATTACCAAATCTCAAGTCGCTACGAGAGCGGGATTACATAGTCAATGAACGGATAAGTACGAGAACGTGAAATAACACATATTGTCTTAATACACCGCTACACGCTTGTTTCGCCCGACAATTCCCACGAACACAACTCCAGAATTGTATAGAATACATAGACAGGTTCGACATCAACACATTACTGTGCTTCTTCGGTGCTAGCCTTCGTACCCATCCTGGGTGCCACTTCTTTTCCTCGGTGTCCTCTGTCTTCTTCATTGCCCGCCTTCCTCCTCTTCTTGGGTGCTAGCTTTCTTACCTTCACATACTCTGCATCTCCGGGTTGAGGGAAGTCAGGCCAATCAGCCCCAGAATCGTGTTCAGCCTCATCACTCCACACGTTTTGATTTTCTTCCCGCAGCAAAATCACCGAGTCCACAGTCATGTTTCTTACCTTGCGCTTCCTATCAAAAAATAGGACACGGTTAAGAACCTAATATCTACAGAGTACGACCAATTTTTTTGTATAGGTACCATCTCATACCTAGGTTTGGGTGCATTAAGAGGACACCCCGCTGCTCTATGGCCTATGAGATGCAGGTCTTGCATCGGTTTTTGCCCTTCTTGCTAGCACTAAAAGCTGAACCAGCCCTCTCCAGAAAATTCTTAAACCTCTTCACATGTGGTCTACCTCTGCCCCTTTTTGTTACTGGCTGGCACAGATCAAAACTAAGTTGGACTTGAGGCCATTGAGATGGGTCAGTACAGGGCTCGACGGAACCAGCGTACATAGCTCTAAACTTTTCCAGATAGAAGTAATCAGACAAATATTGATCCAAATGTGGTAGAGTTCTTTTCTTCACCTAGAAGACCAATGCATGGCCGCATGGTTTCCCGGTATGCTGCCACTCTAAGCAGGTGCATTCCCGCCGCTCGATGTTCACAACATCCCTGTGGCCGTTTTTAGATATCAACCACCTCACAGTTGTTGTTGTTTGACGGGAGAACCCTAAGATGACCAAGCCCTCAGCTTCTCTTATGCAGTTGTTGTACAACAAGCGGTAGCATATGGCCTCTAAGTCTTCGACCAATCTCTCTCCTTATATTTAATAGCTTCATGATCATACCCCGTATGTCGTCCATCAACATATGAACATGACGGACTTTTATGTCCTTCACCCAGTTATTCAGGCATTCAGCTAGGTTATTGTTTATGTAATCAACTTTGATGTCAGGGTTGAACTAACTCTCTTCCATAGCTGCGAATGATGTGCAGACAAGTACTGGGGAAGATCTAGGGCTTCCGCAAAAATCTTGCTCATGAAATACTCACATCGCCTAGCTCTGTAAGATCTAGCAGCAGCAAACATGTAACCAAATATGTTGCCTGCATAGTGTCTGTACAGGTTGAGCATCAGGTGGGCATGTCATTCTCTACCCTCAGCTCGCGGGAACACCTCCTTCACTGCATTCGTCAGCCATTTGCATGCATTTGTGGATATAGTCAATGGATCCATTTGTCCTATAGATATCCTGAGCTGCCTCATAAACCAGACCCAGCTTTCCTCTATCTCTATATCGAACAGCCCGAATGCCACTGGGAACATCCAGTTGTGACCATCCAATGCTGTAGAAGATGCCAGGTAGCCTTTCCATTTGTCAGTTAAGACAGTACTGTCTACGCTCAGATATGGCCTACATTCGTCCTTGAATCCCTGGATGCAAGGTTCAAGCGCCATGAAAAATCTGTTGAAATAAATTTTACCACCTTCTGATTTAGTGTTGATCTCCACAACACTCCCTGGACACCTAGCCTATACCTCAGCCTTGAAGTTGTACAGCATCTTGAAGCTATTAGTCCAATCCCCATGCAAGATTTTCAGAGCTTTCTCTTTACCTTTACAAACCGTGTAATACGGTAGGACAATGTTGTACTGAGCAACGAGTTTATTCTGAATATTCTTCGCGGTTTCCCTAGGGTTATGCTTTAGTATGGATATATCTTGTAAAGCCACCCACTCCATATCAGACATTGAGGATTTCAGCATGCTCCCTATCGCAAACATGTGGGGAGGGCCCAATTTGTTCACCTGCAACACAGATTAATTTACAGCATAAGCGAAGTTGCCAGATAGATCTTGCACATCAACTTTACTTATATTATAGAGTGAAAAATGATAAAGTTGAAATGGTTTGCTCCATTCATTGCCAGGATACCCTAATTGCCTTTGACGCGGGTAGGGATCTGGCTGCGATCCTCCATGGACAAGGTATCACCACCTGTCCATTCTTCCACTTTAACCTGCAAACCGCCTCATACCTCTGGGCAGTTTTCTTTAGTCTATGAACATCGAACTCCCCCTTGATACAAAAATGCCGGACATCCTGAACTCATGCATGTTGCTAAACTCGGTGCCAACCGAAATTATAGAATCCTCGTGGTCATGTATCACCTCGTCTACGTCGGGACCCAAGTCATCAACTGTAATGCCAGCCCCATCCATAAGTGTCTCGTTGATCTCATCATCACCAGATTCTTGATGCTCCATAGTGCCATCTTCTATATCTGATTCAGAATCTTCACCATCCTCACCAATGCCTAGCACTGCACACATCGTATTGACCCCCAGGGGTGGGGCTGCACCATCATTTGCACCTACATGGACCGGAACGTTGGACCAATCTACCTCCCCGTCAACTATGTTTTCTCCCAGACGTTCTGTTGGTGCCGTTGCAACCATAGGGGGTGGTCTTACACTGTCATGCATCACATGTTCGTTGGCAGACAAACAATAATCAGATTCTATTTCATCTCGACTATACAGAACCCTCTTGCTCTTCTTGTGTACATCCTCCTTCCTGATGGAATCCTTACTAATGGTATCATTTGTGATGGTAGACCCATTAGGGCTTGACCTCTTTGTTGCGTTCCTCACCGAACTAACCTTTTTGCTGTTTCCCCTCACGGGTGTTGGCTCCTGCGTGCTGGCATCATTGCCTGACCTCTGCGGCGTGTTCCCCTTCGAATTAGCCCTTTTGCTGCCACTATTGGGTGTTTTCTCCTTCCCGTCGGCATTTTTACCGGACCTCTGCGGCGTGTTCCCCATCAAGCTAGCATTTTTGCCGCCACTATTGGGTGTGTTCTCCTTCGCGCCGGCATCATTGCCGGACCTCTGCGGCGTGTTCCTCTTCAAGCCAGCATTTTTGCCGCTACTATTGGGTGTGGTATCCTCCATGCGAGCAACCTTAGCCTTTGTGTTGCTGCTCCTAGGTGTGTTCACCACCTCGTTCACCACCAGTCTGGCCCTCTTATCTTTTTTGCTGCTACTATTCGGTGTTGCATTATGACCGGATATTAGGGGTGTACTCTGCGGCGTGGTGCCTTTTTTCATGCAACTCTTGGGTGTCCTCTTCTCTGGCATGGGCTGCTTGGTGATGCCCTTCTTCAGGGTGCTCTTTCTGGGATCATATGGGCACCTAGAGGGGGGTGAATAGGTGCTACTTCAAATTTTCTTCTTTTTAAAATTAGGGTTTGACAAGTAAGGTAAATTCTCTAGATTATGCAACTAAGGTGGATTTACCTATATGTCAAACAAGCACTAACTAGCACAACACAAAGCAAGAACAAGTAAGTAAAGTGCGGTAAAGGATAGAAGTAACCAAAGTGGTGGACGCGGAGACACAAGGATTTGTTTCTCGTAGTTCCTTCCTTTTGAGGGGAAGTACGTCTACGTTTGGAGAGGGGGTGGTTTCAAACCACCAATGCCATGAGAGGCCTCCCTTGTTCTCTGATGAACCTCACCCCAAGGGGTACGATTCACCTCTTCCACTATATCGGCAACCTTCGAGGTGGAAGCCGACACCTTTACAACGAGTTCGGGGCACACATCCACAACTTAATTGGAGGATCCCAAATACAAGCAAGCTGTCAAAACAATCAAAGAAAAGCTTGTAAGAACCAAATCAAAGCTAGGGTTTCCAATGAAACACTAGAGCATGGGGGCCCTCAAGTGAATGAGGGGGAAATTAAGATCTCTCTTGGTGAAGCTGTAGCTCAAGGCCTCTTCCTTCGATTCTCCAAAGATCATTGACTTTGGATGGTTGGATGAAGAGATCTTGTTGATTTGGTGGCTCAAATGAGGGTAGTGTTCTTGAGTGGGTCGAGCAGCTGGAGGAAAGGGATAAGGTCCCCTATTTATAAGCAGCCCCCTCCACTGAACCGTTTTCTGACCGTTGGAGAAAAGTCAGACCGGAGACTCCGGCCTGCACACCGGAGACTCCGGCCTGCACACCAGAGACTCCGGTCTACACCGGAGATTCCGGTCCATCTCCGGACCATCCTCCGGACCAGCATACTGAATGACCAAGCCCAGCTGCGAGCCAAGAGGGCCGGAGACACTGGTCCAGCGGCACCGGAGACTCCGGTCAGAGGCTCACACCGGAGAGTCCACAGAAGTCTCTGGACCTTGCTCCGGACCCCCTATCAGACTGTCCCAGCCAGAATCCTGAAGCCCCCTCCGAGGATTACTACGGAAACTCCGGTCCACACCGGAGACTCCGGTCTAGTCAGACCGGAGACTCCGGTCTAGAAATTCCAGAAACATGTCAATCTTGCAGGAATCTTTCCGTAGATTAGAGATCCTTTTCACTTTGCATTATATCAACCTGTAGACAATAGAATACTATAAAAATGATATATTTGTTGTTAACAAACACCAAAAGTGATTATGACAGTAAATGTCATTTCAATCTCCCCCTTTTTGGTGTTCGATGACAACAAGAGATTTTGCATGGAATAATTTGTATTAAGATCCCCCTGACTATGTGCATTAATGTAAACAAGTAAATCATGCAAGATAGATGGTACATAGATAAATCACGTAGTTCTCACATGAGATACAATAATAGGTGCACAACCACATAGTCACACACAAATAGCAAATAGTCTCGCAAGCACATAACAAGGCAAATAAAACACGAAGTTCGAGATAGCAAATGGACATCAAATCCAACCCAAACCCATGCAAATCGATGGCAATGTCTTCTCCCCCTTTGGCATCGAAACGCCGAAAAGGGAAAAGATCTAAGCTAGTGCCCCAATAACTCAGTAGTCCTCGCCATCCTCATCCTCGTCCATGTCCTGATCCTCATCACCCTCATCATAATCATCATCATCATCAGGAGCTCCAGGTCCTTTGCCGTGAGGGAAAGAAGAGGAGGTACCCTAGTACCCATATCCAGAGGTGACATCTAAGAAAGTCTTCCAGTCCACCAAGCTATCCTATTGGGCATTCCATGCCCCAAAAGAAAGAGTGTGATCTGACTCAGTGGACTGCTGAGCACCATGCTCATCATTGTACTCACCCTCTCCTTCATCATCATCCTCTTCTCCCTGAGCCTTAATTTCCTTGAGGAGCTTCTCAATGCGTCGGATGCTTTGATAGGATACATGTTGTTGCTTATGGATGTCAACATTCATGCAACACAGGGTCCTCTCCCAGAAAGTGGCCTTCTTGACCTTCTCATGTACATAGTCACGGGTCATGGGAGGCATGGGTGCATTGGAGGCATTCTTCCTTCGAGCCCTAGGAGGAGAGGGGGCCCTCTCAGTCTTAGTAATCTCCTCATCATCATTGCCATAGGAACGCCTAGGAGGAGGCCCCATGCGCCCCTTCTGCTGCAGAGATACCAGAGTGCGCTCGGTAAGGTTGGGAGCCAAGCCAAGTGGGGAATCATGCTCCTTGGAGTTGACGAGCCTCATAACCAGTGGTGCATATGGAGGAGACTTCTTGTACAGAATGGCATGGAACATCTCCTTAAATATGAAGTCCATCACATAAGTAGGATTTGCATCTGCCTCGGGCCCAGCATTGTGAATCATGTGGGTGTGATACAGTAAATTGACCAGCCCACACCTAATAGCATCATCATTTCCGGCACTTGGTGAGATGGTGTGACGGAATATCCTCAACATCAGATTGTAGAGGGGCTTGAGTCCCTTGGACCCCCCTACAACACCCTCGCTGCCATACAAAGGTGCAAGCTTCATCTTGTTCTCCCCAAGAGCCGCTGAGTGCATGCGCAACCCAACAGGAGTGGATAAGCCATGGAAGGTCTCAAAGATGACATTAGCAAAGTCATAGAAAGTAGCCGAGCAGCGAGTGGTGCTAGTCATCCAAGTCATGGTCCTGTCTTGGTCAGATCCAAACACAACAGTGGCGTAGAACTGCTGCACAAGTGTGATGTTGTAGTCTTCACGGAGCTCCATCAAGTTGAACAGCCCCAGCTTCTCACAAATCCACAGTGCATCAGAGAAGTAGGGGCCGCTCCTCATCTGCTCAACACTCATAAATTTCTGGGGGCAAATTGGTGACTTCCTGAGCACACCATAAACATCCTTCATGAACACAGCCTTTTCCTTCCTCCAAAAGCGTGGATCCTCGCTGGTACGTGGCAAGTCATAGAAATAGTCTTCCATAGCTCACGGTACTCATTCTTTGACATGTGGGCCAAAGACTGAAGATTGTCATATTTTTCCCTCTTGGCATGGTTCTCTTGCTCAGTCATTTCCTGCTCCCTCCTCATATATGCTGCATGACGGGCCTGCTATCTCCGGTTGGAGGGGGCACGATAAACTAACCCTCAGACTCATCATAGCAAGGATCGGCCCACTTTGACTTGGCCTTGGTGTGAGGAGGACGACGAGAACCACCACCCTATGAATAGCAGTGAGGGAGATAGCATGGAGGTAAGCATATATGTCCCAAAGATGAAGCACAAGAGCTTTGATGCATTACAGTACCTATTTGAGTCATCCCACGCTAGAGTCTTCGCAGCTCATACCGGAGTCTCCGGCTCAGACCGGAGACTCCGGTCCTGAGGATCGGATTCTCTGGCCTGGACCGAAGTCTCCGGCCCTGGGGATGGAATCTCCGGTCGGGAGGCTCGGGCATGAGCTGGGAGGCTGCTGGAGGGTGTGAATATAATAGATCAGGCAATGCAACAAGTCTAAAGTACCAGAGTGCACGCATACGAGTGATTCCAATGGACAAAACAGCACCAATCCTCAAAAACACATCTAGAGATGAACCCTAGGAGAAAAAGAGGAGGAGAGGTACTAGATCTGTCCATGGGATCGATTCCACTGGTGGTAATGACCCAATGGAGGAGAGGAGGAGGTTGGCCGGTAGCACGGCGGATCCCAGGGGCTTTTTGACCTCCGGGAAGGAGTTTTGGAGGAGGGGGCGACGGGTATGAGAGTGGGGAACGGGGGTGGATGAATGAAACTGTTGTTTCAGTTCACCCCGTCCCCTCCCTTTAAGTGGCAAAAACCATCTGGACCGGAGACTCCGGTCTACACCGGAGACTCCGGTGCGAGCGCATCGGAGACTCTGGTCCTCCTCGACCAAAAACTCCAGGTTTTGTGTTTGGGGACATATATGAGAGATAGAATGTTTTAAGACAAGGTATAGGCTTGGGTTAAGATGTCACACTGTGAAAAATCAATAAGAGCCATAGAAATCCACTAAAATCTTCAAGAAAGCTCCAAATAGACACGAACCAAGAACCAACTCTTCACTAAGAAGAGGGCGGTGGCCGAGGCCACCATGTAAGAGTTTGTGGCATGACACTGCGAAGAATTATCCTTGGGTTCATAGCCACTACTCATAAATAAAGCTCACATATCACACAATGATATTAAGAGAATTGACTTTCTTGATTTTGGCATTATGAGGGGAGGGATAGTCCAATGTATTAGGACCGCACTCCCCCTATGTCCATGCCTGCACCTAAACTAAATAAGGATCAAGACATAGGTGAGTATGCAAGGTGGTCAAGTCAGGCTCCTTGAATCTATGATATTTAGTTCATTCCTCAAATAACAAAACCTTGCTTCATCAAGTGGCTTCGTGAAGATGTCGGCAAGTTGGTCTTTGGTTGACACATATGATAGCTCAATATCACCTCGAGCAACATGATCCATAATGAAGTGATGATGAATCTCAATATGCTTTGTCCTTGTGTGCTCAACCGGGTTGTAGGCAATATTGGTAGCACTTTTATTGTCACATAGAAGAGTCACTTTGTCACAATGGACCCCGTATTCCTTTAAAGTTTGCCTCATCCATAGCAATTGAGTGCAAGCACTAGCAGCTTCCACATACTCGGCTTCGGCGATGGAGAGATATATACAATTTTGCTTCTTAGAAGACCAACATACCAAGGACCTACGAAGGAATTGGCAAGCCCCGGATGTTGATTTTCTATCATCCTTATCACCAGCCCAATCCGAATTCATGTATCCACAAATAGCAAATGTTGAACCTCGACGATACCAAAGACCATAATGTGGGGTATGAACCAAATATCTAAAGATTCTCTTGACCGCCATCAAATGGCTTTCTTTAGGAGCCGCTTGATATCTTGCACACACACCTACACTCAACACAATATCAGGTCTAGATGCACAAAGGTAAAGCAAAGAACTAATCATTGACCGGTATACCTTTTGATCCACATCTTTACCATTTGGATTTAGTTCTAGATGAGTTTTTGTAGTCATGGGGGTAGGAGCACCATTCAAATCTTTCATGCTGAATATTTTGAGCTCATATTGAGTGTACTTGGCTTGATTGAAGAATGTTCCTCCTCTTACTTTCTTGATCTCAAAACCAAGAAATACTCTCAACTCCCCCCATCATAGACATCCGGAACCTATTAGTCATAAGCTTTCAGAATTCATCATTAAAAGCTTTGTTAGATGAGCCAAAGATAATATCATCAACATATATTTGTCATACAAAAAGCTCCCCATTAACCTTCTTAGTAAAAAGAGTGGGATCAATTTTCCCAACCTCAAACCCACGGTCGAACAACAACTTTCTAAGGTGCTCATACCACGTGCATGGGGCTTGTTTGAGCCCATAAAGAGCCTTATCAAGTTTGTAGACATGGTTTGGGAAGTTGGGATCCTCAAATCCCGAGGGTTGCTTTACATATACCAACTCATTCAATGGACCATTAAGAAATGCACTTTCTACATCCATTTGTTCCAACTTAAAGTTATGATGTGACGCATAAGCAAGAAGGATACGGATGGACTCAAGGCGAGCCATGGGTGCATATATCTCTCCATAATCAATGCCTTCAATTTGAGAGAACCCTTGTGCAACCAATCTTGCCTTGTTCCTTACGACAATTCCATGCTCATCTTGTTTGTTCTTGAATATCCACTTGGTGCCTATAACATTGCGGCAATCCTTTAGCTTCTCAACTAACTTCCGTACTTTGTTTCTATCAAAGTTGTTGATCTCTTTCTGCATTGCTTCAAACCAATCCGAATCTTCAAGGGCTTCCCACACTTTCTTTGGTTCAATCATGGAGATGTGTGCTTGGTGTTCACTAAACCTCTCCAATTGTGCTCTTGTGGAAATTCCTCTCCTAAGATCTCCAACCACATTCTCTAGAGAGTGATCTCTTAATTCCAACATCCTATCAATTCTAGCTTCGCGACGGGTATGGATCTCCTTGTTGTTTCTTGGGGGGACCTCTTCATCATTTTGGTACTCGTCTTGACCATCAACTTGACCTTGATCATCATCTGAATCATTCTCTTCATTAAAGAGGCAAAGATTGACCTTGGTTTTGATCAGGCACACTACTAGAATTGAGTTGAGCTTGTCTCAAGGCAGTTTCTATGGATCTTCCTTGTGTAATTGACTTGGCAGCACTTGACATGCTAGAGAATGATGACTTAAGCTCCTCCTCACTAGTGGTGTCACCTTGATAAACATGTTGAGGGTCCACAGCTTGTCTTTGGCTTGGGTCATTGTCCTCCTCGGTGGATGGAGCTTGTTGTTGTTATGAAGATGAGGGCTCCACTTGAGTAGAGCATAGTTCTTCTGGATCCTCCATAAGGGGTTCCTCAACAGGGCGGATATATCCCACACCCATTATTCCTATGGCATCCTGAGGCATTTCATCATCTACATCACAAGCATCAACACGCCCCCCTTGGGCACCATCATATTCTTCGAAGGTCACACTACAAGATTCTATGATGGCTCCGGAGATATTATCATATATTATATAAGTGTGAGATTCGAGACCATAGACAACAAAAATACCCTCTAATGATTTGGAATCGAATTTGGACAAACAAACACCTTTTATGAGATAGAAACACTTACAACCGAACACCCAGAAATAAGATATGTTGGGCTTGTTACCGGTAAGTATTTCATATGGAGTCTTGTTCACTTCCTTGCGGAGGTAGAGCCGGTTTGATGCATGACAAGCGGTGGAGATGGCTTCGGCCCAAAAGTTGTATGGAGATTTAAACTCCGCCAACATGGTCCTTGCCATCTCAATAAGAGTCCGGTTCTTTCTCTCGTCTACATCATTTTGTTGAGGGGTATATGCAGTGGAATATCAGTGTTTTATCCCCTCATCACTAAGAAAATCATTCAAGGTGTAGTTCTTGAACTCGGTGTCATTTTCGCTTCTTATTATCAACACGGGATATTGTATTGACGTTGAACCAAGTTGATGAAGTCGATGAAGGTATTTTGGGTCTCACTTTTCAACTTAAAGAAATATACCCATGAGTATCTTGAATAGTCATCAACAATCACCAAACAATATTTCTTTCCACCAAGACTTGCATGAGATGGAGGACCAAAGAGATCCACATGAAGGAGCTCCAAGATCCTCGTTGACTTGATGCGGTTCTTTGGCTTGTGGGGAGCATCATGAATCTTTCCTTGAACACAAGCCCTACAAACACGATCTTTGGCAAAGGAAACATTTTCTTTTAGTCCAACTATATGGCCATCCTTGTGGAGACTTTTCAAAGTTCTCATATTGACATGGGCTAGTCGGCGATGCCATAACCAACCCACATCGGCCTTTTCAAATAAGCACATCGCACTTGTAGTGGTTTGCCCCGAAAAGTCCACCACATACAAGTCATTTTCGACATACCCAACAAAAGAGACCTTGAGAGACTTGCTCCACATGAGGACCACAATATCATCATCAATAAAGACGGAAAATCCCATCTTTCCAAGAGCACGGACTGAAAGTAAATTGTAACCAAGGGTCTCAACAAGCATGACGTCCATGAGTGTAATATCGTGGGCAACCACTACCTTGCCAAAACCCATTACCTTAAACTTTGACTTGTCGGCATATGTCACGGATATTTGATCATCATTTGGCCTTAATTCCTTGACAATAGACGAGCTTCCGGTCATATGACTTGTGCAACCACTATCAAGCACCCACTTTGACCCTCCAGAAGCATATGTCTACAAGAGATCAAGCTAGTTTTTAGGTACCCATTTTTCAATGGGTCCTCTTTTGTTAGCAACAAGGGTCTTAGGGACCCAAATAGACCAAGCAATATAACCATCAAAGGGACCAAGATATTGTGCATACACATCACCATAATAATCACGCATTAGAACATAGTGAGGGTTAGCACTTCCCGCAAAATCATCATGAGACATAGTTTTGCCACTTGTGGTCTTACTACCCACAATGGCCTTGTCTTTCTCTTGTGCGGGCTTGGCCTTATTCTTGTTGTTCTTCTTATTGTCTTTGGAGACAAAACCAATGCCCCCTTTCTCAACATTTGACCTTTGCTTACTCAAGATGTCATCAATAGACTTGTTTCCTTTCGGAAAGGTGGTCTTAGATAGCTCCCCCTTCAACCTAGCATTTTCTTCAAGAATATTCGTGCTATTAGAAGGAATGAAATTACTAGGAGAAGAAATATTGTTCAATTGAGTTTGAAGCTTTTCATGTGACTTTATGAGTAACAATGGTTCACTTTCCAAGGCCTTGTGAGCCTTGTCAAGCATCCTATAGTCCTCGGCAAGTTTTTCATGAAAAACACCAAACTCAATCTTGTCCTTTTTAGCCTTTTTATATTTGACAACCGCATGATCTCTTTCCTTGACGAGTCTATTAACAATTAAGTCATTAGCCCCATCAATCCCTTCAAGTTTTAGTTCAAGGGACACTCTAGTCTCTTGTTCTTCTTCTAGAGCATTATTTAGGGCTTCTACCTCAATCATGTGTTCTCTTCCTAGTTTACATCTTTCATCAAGAAGCTCTTGGGTGTGAGAAAGTTGATCTAAGAGGTCCACAAAATGTCTTTTGTGTTCCCCTTGCAAGTTATTCATGAACTCATCAAAAGAAATTATTGCCTTTTTAACCTCAAGAGACATTTCATCATCATTTTCATCATTACTCAAGAGGATGGGGTGAGATGATGAAGATACCTCCGTTCCTCTTGCCATAAGGCAAGTGACATTCTTGTTGGAGAGATTATCATTTGGAGAGTCAAAGAGGGAGAATGTGGGAGTAGAAGTAGTGGCAAGAGCAGCCACACCACTTGATGTTTCCTCTTCATTATCTTCATAATCTTCATCGTCGGAGGAGTATTCTTCATGAGTGATCAACACAATTGCACCCGACTTCTTGTTGATGGGATTCTTCTTGATGAAGGGTTTCTTGTAAGGAGCTTTGGAAGTTTTCTTCAACACAAGTTTACCCCCATGATCTTCTCTCTTCTCATAGGGACAACCCGCCACAAAGTGATAGTGGTCACCACATTTGAAGCACGTTCTCAATTTAGTGACAATTTCTCTTCTTCCATTTGGGTTGCTTTTTCGTTGCATTTCCATCTTGGCATTGGCGGGGTTCTTCCAAAAGTTCTTTGCATAGAAGGCCATATATTCTCCATGAGCAATCTTGACATCATCGGGGTGGCTCATGGAGAGGCCTTCATCACTATCATATTCATCCCCATGATCCACAACTTTGGCCTTCAATGCAAGGTTGACAACATTGCTCATTCCAAGGGCTCGAGCACGGGCATCTTTGGCATTTTTGGCGGCAACCTTGAAAGAGGCCATCTCTTGCATAACTTCATTGGAGGTCATGAGGTGGTAGTTGTGTCTTCCTTGTAGGCTCTTAAAGTCGGTGGGCTCAAAGGGCATGAGTGCACTCACATATTTCCTTTTTATCCAAGCATCATCCACATGTGAGGCACCCACATTCCTAAAAGCGGTGGCAGTGGACTTGAGCCTACGATACATGTCTTCATGATCTTCACCTTCCTTCATATATAATCCTTCGGATTCATTGCTTAGTGCATCATACCGGTTCCTTCTCATGCTCTCATTCCCACCATACAACTCTATGAGAGCATCCCAAGCTTCCTTGGCAATGTTGAGGTGCTCAATGTGTGGGTAATCTTTTGTACCCAATCCTTGTTGTATCATGTGCAAGGCGGTGGCATTGAGTTGACTATTGACAACTTCTCTTCTTATCAAGTTGTTGGGATCCCCAATATAGAGTCCTTGTTCAATGATGTTCCATAACTCAATACAAGAGCTGCTCACATGAGATTTCATTAGAGATTGCCATTGAGCAAAAGTAGATGCTTCTAGCTTTGGTGGGTCTCCTCTGTTGTTTATATGAGGGTGAGGAATTGGAGGGTCAGGAGAGTACCATCCATGAGAGTCATGGTGCTCTCACTTCCCACCATCCCTTTTTGTGGAGGAGTTAGTGTTGTCTTGATTACCCCCCACCACCATACCCTCGGATGATGCCAGGGCATTCACCTTAGGTAATACTGATGGAGGCTCCTCTTAAGGAGAAGGGGATGATGAGCCACCTTTATATTTAACAAGTTGCTCTAGTAGTTTGTGCAATTGTTTGATATCGTTGGCCATGGTGGAGCTCAATCTTGTTTCCAAGTTATTGAGATCATCCATGGTCACCGAGGTAGGCTCACCACCACCTTCCCCGTTGTTGCTACCCATATACTCTTAGGCGGTAAAGCCCGAATAAAGAGCCGAGGCTCTGATACCAATTGAAAGGATCGTATGGTCACCTAGAGGGGGTGAATAGGTGCTACTTCAAATTTTATTCTTTTTCAAATTAGGGTTTGACAAGAAAGGTAAATTCTCTAGATTATGCAACTAATGTGAATTTACCTATATGTCAAACAAGCACTAACTAGCACAACACAAAGCAAGAACAAGTAAGTAAAGTGCGGTAAAGGATAGAAGTAACCAAAGTGGTGGACACGGAGACACAAGGATTTGTTTCCCGTAGTTCCTTACTTTTGGGGGGAAGTACATCTAAGTTTGGAGAGGGGGTGGTTTCAAACCACCAATGCCACGAGAGTCCTCCCTTGTTCTCCGATGAACCTCACCCCAAGGGGTACAATTCACCTCTTCCACTATATCGGCAACCTTCGAGGTGGAAGCCGGCACCTTTACAACGAGTTCGAGGCACACATCCACAACTTAATTGGAGGCTCCCAAATACAAGCAAGCTGTCAAAACAATCAAAGAAAAGCTTGTAAGAACCAAATCAAAGCTAGGGTTTCCAAAGAAACACTAGAGCATGGGGGACCTCAAGTGAATGAGGGGGAATGAAGATCTCTCTTGGTGAAGTTGTAGATCAAGGCCTCTTCCTTCGATTCTCCAAAGATCAATGACTTTCGATGGTTGGATAAAGATATCTTGTTGATTTGGTGGCTCAAATGGGGGTAGTGTTCTTGAGTGGGTCGAGCTGCTGGATGAAAGAGATAAGGTCCCCTATTTATAAGTAGCCTCCTCCACTGATCGGAGACTCCGGAGACTCCGGCCTGCACACCGGAGATTCCGGTCCATCTCTGGACCAGCCTCCGGACCAGTACACTGAATGACCAAGCCCAGCTGCGATCCAAGTGGGCCGGAGACTCCGGTCCAGCGGCACTGGATACTCCGGTCTGAGGCTCACACCGGAGACTCGGCAGAAGTCTCCGGACCTTGCTCCGGATCCCCTATCAGACTATCCCAACCAGAATTCTAAATCCCCCTCCGGGGATTCCTGCAGAAACTCCAGTCCACACCAGAGACTCCGATCCAGCCAGACCGGAGACTCCGGTCTGGAAATTCCAGAAACATGTAAATCTTGCAAGAATATTTCTGTAGATTAGAGGCCCTTTTCACTTTGCATTATATCAACTTGTAGACAATAGCATACTATAAAAATGATCTACTTGTTGTTAACGAACACCAAAAGTGATTATGGTAGTAAATGTCCTTTCACTCTTCCTGCTCCTCTTTATGTTGCTCCCCTGTAAGTCTCTCCTCTGTTCGAAGCTACTGTCACTCAAACCATGTCGAGCGAGGTCCTCCATCAGGTCAATCATGTTTTCTACAAGTTCTTCTTTATCATTGCCGACCTCAAATTCCTGTCCAACTGTTAGCAGGCGCGCGAACAGGTAAACTTCCCGTCTAGTTCGACTCATCCTACTTATCGGTACGGCTAAATCACTGTCAACTTTTAATTCTATAGCATTTTTTATGTTGTAAGCAAAAAATGCCAAATGTGCTTCCTGGGAGGACCCCCACTCCACCTTCTCATGTAACGCTGCTATCAGTTTAGATATCTGTACCACTTCAGGATCGTATGTGCCAATGGATACATCAATGTCGTCGACAATTTTTTCTGTGCCATCATCTAATTTTGCAGTGAACTTCTCAACACTGATACGAAAGTGTACCTTGCCATCACCAGTTTCCTCAGGACCGAGACCACCGAGAGGTTCGATGACAGTATCAGAGTCCAGACCATGGGCTTGTTCCTCAACAACTGGTCTTCGATTAGCCTCGACGGCGGTAGCAGCAGCACGCTAAACTTCACCACGGGTTCGAGGAGGGCCAGCGCCCAAGACAGCAGTTCTGGAAACAGCAGTGGGGATTGGATCAGTAGTAGGCTGAGCAATAACACCAGTAGTTCTGGCAACAACGAGGCAGCCTCCCGAAGCCTTAGTTTGCACAACAGAAGCAGGGACTAGTTCGGTAGCAGGTTGAGCAACAACACCAGCAGTTTTGTCAACAACGGGGCGGCCTCCCGAAGCCTTAGTTTGCACAACAGAAGCAGAGATTGGTTCAGTAGCAGGCTGAGCAACAACACCAGCAGATTCCACAACAGTGGGGCGGCCTCTCGAAGCTTTAGTTTGCACAACAGTGGCAGGGATTGGGTCAGTAGCAGGCTGAGCAACAACACCAGCAGTTATGGCAGCAGCGGGGCGGCCTCCCGAAGCCTTAGTTTGCACAACAGCAGTAGGGATTGGATCAGTAGCAGGCTGAGCAACAACACCAGTAGATTCCACAACAGCGGGGCGGCCTCCTGAAGCCTTAGTTTTCACAACAGAAGTAGGGATTGGGTCAGTAGCAGGCTGAGCAACAACACCAGTAGTTCTGGCAACAGCGGGGCGGGCTCCCGAAGCCTTACATTGCACAAAAGCAGCAGGGATTGGTTTAGTAGAAGGCTGAGAAACAACACCAGCAGATTCCACAATAGCGGGGAAGCCTCCTGAAGCCTTAGTTTGCACAACAACAGCAGTTCTGGCAACGAAGCACAACCTGGATCCACAATAGGGTCTTGCACCACAGCAAAACGGGCACTCCTTCGAGGAGGTTGCGCTGCAGAAGCATGGCGCAGACGACGAACCACATTTTGCTTAACATCAGCGGGGCTTCGAGCCAGACCACCCTAAGCTTGAATAGCAAGGTCACTAGTAGTGGAAGCAGCTTCCACATCCACTATTCTACATTCCAGGAGAAACATTCGAATGTGCAGAAACCATTTCAGCAACCTAGACATCTGACTGTCATGCTTTATAGTAACCTTTCTACGTTGTTTATCCATGAAGCTAAACCGTGCAGTCTGCATCGGCCCCATTTCAATATGTTTACGCAGAGCAGCAACAATACCAGGGATAGTGCAAATCTGCACCGATGGTTCTTTAATTGCGACATAAGTACCAGAATTCCACTTGGCCTTAACATTTTGTATTCGCGGTTGGTATTTACCGACGCGTACCGAAACCACGTAAGGGGCCTCTAGGGGGCCCTAGTTGACAGAAATTTGGGAAAAAATAAGAACTTGTATGTTAGCGTTCGGCTAGCAAACAATTCTAGGTTCGGTCTATCTCTTTCAGGTCAATAGACAAATTGCATATATAGTTAGTGCGAAAAGAAAAGAGAAGAGTAGCTCACCCGCATGTATCCAACACTTCTTTCAGGGTATGATGATCTACCATCCTCTGTGCTGCTCAGCTCGTCCGGCGATGGAGGCGGGCTAAATCCTCGGAATGATGGGCACAACATGCGGCATTAGAGCTCGGGATCAGCAAGAGGGCGCAACAACTTGGCGCCAGAAGGCAAATGTCCCAAGGGATCATTCTGGGTGGAGTCTTGATTTCGCCGCTGGCGGCGCTAGGGTTCATGTGAAGGAGTGAGCGAATTTGTGAATTTTTTCAACGCTGCGTGGGGTCTAGTTACTCGTTCTGCCTACATGGTTGCCGACTTGGCGCTCGCGTCACGAACAGAGTAGTGACATGGAGATCCCGAACGTCTCCTTCACGAGGAAGTTGACGGAAAGTTTGTATTTGGCTGGGGTGGGACGAATTCGGCTCGAAGTGGGCCTTCTGAGTGATTGGCAGCCCAATCTTGCGAAACCCAGTGATTACACGGAACTTGGACCCCGCGTTGCACTCGCACCAGAAGTCGGACCCCACGAGTTGAAATCCCCTGGACAATCGACGCATCGACTGCTTGACTGGTTTTGCATCTGGGAACACATTGAGTGTGTGCTCGACGAATTCCCTGGGAACTCCTGGCATGTCCACAGAACACCAGGCGAAAATTTCCCAGCACTCACGGAGGAATTCGATGAGCACGCTTTCCTATGCGGGACTCAGGTCGTTGGCGATCAACACCGTCTTAGAGGCGTCCGTCAGGTGGACCTCCACCTTCTTGGTGTTGGCCGCGGAGTCGAACGACATGCCGGGTGCGTTTTGCCTGGCGACTGGGGGTGCCCTGTTGTCTGTCACCTCTCTGAGTCTCGTGAGCTCCTCCTGTATGCCGAATGACTGAGAGATTATGTTGAAGTCTCTGTCGCAGCTGTGTGGCCTGGTGAAGCTTCCTTGGACTGTGATGACGCCCCTAGGTCCTGGCATCTTCAGTAGCAGGTAAGTGTAGTGCGGTACTGCCAAGAATCTTGCGAATGCCACGCGCCCGAGGATGGCGTGGTACTATGATGGCCAGTCCACCACTTCAAATTCTATCCGCTCACGCCTGAAGTTTTCGGGCTGACCAAAGATTACATCGAGCCATATCTTGCCCAGGGGCTATATGCCCTTTCCTGGGACTATGTCGTGGAACGTCGTGTCTGACTGCTCCAGGCTGCACAGCGGGATCCGCATTGCTGCGAGTGTGCTAGTGAACATCAGATTGATGTCGCTGCCGCCGTCCATGAAGACGCAGCTCATTTTGAGTCACCCGATCTGGGCATCGAGCACCAGGGCAGCATGACCTGGGCGAGGGATCTGGCGTGGGTGATCCGAACGATTGAACATGATGCAGGACTCCGAGCCGCTGAGGTACTCAGGTATGGCTAGTGGAGAGTTTACGGCCAGGCTGACTTGGTGGGTGATTTTCTTATGCACCATGTTGGTTGGGCGTCCCTTCTGAATCATCAGGGCCCTTTCGGCGGAGGGTACCCGTTTGCGCCATTGTTTGGAGCTGGTGCGACCGATGGCTGCGACGGTCCGCTGGGTGGTGGTGGAGGATCTCCGTGGGAGATGGTACCTGGTGCGGGTCCGAATCCAGGGTTCACGGTCTGGCGCCGCATTTGGGTGAGGCCATTGCTGAGCTTCTGGAACTCTCGGCAGTCCTTGAGCATGTGGCTGGCCTTCTGACCATCTTGTTTGTCGATGTAGAAGTGGATCATGCAGGGACCAGACAGCTTGTCGTATGCCGAAGGCTCGTCGTCGCGGTTGCAACGTTGCCACGTTTGTGTGGCTCGTCCGCCGTCGCGGTAGTTGTTGCTGTGGTATCCGTTGTTGCGGTTGCCGTCATCGCGTCGATCGGAGTATCCAGCTGCAACCATGTCGACTCCGTCGTGATCATCGTAGACGCGTGATCTTCTTTTGCTATGGCGTTCGCGCCCGTGACCGTAGTCGTCTTCATCATCCGAATGCGCTCGGTTGACGGAATCCTCACCATCTGCCCATTGGTTGGCGATGTCCATGAGGTGGTCAAGTGTCTTGGGATTGACGTGCCCAAGCTCCTAATTGAAATCTGGGCGCCTGGCACCGTCCTTGAAGGCGTCGATTGCTCTTTCTTCAGAGATGTGCGCAGCGGAGTTCTTGATGTGGGACCAGCATAGTATGTACGAGCGGATGGACTCGTTTGCCCGTTGGGTGCAGGCCCGCAGCTCTTCGTTTAAGGCTGGCCTCTTGCTGGTCCCCTTGAAATTGCGGATGAAGTTGTACGCTAGCTCTTCCCAGCTTCGGATGGAGCCGGAGGATAGGCTGCTGAGCAGACCCTGGCTATGCCTGTCAGCTGCAGCCGTCGTGCAGCTTGACCGATGACAGGTGATCGTCGAGCCAAGCCTTTGGCTCTTGCGTGCCGTCAAACTTCGGGTTGTTCGAAGGGAGCTTGAAATTTTTTGGCATCCGCGTTTGCCGAACGGATCTGCTGAAGCATCTGGCTCCGCATAGCTCTCCGTCGTCCTCCTCTTCGGACTCAGTTGAGCACGCACGCTTAGCACGTGATTTGTCGATCTTGCATTGGGTAAGCTCGTTGCGAGCGTCGTAGTTGCTACTTCGGCGCCGTGGGCTCCGGCGCCGGGGCAGGTCGTGCTCCTCCTCCTCCTCAGATGAGGGTGTGCGGCTTCGAGTGAACTTGACTGCAGCTTTTTTCTTCGGCTCCGCAGAAGCTTCGTCATGGAGCGCAGTTCCAACGAGTCCACGGCCTGCTAGTGCAGACTTATGCATTGCGTTTTTGGGTCACCCATAGGAGGTGGGTTGGACGCGAGATAGGTGGTGGCCGCCATGATCGCAGCCTGCGGCATTTTCGGCATGACATTGTCATGCGAGTCCATCATCATGAACGACGTGTTAAGGGCCCTGGTGACCTCGTGTCGCGCGGCGTGGTCCATATGCTCCATGCGGGAGCGATATTTGTTGGCGTTGTTGCCATGCGAAGTGGAGCCTCCAGCGGTAGAGAGCGCAGCTCGCCTCGCGCTGGATTCCGCAGCTGCCTTCTGACGCTTTCTGAGCTCCTCCATCAGCTTCACATGCCGGTTGTGCTCATAGATTAGGAGGAGGTGGTAGGCCATCAGCAGATCTCGGGAGGCATCCATAGGTAGGATTTTGTTGCCTTCCACGGCTTCGCGTGCTTGGCTCCAGCCTTCCTCGTTGAGGTTAATCGGTTCATAGCCGCTATTGTTGCCTTCGTTGTCTCTGTTAGCCGGGTTCCCCCGTCTCCTCCGTTCCCAGTTTGTGGGTTGGGAGGGGGATTGGGTGGTGGATTGGCATTCGAACCTAGTGGTGGGTCCGCCCCGTTATTGATGGTGGCTCACAGGTAGCGCTCATGGAGTGGGTTGCTGCTGCCGCAACTTACAGATCCGGAACCGTAGGTTCCTTCATCCGAAGGGGGCCGCAGAGATCGGAGTTACAACTGCCGTTGTCATCTGAATCGCTTGTCAGCGTCGACGCGTGCAACGCGTCGATGGGTGGGACCCACGAAGCGGGCCTGATGGATGGTGGTGGCACCCGCTCTGTAAGGCGGAGGGTGTCGGTCTACCCCACCTAGAAGCAGAAGCTCCCGAACAGCATCTCGAGCCCATCGCCGACGGACTCGAAATCCTTCAGGGTGGCCGGCGAGTGTGCGGTGAAGTCGAAGGCGCCAAAGAGGAGGTGACTCTCCATCGCCGATGAATCGTAGATCGCTCCGGATGGAATCGTTGCGACCGCACGATTAGCGTCCCCGCTTCCCACAAACGGCGCCAATTGATGAGGTTCGATCTCGTCAATGCCCATTGTTATGGACTTGGGTTTCAAGAATGTAGCATCCCAATTTCCGCAACCATGATTTGCTATCAAAAGGCAAAAATCAGGGGAACAAAAACTTTTTCATATTAAGTGTTGCAATGTTTGCTTACTTGTTTCCTTGTGCTCATGCAACTGTTTGTGTATCAGGTGATGTACTCCTCATCTCAACACTAGTTTACAAAAATCTACTTTACAAAAGAGATGTCTTGGCTCATCTTTAATATTCTCAAATGTTCTGGATGTCATGGTATTGCCGACGAGTACGCCATGGAGAGGTCCTCACAGTGCGTCTTTAGAGACGTGGGGTAAGGCGGACGGTTGATGGGTACGAGGTAACACGGCTTACCCAGGTTCAGATCCCACGACGGTGGCGGAATCGTACTCCTGCTATAAATCACTATAATGGAAATATGCCGAGTTACAGGGATCGGTTCGCTGTGCGAGGTATGAGTTGTGTCTTTCCCTAAAGGCTCCCATAGGGCTGGCTTATATAGTCGCCAGGTCCTAGTGTTATAGGGAAAGTCCTAGCCGGACAGGTTACAGAGTCCTACACTGCATACAACTAGTCTAGCGTGTCTTGCACTCCAAGGCTCCGAGTACATCGGTGACTCCTCCGTAGCCTTCCTTTATCCGGCATGGGCCTCCCTTCTGGATCGATCTAACTGGGCCGCCCAGTAGGCTATGGGCCATGCTACCAACTATGGGCCACCCGGGTTATCCGGATAGGAGACATGCTATGAGGATACCCATATAGCATATACCCAACAGTAGCCCCCGGAGAACTACGAGATCTTGCGCCATCTTGCCTCTTCAGGTTGAATGCTCCGTCTAGATGGGTGTCGGAAAATCGTCAAGCAATATCTTGTAGTCCTCCCAAGAAACCTGCAATGTTCTCCGTCTTTAACTAGTAAGTCGGAGAAACGCTGAATCTTCAATCGTACTCTTCTCGTAGCTGGACTGGATCCATCCATGCCGGAATATTCCGATGTGATGGTTCACCTGCCCGTGTCAGCTAGAGCGACGTAGACATAGGTCAGTGACGCCTTGTAACTCACACATGCAGGGAACACAATCATGTCTGTTTTTCCTGCGCGAAGGATACGAACCGTTGGCGGCGGCGGTTGGGAACGTGGCGAAATTTCCGCGCACGCGCACGCACACGTCGTCCACGCGACAACCATTCGATCGCTTGCACGAATCTCGATGTTGGGGGTTATAAATTTCAACCGTGGCAGATTTCATCTTTTCACCTCATTCTCCCCCTGCGTCATCGTCTTCCTCCTGCGAGCATCTCCTCGAGCCCTCTGCGCGCACGCGAAAAACCCTAATCTCCCCAATCTCTCAGTCACCTCTCTCCCCTCCCGATGGCGAGCAGCAGCTCCAACCCATCCATGGCGGCAATGGCCGACGCTGCGGCGAAGCCGGCAAGCTCCGTCCAGGTGCCCCTAGAGGGTCTGGTGCTTCCACGTCCGCTGTGGTGGAGTCCACCGGCGATGACCATATTCCAGCGGCGCTAGAGCTGCTGGAGGAGGATGGTGACTCCCATAAGGGGGAGTGGCGCGGCTCTGATATCACCAACAGTGATATCAAAGAGCTGCTCGTCAAAGATTACCTCCCCGCGATGGAGGGGCTTATCTGGCGGGCGGCACCGACCGGCGAGGTCACCCCTTCTCCCCAAGCTGGAGAAAAGGTGTACCTCAAAGCACAACTGGTACGCGGCGTCTCCCTCCCAATCTCTGACTTCTTCCTTTCTGTCCTTAGCCATTACCGGGTTCAACCTCAGAACCTATCCCCCAATAGCATCCTCGCGCTTAACAACTACGTGGCGCTTTATGAGGGTTACCTCGGGATTAGGCCTAGGTTCGACTTGTTCATCTACTTCTTTACCGTTAAGAGGGAAGCCGGAGCGAGCAAGGACGAGCTCAGGAATTGTGGAACGATTAGCTTTAAGATCCAGCCTGGCCGGCGGTTCCTCAACATCGTCGGCCATGAGTCTTGCAAAAACTGGCAACGGACGTGCTTGTACGGCCCAGACATCCCTCTGGCCGGCCGAGAAGGAACGTACCCGGACTTCATCGATGGGCCGCCGATGAAGCCCCGACATGGATATCCCAGGCCTCCCTTCCCTCCGACAACAACACTTCTCGCGCCATAAAGCGGATAGAGTGGTTTGTAGAGACGGGTCTGACGGGGTTGGACCTAGCCATGTGTTGGTTCGTCGGGCGGATCCAGCCTCTGCAGCACCGCTCGAAGCTGATGCACCATTACACCAATAATAGGAAAGATAGCCTCCGCATCTCCGAGGACAATTTCTCGAGTGACTCCATCAAGCTCCGCCTCAAGGACATCGTCAAGGTGAAGGACAGTAAGCGTGGCTTCACCATCACCTACGACATGTTCGAGGAGGGCAAGTTCCCAGAGGTACCTGTTTATTTTTCATGTATGACATATACTCTAGTTCTTCCGTCTAGCCATTATCATCTCATCTAATACTTTAGGATTTCACTTAACAGCTCAAAAGTCTAGAGGAGGATAGCATGGCTGTCCAAATCTACGACCCCAAGATGAAGGAAGTCACCGTCGTGTTCGACGACGATGTCCCGTTGGCGTGAAAGCGGAAGAGCTCCACCTCTGACACTGCCGACAGAGGCAAGAATAAGAAGACGGAGGGTGGAGCCTCCAAGAAGACTACCGCCGCCCTGGAGGTAGATAAAAGAAAGATTACCGGGATCCCTTTTACCAAAGCACCCACTATTGTGTAAGCTTATCATCCTCCGACATTGTCCATTGCTCGTCTTATTCCTGTACTTATACTTCTACACGTTTCAGGAAGAAGGCCAGTATGAGTTTGAAGAAGACCTCCAAAACATCGGGGGCTTCTAAAAACATTAGAGACATGTTGCACCGAGATGTGTCGCACCAAGAATTAACTGCCATCGCCCCTACTACTCCCAGTGTCCAGCCTGCCACCGCTCCGACAAGATCTCCGGCTAAGGATGCATCTGGCCCTTCCGCCATGGAAGTGGACCCGGGTGTCTCCGTGGATCTTGTCCTAGTCGACGAGCAGGCGGCACAAGAAAGTAATGCTTCCAAAATGGCTGAAGCTCCGGCTAAGGATGCCATCGGTAGCAGTAAGGCAATGGTGGTAGGCGGAACGTCTGTCGAAGGCGGCGTTGTCACATCCCAAAATTCTCCAAATTTTGAAATGTGAAAAATAAATAAACAAAGAAATAATTGTTGAAATTTAGGGTGAAAAGAAACTTTTTTCTTCTAAATGGAAACATCAAAACCCTACTTGAAGAAAATTTGAATAAGAAAGCAACAAACAAATTTTCAAACAAATAAAATGTATCCTTGCATGGAAAGAATCTTGAATTTAAAGCATTTGGAAAAGTAAACCAAAAACCCTAAAACCTTAATGAGAGAAATCATTTTCAAGATCACCCCAAGACTATGGATTTGATCCAGATGAAAATTCAGCAACAAACATTTATGAATGATCAGAAATGGTAAACAAAAATATTATAAAACCATGGAAATTGGTTTCATTCAATTTGGAGCCATGGATAAAAAACTTATGAATTTAATAAAATAAAAGGAAAGAATTCCCAAAGCTAATAAAGCTCCTAACTAAATTCAATACCAAATTGTGAGCAAAGTAATCCTAAAAAGATTTAAAAAGATAAACAAACGCTAAATAAAATTATACAAATTGGAATCACCAATTTTAGAACTACAAATAAAAAGTTATGGATTCTATAAGACAAAGAAAGAAATAAAGGAGTAAAGATTAATTAAATAAAATTATATGGGCTTTTAACCATATTCAATTTAATTTGAATGAAGACAAAATTCCTAATATAAATGATTAATTAAATCATGAGAAAAATAATTGAAATTGCCAAAATGGATTAAAAGTTATCTAATTAACTTAAAAATAATAAAAGATCATTTAAATAGAATTATATGGGTTTGAACCATATTCGATTTTATTTAAATAAAGATAAGTTGCCTAAACTAAATAAATAATAAATCACAAGAAAATTATTTGAAACATTTCAAAGTGAACCTTTAAACACACTAAATAAGTGGTTTAAACCTACTGAAAAGGTTTAGAAAAGGTTTGAAACCAAATAGAAGTTTGAAACATTTGAATCAAATGAAAATAGAAATCAGAATTGCAAAAGGAAAAAGGAATCAGAGAAGAAAAAATAGACAAGAAACAGCCCAGCTAGCCCTACCCAGCACCCCAGCCCAGCAGGCCCAATACCAGCCCACCTAGCATTTCCCTTTATCCCCACAGACCCTTTCTCACTCGCGGCCTCGACCCCCACCCTCACTGACTTCCCGGGCCCGAGTCCACGTCACCATCGTCTTCCTCACCGTGCTGACCTCGCCCCCATTCCCCTCTGTCGTTTCTGAACGTAATTCCTCGGCATAAATTTGCGTAAATGCGCCAGTAATTCTTCCCAGTGAACTCGCCCTATTAACCGCCTCGCTCCCCTCTCTCTTTCCCCTCAAACACCATGCCACAAATGCCCCCAGGCTTCTCTGATTCCTACTCGAACGACCACTGTCTCCAGCAAGCTCCAACTCCAATTCCGGCGACACCTGACCACCCCTTGCCCCGGCCTCCCGCGAGCTTGCTCGCCAGCACCATGCGCACCTGCCAGTAGCCTTAGCTTGCTCGCACGCGCACCTGAGACTCGCCTCCGTCTCCAGTTGAACACCATCGTCTCCTGCCTCGACTCCGGCGACATCTCCTGGTAACCCTAGCCCTCCCCCTTCTCTCTGATTGATGCTCATGCATTCACCATCCCTGTGCGCGCCTAACATCGTCCTCCTCTTGCCTTGGCATGCCTTGTAGCCTCGCCCCCGAAGATAACCGAGTGTACCCGATGCCAGGGACATCTCCGGCGAGGAATCGTCGTCACGCCCGTTCGCCCCTTCGTCGACGGCGACCACGTTGAGCATCTACTCACCACAACAAACTCGGTGAGCCCCTCCTACCCTCATCGCGCTTCCTAGAATAGCCGAACCACCACAGCCAGAGCGCTGCCGCCGCTCGTCGCCAGTTAGCGCCACCCACCTATGGTCGTTGCATCGTGAACCGTTAGATCTAAATCCTGCGTGTAAGATTAGATGACTTAAACGAAGGGGTATGCTCGACCTGTGCCATGCAATCTCATTTAAATCCTACTGCCCGCGTAGCGCGATCCTGATGAAGCGGTATCGTCCAATAGAAATAAGACACGTGGCCAGACTCTGGATTAAAAACTAGAAAATGATCTATTAGATGTTTGAATTTGTAAAATCTATAACTTTTGATCTGTTCGGCCAAAATTGACAATTTTATATCAATGGAATCAGAAAAATGTAAGATTTGCAACTTTGGCCTTAGTTTAGTATTTTTATTCTAAAGAATTAGGTGTTTTTGCAGAAACATTATTAGGGCTAATTTGGATATAAAAATTGTTTTAAAAATGATTTTTGAGTGAAAACTTTTGTGAATGGATTTGATTTGAACCGTCTAACCATAAACACTAACATTTGAGTTTGAAAATATATTTGGTTAACACTAGAAATTATTCCTTTAAACAAAAGCATTTCTAGCAAAACAAAATTGATTTAAAGGGCCTATTTTTCACTAACTTTATTTTAAATGGTTTGCCACTTTTATAAATGACCATTAGGTGTTTTGAAATGTTTATAGCCATATTAGAAACCACTTTTCCAAATAAAACAACCTTTGCATGCTTGCATGCATTTCTTTGTTTTTATTATTTTATGTGGTGAGTTGTTTGAATGCTAGTTTTGAATTTGTGCCTTACTTGATTGAATTGTAGTGAACTTTGAAGAGTGTGACAATTGCAAGATCAAGGAGTGAACCTAGTTTCTCTACTAAAAAGGCAAGTGGTGCTTCATATATTTTGTCCTATTATTTTGACTATGCATTAGTGATATTTTGAGTAGGACTTGCATCGAATTTTTACTAAGTATATAAATGCTATGCCTTGGGAAATCCTAGTAGATGTTTTCTTAGTGTAATTTTCCCTAAGTTAAGATTCTTGTTACTACTATGCTTAGATTAGCTAATAGAAAACAAGGGTGGATTATTTATGTTATGAAATATTTATAAGTCTATGACTTGTGATTTTGCCTAATAAAACAACTGCGGTGACCCAGCATACCACTGCATGATGTAGTACACTATAGTCGTTGACATAACACCAATGAAACATCGTTCACTAGTATTACATCCCTCAGAGTAGTACAACAGAAACATAGAAGGTCCAAGACATGACTATAGGTTACAACTCAACTCTTTACACAAGATCCAGAGTACACTCTAGGTTAAAGAGAGAGAAAGAAACTTATGAAGAAGAATCAAGAATAAATAACTCATAACTACCATACTTATAAAATTAGTAGTTGAACTACTGGCTTGCATTGCTGCTATTGCAATACTCTACAGAAGTAGGTTCTATGGTTAGAAATTCTATTCTTATCTAATCAGCAACTTCGTCTTCACTTGAGTTGATGTATATGTTGACTTTCTTGACTTCCTTGGAGAGCGTTAGCTTTTGATGATGATTCCTGGAGCATAACTTGATGTAGACGTCATTTGTACTGGCTTTAGAACCTAGCAAGGGTTAAGAAGATACTTTGAGTACGAGCGTACTCGGCAAGTCCACTAGCAAAGGAGTGTTTGATGCACTATATCTACAGCCACAGACTGTAGGTCGTAGGCAATGCAAGTTTTCGTAAACATTTCTTAAAAAGTTGCTTTTATTCTGAAAAACTATGTCATTCATCCTTCACGGCCTTACCAGAACCTTCATGGGGTTCCTTTCCCGCCGCGTTCGCAGCTCCTTCCCGAAACAGGGAGTAACAAGTTACAGTTCTTACACTCTGCAGAGGTGCGTCACTTTACCCATGAGAGATCTTAGCTTTGTTGCACATCCGGGCCGCAAACCCATTCACACTTCCTTGGTGTGAGGCCCAGACTAAGACCCAAGCCAATCACTGCCTTCTCCGCGACCCCGCATGTCTCCTTGGTGTACGCCAGCCCACCTATTGAATTACGGCAATGGCAGTACAAACCGTTCAAATGCCGGAACTATCGTGGGACATTGAGGGCTCCCACCCATATGTTGCATATCCTCTACGAATTACCATAAATAATATGCACGCTACGAGTGATAACAGCCACGACCCGCATATCCAGCTCCATGCGAGAGGGAAAAGATACAGCTGACTTCTTCGTCCCATTCCAAATCTCATGGTCAACGCGTAATATACGGCGCAAGAATCACTGGCGATATTGGTTGTTAAGTCCTAGATAATATGTTTCTTTACCACCGGAACTCTTATAGTAGGTTATTACCTCATGGTAAATAACCTATAATCACATTATTATGAAAATAGTGTTTTTTGTCCTTTTTCAAATGCAGGTGATGATAACACTGGATTTGTAAAATACTTTACAGAAAATAATCAAAGGACATGAGCAAGTGTGAACTTGCCTTTTGTGATTGCAAGATTATGCACTCACAATCTTCAAGACAATATAAAAGATCCAATAGCGGAAATCTGCATCATTGGTCCGGTAAGGACTAATGTTTAAAGAAGCAAGATGCTTTTATGCATAAGTAATATAATGCAAGTTGATAAACGTGAATCTCGAGAATAACGTTGTTTTAGGGTTTTGGATACTAGAAAGGGTTTCCTTAGGATGTGTTTCCCTTTTAGATTAAGTTTCATACGTGTGCTTCTTATTAAGGCTTGTGAGTGTCTGGAATACAACCTGTATTTATACAACAATAAAATACATAGTATGGAATGCTACTCAAGGTTGTTTACATATGAATTGTTTATCTTCAAGTTTTACTTTACAAGTAATGTCACTTATAAAGAATTTAAGTATTAACAATCTTATTATACAAGTAAAGTATAAAGTAAAGTGATTGTGATTAGTTGTTATTTGTTTTTCTGAAGTGGCAAAACGAATAACTTTTGAAGAAAATCTTACTCAATTAGGCAGAAGCATTTAAGCTTTTAAGTTAATCTTATGAGGTGGTCTTTCTAGTTGTAGTCTTTAAGTCAGAAAGAATTGCCTTTACTGGAATAATGAAATTAGTAGTATTTGAGACTTATCTATCTTGGTTTTTAACTTGGTTGGTTTGGTAATAAGATACTTTTATAAATTAATTATAACAGACCAAAGTTAACTATAAAGTATATATTAAAGTCTTTAGTATTATTTAAAGTATTATAGACTAAATCTAACTTTAAAGACATAGATGGACTCAAGGTATTATGCTTATAATATTTGTAACTTATTTACTTTATAATGTTTTCTTTAGAGTTAATTAGGAAGGATTATACTTTTATTTGGTAGTGGTTTCTTTGTATTGTAATTTGTATAAAGGGATTTATTCCCCAATAAGGATGTGGTTATGGTTTATGAATGAGTAAACCGTATTATTTACTACTTATGAACTCACTATAGTGTTTTCATTTGTTTATAAACTTGTGGTTAAAGTAAAAGAATGGTTTTATTTCATTACCATTATTCTTGGAGATTTTATGTTAAATAAGAATTCTTTTATAAAATAATTATACTTATGGTTGAAGGATCATTCAGTAAGATTGCATTTAAATGGTGTTAATTCATTTTGACCTCATAATGTTAGTATCTGGATTAATACTATTTATTATATTTAATTGGTTAATTTTTAGAATTATTAACAAGTTTTATTTACCTTTATATGAATTATTAATTAAGGAAATAGGTTTAAATTCAAGTTATAAAAATGTTAACTTTTTATTCAAATATTACATTTCTAACATGTAGTTATTATTTTTGTGATCATTTTGGTATATTACATATATTTTTGTGATTTATAAATAATAAGATATGATTTTAATAAGGTTTATTACTTTAAAAATACTTAATAATAAATATTTAATTAAGGGGAATAATAATGCATGATTATAGTTTTAAACTCTAGTTCTTATTTTTCTAAGATTTTTGGTATTTTATTTAGATTTTTAACATTTACCATCATTAAAATATTAATTATCAAAGTATTAAAATTTGTAAAGTATTTATTAAATAATATTTATTTAAATAATCATTATAATAATATTTAATAATAGTTTTAAGTTGTAGATTTTATTTTTCTAAACATTTTCATATATTATATGTATTTTCCTGATTTATAAAACAAAAGATATTAAATTTACAAGATTTAATCATTTTATTTTATTTTTGGAATATTGAAATTTGAATTCATATTGTTTTAATTCTTTTCTAAACAGACATGAAACTTTTTACACTCAGATTGGGATCTACCCATGGTCACAGACTTGTGGGGCTTAGGCCACGTCATATGCCACATCAGCAAAGACTAGTCAACAGGGTGGCCACACCCTGATGTCACGATGACATCAGCAATGGCATTGCTCTCAGATGATGCTCGAATTCCTGAATCGGCTGCGTGCGCGGGGCTGTGCCTGGGCTTAACGGAAAGGGGACGTCGTTGTGAACCTTATAGTGGCGGCGCCGCTCTGTTTTGGTCATCGGAGGTTGGTCGACGACGAGCGTTTACGGCGGTACATTCGGCATCCCCGTGGGTTGATAGCTACGGCATGCGAGTAACAAATCGGACAGGACCACGAGGTTCAGAGGCTCACCAGGAGCATGATGAAGGGCTCGGCGAGGCCGGAGGTGGTCGGGAGCGATCTAATCGTCGGCGATGAACTTCGTCGGAGTCGGAGAAGATTGTCACGATTCGGTCGATCCTGTACATCCCGGCTCGATTCCTTCCTCCAGGATGACGAGGGCGACGACATGGAGCTCATAGCATCCTTGGATGGCTCCGGGGTGGTCTCTGGACGGCGGCGCGCATCGGCAGTTAAAGCTAGGGTTTGGCCTCTGAGAGGAAACAAAGAGGAAGAAGGGAATTAGGGTGCTCCGGCGGCGACGCTGGGTTTAAATGGACGATGTAGAGCGGTGGGGTGGCCGCCAGCGATCTGCTTCACCGGATCGTGAGGTCGCTGGTGGCGCGAGGAAGACGACGCAGTTAGAAGGTCGAAGAGGTACGGGCTTCTGGCAGGCTGATGCTAGGCCAGGTGGGTTGCATTTAGCTGCACGTGGGCGACGAGTAAGAAAGTGGAAAAATGGGCCACGGGCCAGAAACCACTCAGTGTTGTTCCTTTTATTTTTCTTTACCATTTTCTATTTCCTGTTTAATTTTCAGATTTGAATTTTTTCACAATTGATTAAAATTTCTTTATAGAAATTACTTGTTAATTATTTGCAACAACAATGAGGTGTATTATATAATGATCTTTTATTATACCTTGTTATAATTTCTTTATTTTTTTCTTTATAGATCCTTTTCTATTTAATATATTTAATTACAACTACATATGAGTTAAGGTTTGAATTGAAAATGCTTACCATAAGTTCTTAGAAGATTTAATATTCTTATATTTCTTTTATTGATGTGAATAAGGGTTAATGGCTAAACATATTGTCTTTATGTTTATGATCTTTATTAATATCACCTTTTAAATAGAAAGTTATTATTTGAAATGAATTATGAGAGAGAATTGATAATTATAATTTCTACGCATATATGATTGAAATAAAAGTTAGGGTTTTAAATTGTAATTGTTTACCATAGTTTTAGGAGTTTTAATATTCTTGTTCAACCCTTTATTCATATGAATAAAGATTATTGGTTAAGACAGATTGTTCGTATGTTTGTGATCATGAATTATATCACCATTGATAAAAGAAAGTTATTTCCTGGAAGGCCTTATGGAAAAGATTTGATAAAGTTAACTCCTAAGCACATATGGTTATGATAATTAGAAATGATAAAGATATGTTTAAGGGATTTGCTATAGGAAAATATTCCTATGAAGCATTGAGGAAATAAGATGATTGATTCAAATAGATGAAATATATTTTATCTTTGGTTAAGATTTAGGGTTTAATATTTAACAAGGATTTCTATACTTCATACTTCATAATTCTGGATTTTTGATTAAGGAATTCCTTTCCTAGATATATTACTTCTTTATATCCATCATCATGTGCTAACATGATGAGCTTTACTTCACAGGAATATTCTTATCCATAATTTCTCCTCCTAAATTCATTTGTAATTCTGATGAGCTTGACACTAAAGCTCTATATGATCTTCTCATAACAATAACTCTCATCACTAGAGTACTTCTTTTGATTCTAATTCCACTTGAATAATCACCTTCTTACTTCTCATATTACTTTGTAATCTCTCTTAAAAATCTCAGAAGCTTGCCACTGAAGCCTTCCTAAGCTTCTCATAGCTATACTTGGTTATATCAACTACTCTACTGCTGATAACCTTCAATCCAACAAGTGGTTACTTCTAACTACATTCATACTCTAATCTCTCATTGTATTAATGTGACTTGCCATGGCTAACCTAGAATAACATATCTATACTAGGGTCCAATCATGTTTTATCCACCAATGTCACTTATACATGGTATAAGCATTCAATATTGGTGAATAAGGCATGGTCATTATAATCCTTTGATCTTTTATGATTCAGGTTTCCAGTTGACTAATCAAGGCTTCTATCCATTCAACATTATAGTGGTATTGTAATTATCTTCTGTTTAGCTCTATTGGATTAGAAGATATAATTCATGGACTATACCTACTTGATCCATTAGGACTACTCCTGGTAACTATCTTTAGACTTCAGTCTTGTAATCTTCTTTGTTACTATATTGATTTGATTTCCTCAAATCACTCCCATCCTATAGATGACATCTAGAACTAGCATCACTACTTATCTATTCTTACTTCTTTCTTTATAAACCTTAAGTGAATGCTATAATAAGGACAAGAGTTGATAGATCAAGAATTGATAGGTTAAGAATGGGTGAATCAATAGTTGATTACTCAACATTGATGAACAATAGATATTGAGATAGGATTCCATAAGGATTGATATGGAAAGGAGGATATGTAGTGAATGACCTTGACTTGGTTTCTTTCCTACTCAATCTCAATAAAAAGTTAAAGTTAGGTATTTCCATGATACTCATGGTATAAGTAGATGATATTAAGATATAGTTGTTACATTCTTATTATTTGTGTTATATTTATAATTTGGTATTCATGAGTGATTATAATGAATACTATGATATGATCACCTAAGGATCAAATGTAAATCATTAAGTAATGTATTAGGGTTTAATTTTATTCCATTTGATCTACCCATAGATCAAATCATGTTTACCCAAAATAAGGTTTTAGCAAAGGTCATATTGAAACTTATCGCAGTCAACTTGGTGATCTACTACAATTCCATCAAGTTAAGAGAAGCTTCAATCACTTTGACAAGTTTTTATTTAAAAGCGCGAAAATTATTCAGTTTTTCTATGCATGAATGCAATGCACACACCTGTGTTCAGCTTATTTCTAAGCTCTAATGTTGGGATGTTACAACAACTATGTGAATGAATCACCTGGGTGGAATGGTGAGAATGGTTTGTGTTGAGTGGTTACACAAGGCCCATGTTGATGGCTACCTTGTGTATCACACTTGTGGAAAGCCACCCAGGAACAAAGAGATTTGAGATGTTAAGTGTTGAGAAGCTTCTAGTGCAGCCACATGGCACATGGGCTCTACCTTGATCATATAGGTTGCAATAACTTAGCCAGATGGACAGAAGGTGCTAGGGGTGATAGGATGGAACGCGTCCATTTGGTCTAAGGGAAGGCTTCTGAAAGATCTCGTCTCGATGCATGTCGAGTCTTGTGGGGAAAGTGCACCACCTCTCGAGAGAGTAAAACCTAAGTACTTAGCCGTGTCCCCGGCAATGGACAATTTGAGCATCAAGACATTGAAGTTATCAAGGATCTCCTCATCCCAATTTCTAAGTTAAAACTTGTGGTTGAACAAGGGTAAAGGTTCACCAATGTCTATTGGTGGTTCCTTGGATGATTTTGACAAACAAAAACTTAGTGTTTTCAACTAATAAGGAAAACCTTATTTTGAGCAAAGAAATCCTAAGCTACACCTAGCCAAATGCATATAGATGTTAGATACCACTATTCTACCATAGTATCACTTGCCAATACAATTCAAATGTATTGACCCTTGTGGTTGTAACTTATTATGTTTTGGGTTTGTTTGATGTTAGTGAAGTTTGTTGAGTAGGGATTACAAGTCTACAACCAACATGATTGCTTGTGGCATATGAAGATGAGGGACTCCATGCTATATAGTTATATATGTTGCATTGTAATGAGATGGCCATATGAGCTATGTAAGATGTAATGAATTATTTTATTCCTGCTTATAAGTTGTAATATGACCTTTGTTTCCTGATATTACATATTAAATTGTGGATGCTAGCTATTCGATCCAGGGACTAGCATTGTAAACACAGGGATCTCTACCTTATCAGGTTGGGACCTCTACAGGCGCCTCTGCACCCAGGATATCCACAGAGCTTCCGAAGATAGTCTACCCGGCGCTTACGCCGAGTAGCTCAACTCTGGCTCCTGGTGCAGCTCCAACATCTCCGACTTGCGGTCTTGAGGATCTCCTCAGGCAAGCTGATATCCTGCGAGGAATAGCCTTTCCTTCATCAAGATATTTGCCGAGAGAGCCACAAATCTCAAGATCATCGCACTTGTAAGTTTTATTTGCCTTTTACATTTCATATGAGTATCCCACTGTAGCCCCCGAGGATTTAGACGGAAAATCATAGGTCTTTGCATCTGAATGCTCTAAGAGTGACTAAGTTAGAAAACTTCTCACTGTAGCCCCCAAGTATTTAGTTTGAATGAAATATTCCGGCTATATACTTTTAGAGTAGCATACGCAATGTTTGTAAACTTCAATATTGTAGCCCCCAAGCCTCTAGTTGAAACAGAATTAGTTCCGACTAGATGCTTAAAGAAAGACTAAGCATACTTGCTGAATTAAAACTCGTACTGTAGCCCTCAAGATTTTAGTTGAAAACTGAATTAGTTCTGACTAGATGCTTAAAGAAAAACTAAGCATTTTTTCGAGTTAGAAACTCTCACTGTAGCCCCCAAGCCTCTAGGTGGATAGTTATCCGGCTAGATCCTCCAAGTAGACTAAGTGGTTTTGATCTTCTTTCCACAGAATGAGAATGCTAGGAGAGGCGTCGCCAACGAAAGGTTCCACAAGATGCGCGTGGAGTTGGAAGCTGAAAAGGGTAAAACTGCCTTCTTGAAGGAACAAATCACCAAGAGCAAGAGTCTGTTTTTTATTTCAATTTCGCAATCATCTTGGTATTGTGCCATCAGTCTCCGACTACTCACTGTGTACTGTTCTTTCTTCGACTTGCAGAAACCATTGCCAAGGCCAAGGACATTGTTGAGAAATCCAAGCACATTGAGTTGCTGGATAGCGAAAACAAGATCCTTAAGCAGGAGAGGACTGATACCCTGAAGATGCACGAGGAATCCATGAAGGCGTTGCAGGAGTCCGCCAACACGGAGATGAATCGCCTAAAGGAGGAAATTGCAATCCTCAAGGAGCAGAAGAAAGTTGCCGATGAGCAGAATCAACGCAACCTTGAGGCTTACAAGATTCTTCGACAAGAGCGGGACTCCATGGCGGAGACACTCTGATAGGGCAAAGGTGTCCGATTCGATGAGATGGCGATAATCGATTTGGTGGAGTTCGGGCTTGACGAGCCAACTACACGTGCGAGCACGAGCGCCAATGCAATCGCTTGGCCAATCTCCTGGAGGTTACCCATCCTGCGTGAACACGATCAGCCTGACCAGCGAGGGTCTTAATTCCTACCTGAAATCGAGAACAAGTAAGAACCAATATTGCAATCAAGATATTGCGGATTAAGAGGAAAGCTTGATTGAAAAGGTGGGATCCTGAATAGGTGCGAAGTACAAGAGGCCTCTGCGACGCTCGAGCCTTGGCGAAGTTGCGACTATGGCTAACTTAATGTCTAAACAAAATCCGAGTCTAGGGGGTCGGCTATGGGGAGTATTTAAGGGCGAAAAGGTGGGGTTTCGGCCAGCCATGGAAGTGGTGGTCGAATCCAACCCTAAAAGTCCTTTTCCCCTCAAATACGGACTATAAAAAGTGGCTAATTAAAATCCTGCGAAAATTACATGGGCCTGGCCCAAAATAAAGGTGTCGCAGCACCATATTAAGCTATGGACGAATTCGTAAAGTATTGATCTTGAATATTTCGTCCAAGCCTTCTTTCTTCATTATGGTGGCCTCAAAGTTCTGAAATCTTCATCCGTGGTCTTCTCTTGGATCATCACATGCTTGCTGCCATCTCCATGCATGGCCATGCTCTAATGCTTGTCCCTCTCATCCATGCTTGGTCCATCATTCCTAAGAGTAAGAAATATATCTGATTTAGGCAGCATCATATTCTCATGTATGTGAGGAATAGTTCCAAGAAACGAAAGTACCTGATAGTTAAGTTGTTTGGCACGAGATCTTGTGATGGGTCCTTGTATGTGTGTTGCTGTAGGTACAACGGTTGTATCAATAGTAGGGATGTCCACATCATGATCCCCTTCTTGAATTGAAGTCGTCCTCGACGCAATCTCATCTTCCTCACCAAAGTAAGGCTTCAAATCTGCAATGTTAAATGTAGGACTAACCGTACCAAAGTCTGCAGGCAACTCAAGTTTATATGCATTATCATTGATTTTCTCTAACACCTTAAAGGGACCAGCAGCACGTGGCATTAACTTAGACTTGCGTAAATCAGGAAAACGATCTTTACGCAAATGTAACCAAACAAGATCGCCAACATCAAACACAACATGCTTTCTCCCTTTATCTCCAGCAAGTTTATACTTAGCATTCATGTGTTCAATGTTATCTTTAGTAGTCCTATGCAAGTTTAATATCATTTCAGCGCGTTGTGTAGCATCCAAATTATGTTGCACCGAAGAAGGTAAAGGCAATAAATCAATAGGTGCACGAGGAACAAAACCATACACAATCTCAAATGGGCACATCTTTGTGGTAGAATGCAACGAACGATTATAAGCAAATTCTATATGAGGTAAACACTCTTCCCACAATTTTAAATTCTTCTTTAAAACAGCCCGTAACATAGTAGACAAAGTTCTATTTACTACTTCAGTTTGACCATCAGTTTGGGGATGACATGTAGTACTAAAGAGCAATTTAGTCCCCAACTTAGCCCATAAACATCTCCAAAAGTGGCTAAGAAATTTAGTATCACGATCAGAGACAATAGTATTTGGCACACCATGCAAACGAACAATTTCACGAAAGAACAAATCAGCAATATGCGCAGCATCATCCGTTTTATGACAAGGAATAAAGTGTGCCATCTTAGAAAACCGATCCACAACAACAAAAATACTATCCCTCCCCTTCTGTGTTCGTGGCAATCCCAAAACAAAGTCCATAGAAATATCCTCCCAAGGAACACTAGGAACAGGAAGAGGCATATATAAACCATGTGGATTAAGGCGAGACTTAGCTTTTTGACAAGTAGTGCAGCGTGCCACAAATCTCTCAACATCTCGACGCATACGTGGCCAAAAGAAATGTGCAGCAAGAACATCCTCCGTCTTCTTGACACCAAAGTGTCCCATCAATCCTCCTCCATGCACCTCCTGTAACAACAAAAGACGAACAGAGCTATCTGGAATGCATAGTTTGTTAGCACGGAACACAAATCCATCATTGAAGACGAACTTGTTCCAAGTTCTACCATCTCTACAATTCTGCAACACATCTTTAAATTCAGCATCATGCACATATTGTTCCTTAATAGTTTCCAATCCAAATATTTTGAAGTCAAGTTGAGATAACAAAGCATAACGGCGTGACAAAGCATCAGCAATAACATTATCTTTACCCTTTTTGTGTTTGATAACATAAGGAAAAGACTCAATAAATTCAACCCACTTTGCATGACGACGATTCAACTTAGCTTGACTACGAATATGCTTCAAAGATTCATGATCAGAATGAATAACAAATTCCTTAGGCCATAGATAATGTTGCCAAGTTTCTAATGTCCGAACCAACGCATATAATTCTTTATCATAAGTAGAATAGTTCAGACTAGCCCCACTCAATTTCTCACTAAAATATGCAACAGGTTTTCCCTCTTGTAATAACACCCCTCCCAAACCAATTCCACTAGCATCACATTCAAGCTCAAAAGTCTTAGTAAAATCAGGAAGTTGGAGTAAGGGAGCATGTGTTAGCTTATCTTTCAATATGATGAAGGCCTGTTGTTGTGCATCGCCCCAAACAAAGGGCACATCCTTCTTGGTAAGCTCATTCAGCGGCGCGGCAATTGATCCAAAGTCTTTGACAAAGCGCCTATAAAATCCAGCGAGGCCAAGAAAACTCCTCACTTGTGTGACCGTCTTGGGCTGCGGCCAATTCTCAATAGCTTCAATCTTGGCTGGATCCACTTCAATACCCTGTGATGTAACAACATAACCAAGAAACGCAACTCGATTGGTGCAAAAGGTGCACTTCTGAAGGTTACCAAACAAACGTGCATCACGTAAAGCATTGAAAACAGCACGTAAATGGTCCAAATGATCCTCTAAAGATTTGCTATAAATCAGAATATCATCAAAGTAGACTACCACAAAACGTCCAATGAAAGCACGTAAAACTTCGTTCATTAATCTCATGAAAGTGCTAGGTGCATTAGTTAAACCAAACGGCATTACTAACCACTCATATAAACCGAACTTAGTTTTAAATGCTGTTTTCCATTCATCTCCTAATTTCATACGAATCTGGTGGTAACCACTACGCAAATCAACTTTAGAAAACATGGTAGAGCCACTCAATTCATCAAGCATGTCATCTAAACGTGGAATAGGATGACGATATCGAATAGTAATATTATTGATAGCTCTACAATCAGTACACATGCGCGAAGAACCATCTTTCTTAGGTACCAAAATAATAGGAACAGCACAAGGGCTAAGGGACTCACGAATATGATCCCTGTCGAGTAGTTCCTGAATTTGGCGTTGTATCTCCTTTGTCTCCTCTGGATTGGTTCTATATGGCGCGGCGGTTGGGCAACGTGGCACCAGGAATTAGATCAATTTGATGCTCAATTCCTCTAATAGGAGGTAGTCCTGGTGGCAACTCAGCGGGAAAGACGTCCTCATATTCCTGCAAAAGGTTAGCAACAGCGGGTGGCAAAGAAGGGGGCATATCCTCAAATGAAAACAAAACCTCTTTGCAGACAATTGCATAACATTGAGTATTGTTTACATCTAGTTCAGCAATATCAATTTTATTTGCAAGCATACATGGACTCTTCAAACGAATTTCAGTAGCATGTGTAGAATCAGATTTAGTGTTCTTTGGTGGTATAAAATCTGCAGCAACAATCTGATTCTCACTTTTATTTTTCTCCTCAGTTTTAGCTCTACTAGCTCTAGCAAGATCATCTTTTAAAATCTGTTCGGGAGTCATAGGTTTTAGACCAATTTTCTTTCCATCATGCATAAGAGAATAGTGATTAGTTTTGCCATTATGAACAGATTCTCTATCAAATTGCCATGGTCTACCAAGTAACAAAGAACAAGCTTGCATAGGTACAACATCACAATCAACAAAATCAGAATATGTACCAATAGTAAAATGCACGCGTACCGTTCTTGTTACCTTGATCTTGCGAGAACTCTCAAACCATTGGATGTAATATGAATGTGGGCGTTGTCTTGTTGGAAGCGCAAGCTTCTCTACCATGTCAACACTGGCCAGATTATTACAACTCCCTCCATCAATGATGATCCGTATAGCTCTTTCCTTGACAACACCACGTGTTTGGAACAGGTTGTGGCGTTGATCTTGCTCAGATTTGCTCAATTGCACACTCAACACATGTTGTGTAATTAAGCTCTTGTATTGATCAGCAGCTTCGGCTCCCATTACCTCTGGCTCTTCATCAGCATCACAATTGTCTCCATCTCGAGCAGAAATAAGGGCTAGTGTATCTTCATCGAAGTCACTCGCTGAATCGTATTGACCATCTTCTCGCACCATCATCACACGTTGTGTTGTGCACTGTCTCTCAATATGACCAAAGCCCCAGCACTTGCGGCATTGTATATCCTTTGTCTTACCCGTGGAAGCCATAGAAGATGCACTACGAGCAG
The DNA here is from genome assembly GCA_916181665.1 of Avena sativa. Taxonomy (NCBI): domain Eukaryota; kingdom Viridiplantae; phylum Streptophyta; class Magnoliopsida; order Poales; family Poaceae; genus Avena; species Avena sativa. Next base: position 39,486,206 of record OV702280.1, on the reverse strand, counting down.
GAGCATTGGATGATGGTGGAGGAGCAGCTGGAAATCTTGTGGTGGCCTTGGATGTGGTAGTAGCTGGTGGCGAATCACGAGGAGGCGCTGATTGTCGGGATGTCCAAGAGGATGTGCGACCTGCAGAATTATTATTCCTCCTCCATGGTGTTTGGCGATCCTGCACTTCACGTTCAGCTTTGCAAGCAAGATGAAACAAACGAGTGATAGAATTATATTCCTTATAATCTAATATGTGCTGAATGTCCTTGTTTAATCCCCCAAAGAAACATGCAAGCATTTGTTCATTAGATTCAACAAGACCACATCTAACCATCCCTGTTTGTAATTCCTGATAATACTCTTCTACAGAATTTTTCCCTTGCTCTAAACGTGTCAGATTCTTTAGTAAATCACGTTGATAAGTGGGAGGTACAAAACGAACACGCATAGCAGTTTTTAAAGCAGTCCAAGTACTAGGAATAGTAGTAGGATTTAAACGACAATACTCAGACCACCAAAGGGAAGCAAATTTAGTAAATTCACATGTAGCAGCACTAACACGCATATTCTCAGGATATTTTAAGCATGCAAAACGTTGTTCTACTTCCATCTCCCATGTAAGATATGCATCAGGATTATATTTACCCTCAAAAGATGGAATATTTAATTTAAGATTTGCAACATGATCATCATCACGTACCGGTGGGCGAGCGTTGCGGTAGTAATGTCGGGGACGGCCAGCAGGTACCTGTGGAGGTTGTTCAACCTCCTCGTCAAACAGATCGTTGTCGTCGGGGTCGTAGTAGTACCCGTCGTCTGTCCCCAATGTCGCAGCAGCAGCCGCGGCGGAAGTCTGAGGAGCGTCAGCCGCAGCGGCAGCCGCCGGGGGTGCGGCGGCAGCCGAACCAGCAGTCTGACCCGTGATCGGAATGCGCCGTGCGCCATGTGTGGGCGCGGGTGCGGGTGCGGGCAATCGGTTCAAAAGCTCCGTGAACCGAACGTCAAGCTTGGCGTTGAAGGATTTCTCGAGTCCATCGATCTTGTCCACGGCGTTGGTGAGCTTGGTGTCAAACTCCCCTAGGCGCGTGTCCACGTCTTCAGCGCGACTGACCAAGAGCGCGGAGAAGTGGGCATGTAGTTCTTCGTTCTTCATGGTGGCAGGGTTCCGCGAAGTATCTGTCATGGTTAGTCCTTAAAAAGCACAGGTATATACTACAGGAATATGGTGGAAGTCACGCGTAATCCGTCAAGCAATATACGAAGCTCTTACAAGTTCTTACCAAACAGCAGGAAAAGGCGATGTGCAACTGCGAGGATCAGTGGGTCTAGAGATTGAACCAAGCGATTACCAGGAGTCGATACACCGCACGTGGAGAATATCTGTGGAGCTCTAGGAAGGCTTAGCAAGGGGGGTTAGCAATTATCAAAACAGCAATGCAAAAGTTGAAAGAATGCTCAATGACGGTACTGTGCTGGTCCTAGGCTAGACCGTACTAGAGACGCGAGCCTAGATCACCAACGATGTCACGACGCGACACAACAAGCACTGTATGATAATATGGCACCCTGAAAAGCGAACCGAGATGCAGAAAATCACTATGATGGCAAGTGTCTAGAACTGATCTACGGGGTCTAAAAAGAGGTTAGCCCCAAAAAAAAATTCGAAATTTTTTATTTTGCTCCGGAAAGCGCGCAGGCGCCAAAAAAATATCGCTATAACGGCCGATGGAGAAAAGTGATCTCCAAAGCCGAACTAGTATAGCCAGAAAAAAATTTCGGAGGCGGTTCCAGACTTTTTTTTTTTTTGCTCTCCTTCTGGACTTACGACCGGACTCTTAGCTCGACACGGACTTTAGCTTAACACGGAAACAACAAAGAAGGAAAGTAAAAAGAAAGAACGAGGAAACAATAACTCTACTCGGACTCGTACCACGACAGGGAACTGATCGGATCTGTGTCGTGGTAGGAAGGCGGTGGCGGAGTATTAGGGTTTATGGTGGTAGGGTATATGGCAGCGGAATATGGTGGCGGAATATGGTGGCGGTGATCGGCGAGTGTGGCGGTGACTACTATGATCAGAACTCGAAACTCTAAGGGACGAGACACTAAGACCAGCAACTCGACGCGACGATGTAGACACAAATTCAACAATGCAAAAACTGAAAAGATAATGCGAGGCGTAGATTGGTTATGGGATGGATCTAAACTCTAACTGTGTTTTTGGCTTTTTCGTGGGTTTATAGGTAAAAACAGATCTAATCTACGAAAACAGTAAAATCTCACTGAGCAACCTGAAATCTGATACCACTTGATAGGGCAAAGGTGTCCGATCTTTCGATGAGATGGCGATAATCGATTTGGTGGAGTTCGGGCTTGACAATCCGACTACACGTGCGAGCACGAGCGCCAATGCAATCGCTAGGCCAATCACCTGGAGGTTACCGATCCTGCGTGAACACGATCAGCCTGACCAGCAAGGGTCTTAATTCCTACCTGAAATCGAGAACAAGTAAGAACCAATATTGCAATCAAGATATTGCGGATTAAGAGGAAAGCTTTATTGAAAAGGTGGGATCCTGAATAGGTGCGAAGTACAAGAGGCCTCTGCGACGCTCGAGCCTTGGCGAAGTTGCGACTATGGCTAACTTAATGTCTAAACAAAATCCGAGTCTAGGGGGTCGGCTATGGGGAGTATTTAAGGGCGAAAATGTGGGGTTTCGGCCAGCCATGGAAGTGGTGGCCGAATCCAACCCTAAAAGTCCTTTTCCCCTCAAATACGGACTCTAAAAAGTGGCTAATTAAAATCCTGCGAAAATTACATGGGCCTAGCCCAAAATAAAGGTGTCGCAGCACCATATTAAGCTATGGACGAATTCGTAAAGTATTGATCTTGAATATTTCGTCCAAGCCTTCTTTCTTCATTATGGTGGCCTCAAAGTTCTGAAATCTTCATCCGTGGTCTTCTCTTGGATCATCACATGCTTGCTGCCATCTCCATGCATGGCCATGCTCCAATGCGTGTCCCTCTCATCCATGCTTGGTCCATCATTCCTAAGAGTAAGAAATATATCTAATTTAGGCAGCATCATATTCTCATGTATGTGAGGAATAGTTCCAAGAAACGAAAGTACCTGATAGTTAAGTTGTTTGGCACGAGATCTTGTGATGGGTCCTTGTATGTGTGTTGATGTAGGTACAACGGTTGTATCAATAGTAGGGATGTCCACCATCAAAAACCTAAGCACAAAATCACCGACAACAAGTGTCGAAAGTCACTACTCCAGAATCCACATAAAAACAACAAAACGTGTAGACCAGAAAACTTAAGATAACGCCCATAGGCCGAATTTTCACAAGTGCAAATGCAAAGCTTGCGCATAAAGGTTTTATACGATCCAAAAATGAACACTAAAGGAGGTAAAAGACTCGGAAATATGAGTAAACCAGAGAGCTTTATTTCATTGATCATATAAGAGGTACACGGTAGATAAAAAATATGCTAAGTGTAAAATGGACGTAGGTGTGCTATGTTCCATGGCCAATCAAGCTCCGGGTAGTCATCATCCGGGTCACGTCGCTTACGCTTATGATCATCGTTGGGTCTATCCAACAAGGAAGTAAGACCCATTGAGCAGCGCCTTAATTATGATGAACGGTCCTTCCCATGGCGGGGATAATTTATGTGACTTCTTTTGCTTAAGTCGAAGCACTAGATCCCCCTCTTTAAACGAGTGATGCCAAATGCAGCGACTATGGTAGCTGTGTAACTTCTGCTAGTAGATGGCGGATCTTTGGCATGCCAATACGCGCTCTTCCTCGAGAAGGTCCATATCTAGGCATCTGGATTCTTCAGCGTCATCTTCGTCATAGGTGGCAACTCTTGGTGAATAGTGAAGGATGTCGGAAGGCAGGATGGCTTCTACTCCATATACCATGAAGAAAGGGGTGTAGCCAGTAGATCTGTTTGGTGTAGTTCGTAAACTCCACAGCATAGATTGTAATTCCTCCTCCCAGGCTCCATCTGCTCTATGTAGCGGTGCCTCTAGACGTGGCTTGATTCCCTACAGAATTAATCCATTGGCTCACTCAACCTGGCCATTGGACTGTGGATGAGGCACAGATGCTAGGTCAAGTTGGATGCCCTTCTCCCAACAATAAGCTTCCACTTCTCTGAGTGACAAGTTGCTGCTGTTGTCGATGATAATGCTATGTGGGAGACCGAATCTCACCACTAGATCCCGAACAAACCTAAGGGCAGTTGCCCCATCAAGCTTTCTAATGGGTTTAGCTTCTATCCATTTGGCGAATTTATCAACTGCTACCAGCAGATGCGTAAACCCACATGGTGTTGTCTGTAATGGACCAACCATGTCTAGCCCCCAGACTGCGAACGGCCAAGTTATTGGTATTGTTCGCAATTCTTCAGCTAGAACATGGGGTTGTCGGGCATAGTACTGGCATCCCATGCATGTTTCAACCAGCTTGTCAGTGTCCGCCTTCACGGTCAGCCAATAGAATCCTTGCCGAAAGGCTTTGGAGACCAACGATCGAGGAGCGGCGTGATGCCCGCAATCTCCGAGATGGATCTCACGAAGGATTTCAATACCTTCTTGCTGGGAAACACACTTAAGGTATACACCAGTGGTGCTTCTTTTATAGAGTTGTCCATTGATTATAGTATAGACCTTTGCTCGACGTACTATCTGCCAACTTTCGACCTCGTCGATGGGCAAAGTTCCGTGTACGAGATATTCCATGAACGGTTTTGTCCAAGCTGGAGGGACCTTTGTCACTGTGTGAACGAAAGAGTCAACTCTATCCGGGTTCTCGGTGTTTGCTCCCTTCACGGATGGTTGTCGTGGTGGTGGCACGGCAGATGCCATGGGTAGGCTAAAGTATGGGACTAATGGATGCTAGAGGGATCCGGGGAGGGAAGATGTAGTGATTTCTACACTCAAATGCTCAACAATTAAATCTCTATTCCTCTTCGCAATGAATACAAGTGCTCCAAGAGCTGTCTCGTAGAGAGGAAGAACACTACTTCACGAGCCTTACGACGTAGAATGAATTGATCCCCTCCTCAGGAGCCAGCGTCCCCCCTTATAAAGGGGTGCCTTGGTTCCTTCTAGGGCTGACGTGGCAAGCATATCCTTGGAATATGCTTGTCCCAATATGGTAACTCGGCGGCCTCCTTCCCGTGTCCCCCTTCTATCAGCGGCAATGTTCCAGAGACCTTCACATGCGCGCCTCGGGCTCCCTGACTGTCACCTCCTTGACCTTCTTCTGCCCTTCTGTTGCTCTGCTCCTTGTCCTTTGTTCTTGGCTCTGTTTAGATTCCTCCTAGCCAGTGACTAGGGTTTGACTATAGGCACCTCCTTCTCCTGCAAGCTTCGCGTTACTCGTCCTTGTCTCGCATAACTCGGCTCGGCCTTCACCTGCATTCAAGTTAGTCAAACTCATTTGGCCGACTTAACTCATATGTCGGCAGGATAAGCTGTTACTCATTCTACACTTGCCATGGCCCTGCTTATCTCGTCCGACTCTTATATGACCCGGCCGACACAAACAGTAACTCGGCTCACGACAAGGGAGATACCTTTCGTCTTTCCCCTGTCTTGACACTATCCGGGGTCACCTCCCCAACATTAGTCCCCGAAGCTGGTGTGGTCCTGCCTGAAACCTCGGCCGGGCCACATCAGTTTCCCAACATACTTCTCTCTTTCTTTCTGAGTTACTTCTTTCTGTTCGAGGTATCCGTGCAGCTTCCTGAACACGCCTCGTCCTACGTGTACCACTCATCATTGTTATTCTAGTTTTTTGTTCCTCTATAGTGTCCACTAACAAGCTACAGTGATTACTGCGCCCGTCGCGTCAGCACAGTGACGCCTCGAGTACCGCATCGGTTAGGAGGCCCGATCCCCTCCTGCGTCGTGTGGTCTTCGGTGTGGCTCCACTAGTTGCGAGCGGTTCTGCCACGCGCGCGATTATGCGGTTATCGTGGCGCACCCACGATCCCACTACCGCTAATACTACGCGGTTATAAAGAGGGGAGCGGGGCTACGATTTTACTTTCCCCCTTCGTTTGCCCCTCTTCTTCCTCCTCGTACCGGCGCCTCCGTTCGTGCGCTAGCGGCCGCGCCATCGTCGACCTCCTTGACGGTCACGCTGCTGTTCTCCTGCTCCGACGACCTCACCGTCGTGCCCTTCTCCGTCGCCTTCGCTGGTGAGTTATCCTACGGCACCGCCGCTAGATTTCTGCCCTCGGCAATCCATCTGTTTCCTTGATTCCTCGCGGCGGTTCTTATTCGTTGCGCCGCCGCGCTCATTAGAATCATGACGGGTCCCTGCACTTCTAGGACTCTCCCCGCCGCTAGTTTCTCCTCCGTTGATTCCTCCGACGAGCCCATGTCTAGTTCTGCCATCAGAGCCCTCGTCGAGGAGGAGGATTTTGCGACCGGTCCAGAACGAGGTTCTTGGCAGGGTTCCACTGTCACTCGCCGTGAGGTAGAGTGGTTAATCAAGACACGCCAGATCCCTGCCGAGGTAAGCTGTCGCTTGCCCGACAAAGAATCCTCTCCAGTGCTCAACGAGGGAGAGTACGTAGTTTTCATGTCCCATTTTTCTCGTGGGTTCGGTCTCCCCCTTAGCGATTTTGCTAGGGGGTTCCTCGATTACTCCGGCCTCCAGCCGCATCATCTACCGGCCAATGCTATCGCCTCTTTGTCAGCTTTCATCTCGGCTTCGGAGGGGTACTTTGGCCTTTGGCCCTCCGTACATGTCTGGTCCAAATTCTTCCAAATCCAATCTAATGTCGTGCCGGACAAATCTCTTCACCCTTTCGAGAAATCTCTTACCCAATGCGGGGCTGCGTCCATTACACCTCGGAGGAACTCTGAGTTCCCGCGTGTCGCCGGCCTCGAGTCTTGTAAGAAATGGAATAAATCATTTTTCTATGTCAAAAATACTAGGAAAGAAGATAAGATTCGGCTCCTTGCTTTTTCTATTGGCCCCCCTTCCAAGAAGAATTGGAACTACAATCCCAGGAAGAGCCATGCTTTGGCCGAGGCATTCGAGATTCGGCTCAAGGAGTTGATTCGTGTCGGGCTCCGTGGTGAAGATCTGATGACTGCATTCATCAACAGCCGAATCTGCCCTTTTCAGCTTCGCTCTCACAAGCTTTGTTATATGAGTGGTCCTCTCGATCCCAACCGAGTTTCAACGGTTGAGCTCGACGATTATCACATTTATAAGCGTGTCCGGGCTATCTTCAAGACCGATATGCCGGAGGAGTGGGCATGGGGAATAAAGCCCTTCACTCACGGGAATCCCCCTCCTCAGGTAAATTTACACATTGGTGTTTGCTTCCGAGTCGCACTCGTGATTGTTATTTTTCTAATCCTTCCTTGTTTCTTCTCTCGCAGAGGTTTACCGAGCAAAAGACAGAGGATGCCGAGGTTCTGGCTCTTCCATGGACCGCAGATCGTAATACTCCAGACACCGGAGAAACTGACTCGTAGGAGTTTGTCCCTAAGTCAGATGTCGCTCCGATTCGTGTCCGAGGCAAGACCTCGGCTCATGCGGATGAAGGTGACTCGGATGACGTCCAAATTCTTGAGGTAGTTGCCGCGGTGCCTATCTCTTACGCATTTCTGGCTCCTTCTTTCCCAGCTAATCTGGCTGGTCAGGTGAACGACGCCGAACCTCTCGCTTCTCAAGCTCTTGCTCCTTCGAAGATGCGCACCGCTTCGGCAGATCCCACCGGTGCTGCCCCCAAGAAGCGAGTGAAGAAGTCTTCACAGCATATCCCGAGGCGTAAGACCATGCCTGGGGTTACTGGGTGAGTTTATTTTCATTTGTACTTCTTGTTTCTCTCTTTCTGTATTTTGATTCGACTCTTTTATCTCTTGCGGAGCTCCTCTCTCTACGAAGCCAAGCGGTCCGAGTATGACAAGCCATGCTACTCGGCAGCCTTCTCCTCCGCCTCCGGAAGATACTCGGGCTCCTAGTCCCTCTCGTGTTGACTCTCCTCCCGCGCCGACCCATACGTCGCCTCAGCGAGATGTACCCACTGCTCCCACTGTTAATGCTGACATAACGCCGCCACCAGATCATCTTGTTGAACTTGTTGCCCCTCTTCAGACCGCCGAGGTTTACCCCAACGACCCTTTGATCACCACGATCCCAGCTGCTACTCCCGCTCCAGCCGAAGATATCACCATCTCGGCCCCCTTGGAAACCATAGTTCCTCCTGCTCCTCAGGACGTGATTCCTAACGTCGAGGTTGCTGCCCCTGCCGAAGCCTCTCCTAAAAGTAGGAAGGTTGTTGTTACCAAACCTTCAGCATCTCAGAAGGGGTCGACTAGTTCTTCTCAACCCAACATCGATGATGCACTTCGCAAGGGGGCTTCCTCTGCTAAGCCTGGTGTTACCCCGGCCGCCAACACTCAACTTACTCTTCACAAGAGTCCTGCGACGGCGGTAGTTACACAACGGGACCGAGGTAAAGTGTTGACCCGCACTGAGAGCGGAAACAGCCTCGGCTCTTTGGTGGAGTATGCCAATAACTGGAATGTCTCCAATCAACTTGAAGGCAATCCGAGTGGCCAACCATTTTAGCTTTCCGACATCAGCAGTCGCTTGCATATGGCTTCTAAGATTGTTCTTGATAGCGACAAGATGAACGAGGTAAGTGCTTTCGTTGATACTTTGTCTGTTATTCAAGTGGTACTATATATGCACTAGTCCCCGAAGCTTGCAACTGGATAACTTGTTGTTCGTTTGGAAGCTTTATTATGCTTCAATTGCATTTCTTGCTAACTTAACCCTTTTGCGATTCGGATTAGCCGTGGTCCATGCATATCCGAGTCAAGTTTTATTTGATTCGGATCTACCTGAACTTTGAGTATCCAACCACCTAGATCCGAGTCAAGTTTTACTTGATTCGGATATGTTTTAGCTTTAAATATCCAGCCACCTAGATCCGGGTCAAGTTTTACTTGATTCGGATCTGCTTTAACTTTGAATATCCAGCCACCTAGATCCGGGTCAAGTTTTGCTTGATTCGGATCTGCTTTAACTTTGAATATCCAGCCACCTAGATCCGGGTCAAGTTTTGCTTGATTCGGATCTATTTTAGCTTTGAATATCCAGCCACCTAGATCCGAGTCAAGTTTTGCTTGATTCGGATCTGCTTTAACTTTAAATATCCAGCCACCTAGATCCGGGTCAAGTTTTGCTTGATTCGGATCTATTTTAGCTTTGAATATCCAGCCACCTAGATCTGAGTCAAGTTTTACTTGATTCAGATCTGCTTTAACTTTGAATATCCAGCCACCTAGATCCGGGTCAAATTTTGCTTGATTCGGATCTATTTTAGCTTTGAATATCCAACCACCTAGATCCGAGTCAAGTTTTGCTTGATTCGGATCTTCTTTAACTCTGAATATCCAGCCACCTAGATCCGGGTCAACTTTTGCTTGATTCGGATCTATTTTAGCTTTGAATATCCAGCCACCTAGATCCGCGTCAAGTTTTACTTGATTCGGATCTACTTTAACTTTGAATATCCAGGCTTTTAACCTTCCATTATATCTAGGTTGCCCATGATCGGCGAACGGCCGAATTTCAAAGGTTGCTCTTCGCCCACAAGAAACTGCAAGAAAAGTATGAGAAGGTTGTTCCTGTGGTGAAAAAGACTGGTAATTTAACCAATCCGTGTACTATTACTTAAGTTCGTAATACTTCTGGCTTGTCGTGCTAATTCACTCCTCGTTGGCGTGCAACTAGTATCAACAATCTGAATACCCGCCTTACCAAGAAGGTTACCGCTCTTGAAGGTTGGTTCCTCTTTGGTTTTTAGCCTATTAATTTTTGTCCGAGATAAATATTGGGTCTCTTACAAACTTCCGGCTTTGGTATAGCCGAGCTACAAACACTTGCAGCATCGCATGAAGAATGCATACCTATGCCTGATATGATGCTGCATTTTTTAGAACAAGCCGCTGCTCATTCGACGCAACTCCAAGAGAAGGACGATGAGATAACTCGGTTACGCGCCGAGGTTGATTCTCTCAAGGTTTCCCAGAAGTCTGAACTGGAAAAGGTTGATCAGGAATTTTTTGAAGAAAAGAATCGACCGATCCTGCAGTTGCAGAAAGATAAGGAACTTCTTGAGGCTGCCGAGCTAAAAAATCGGGCGATGAGTGAGGAAATCACTCGTTTTGAGAAAAGCAGGGCTGATTGGTCCCTGGATCTCCAGAAAATGTTGAGTTGTGTGGCATCCCGCAAAAACCACTACTAGAAAATCGCGTTGTTTTTGTGCATTGCATCATCATGACCGCATGCTCATGTCATCATGCCGCATTGCATTTGAGCATCGTCATCATCTTGCATCTGTTCGCATAAAACTATTTTCGGAAAACCCAAATTGTTTCTAAAACGCCCGTCTTTAATTCGAAACCCCAAACCGGGACTCCGGAATATTTTGTTTTGACCAACTATGTTTTGCAAACGGTGCATTTTGAATTAAATAAAATATTATATTATTTTAGCGGGGGCAGCCGAACGGGCCATTTCGACCCGAACGACCGCCCCAGGTTTTAAATCGGTCCAACCAGTCCCACCCATAATCCTAAACCTACCAAACTACCTACCCAGCCCAACCCTCCACCTCACCCCAACCAGTAGCAGGCTGCCACCTCACCTGGCCCTATCCCTCACCCAATCAACTCCTGCCACATCACCCTAACCCCCCCCTCTCTCTCCCCAACACACACAAGCACACATGCACACAGCCCTGCACCCACGCGCGCCACCCTGGCCTAACCCCACTCCCCCCTGGGCCCGTCCCCACCGCCTGGCCCACCCCTGCCGCTCCCTGTCCTCTTCCCCCACCAACCGCGCCCCGTCCCCATCCTCTCCCCCAACCCCGACGCCTTCCCTCTCCCTCGCCGGCGACCCCCCCCTCGTCGCCGTCGACCCTGCCCCGGCCCCCTCCTCCCCAGGCTCGCCGTCTCCCCGCCTCCACCCGCCTGCTCTCTCTCTCCTCCCGCGCGCGCGTGCGCAGCCGCCGCGCGAGCTCACTGCTCCGCCGCCGCTCGCTTCCCCCGCCTCCGTCCTCCCGCGTTCCGGCACCGCCCCGCCTCCCCTCTCCGGCCGCTGCGGCCGCTCCGCCCCGCCAAGCTCGCCGCCCGCGACCCGCGCATCCTCCTCGCCGCCGCCCAGGACCCCCGCCTCCGGCCGCGGCTCTCCCCTCCGTCCTCTGTCCCTCTCCGTCGAGCGTGCCGGCGTGCCTCTCGCTTCTCCCCTCTGCAGCAAGCTGCGACCGCCGGCCCGCCTCCCCTCCGTCGACCGCTCCACGCCCAGCAGCGCCGCCGTCGTCCCGACCCTCCCCGCGACCTCCTGCGGCCCGCCGCCTGCGCCCGCCGGCCGCGGCCACCGCTCCGGCCATCCTCTGCCTCGCCGGTCCCCGCCGAGCTCGCCATCCTCCCCGGCCCGCGACCCTCCACCTCGCCCCGGCCCAAGCTCCTGCCGATTCGAGTCGACCCCGCGGCCTCCGCTGCCCTCGCCGGCGCGGCGTGCAGCGTCTGCCTCGCGCCGCCATCCGCTGTCCCCGACCTGGGCTTCCTCCGCCGCGTCCGCCGGCGGTTCGCCTCCCCGCGCTCGGCCCCCGCTGTCCCGCGCCGTCGCCCTGTCCCGACCCCGCTCGGCCACCGCCTCCTCCGACCCCCGGTGTTCAAGACCGGCCTCGATAAGAACTGCGTGTAAGCCGTGTACTCGTGAGGTGACAAGATACTACAAGATCTCCGCGTCGACAGGGTATCGAGAGAATGAGCATGGTGACGCTCGATGGACCACCGACACGTACTTCGACATGGACCCCAACGAGACACCGCCAAAACCCAAGTCCTCCACCCCGGACCCGGAGGATCCCCGGACGCCGAGACCCCCGAACCCGAAGACCGATCCCGAACCCGCATGCCAAGATCTACTTCACGGATACGAAGACCCCGGGGCGACAAGTACTCTTTCCCGGATGCGTTGCTCGAGAACCCGGACGGTAAGGCCACCGAAGCAGAACATCAAGATCTTCGTCCCCGAACGTCAAGACCGGCCTGATACGCGGGCCCGACAAGAGCGACACCGAACCAAGTCCTGCTTCCCGGATGCCGAGGTCACCGACACAGAACAACAAGATCTACTTCGCGGACACCGTGCGACAAGATCTACCCCAGTAATCTGAGAACGATCCCGGAGCCGAGAACGATCCCGTCGAACCCTGGACCCTGAGACCGACCCCGAACCCCGGAACCCCAAGATCGCCGAACCCTAATGTGTGACCCTTTTCCTCGATACCCTATTTTATAAATGATATCAACTTGTTGCATTAAATCATTCATCTCGCATGCATATTTGTGTGGTTTGGGGGCCTTATGCCGATTCACCTAATAATTAAATATGGGGCCCATATGCGGGCAAATCTAGTCTCATATCGGCCTCATTTAAATTTGTGTAGCGAACCAGTATCTTATCTTGCCATGTTTAGACAACATTTAATCTGCGGGGTAGATCAACAACTAGAACCATTTAATTAAATGTTGGGACCCTGGTTCCGCTTAATATGACCTAATTGCATCGCATCTTTGCCATGCCATACATCATACCTGCATCATGCCGATCTTCTGCCGTTGTATTAAATATTGCATCCGGTGTTTATTCTAGTGTTTTGGTTCTTCGCGGATAAGGCCGATGAGTTGATGTGAGCTTCGCCCCGATCTTCGGATGAACCTTCGACAATGTTTTCAGGCGAGCATCTCCCCCTTTCCACCTATCTTACTTTTATAGTATTTATTCCCTCCTGTTGATCTATTGCTATCTGTGTTGCGATGCTTTAGTTTCCGTACCTGTGATATACCGTGCAGCCCTATATTGCCTTGGACACATCCTATTACCTGTTGTTTGGTAGATAGTTGGACTTGCGCGTCGTAGTCGCTTGCTCAAGTGCTGTTGCGGGTCGTTCAGTGCCACAGTCGTTGATGTATTGCCGCATGTTGATGTTGGAGTTGATCATAGCTTCACTTATCGTACACTTTAATTCCTGTTTAACAACTAAAATTTGAAGTAAGCAGAGGCATCGGTGGGTGATAGATAATATTTTGGTTTCCGAACGCCCACTTGTGTCCCGTAGGACCCCGAGTACTTGATACATGTTCCTTGATTTATCGCGCTATCCACATCCGGGAGGTATATGGGACCCCCCTGAGCCAGAGCTTGATTCAGTCTTATTTCTTGGGGCCACAAACTAGTTTGAGGTTTTATTTACTATCCTGTACTTATGCCATGCTACTTATGTATTTACGATTGTGCGAGGAGCACACTGTACTGTTTAGGAATTGTGACCCGTTTACGTGGTATCGACAGTCCCCGTTTGGGGATCTGCTGTCGTTTACCGCCGGCCCCACAAACCTTGAGTCCGTCTCGGAGCTTGCTTACTTCGTTGCGGGTGTACTCCAAGGGGTGGCCCCCTGAAATATTTCTGAATCCTGTGATTGTTCAGTCGTGAAAGCCTCGTTGGGTTTTGATTTGGTTTTTCCGAGGTTGATCGAGCGTGTGTTGCTATTGGTGCACCCCGGCCGGGTAAAACTTTCTGAAAGCCGTGTCCGCGGATATGGACGACTTGGAGCACAGTATCTCGACCATAGACAAGCATAACTAAAGTTTACTGCTATAAATTTGACTTTATAATGACTAGTAATCAGCTTCACTATAATGGAATGGCTAAATAATACTGCCCACAAATGCTTGCTTGGAGTGTCGCTTGCGACCATTGTATCTGACTAGTAAGTACTGCAACTACAACGGAATGGCTAAATAAAAGTACCAACAACTGCTGGGTTTTGGGTTTATCTCATGCTATCTGTATCTGATTAGTAAGTGATGCCACTACGACGGAATGATTAACTAAAACGGCCCACTGTTTATTTTATCAGGACGATTATCTTTACTTGACTAGTAATTGCTGCAACAATAACCGAATAAATAAAACTGCCAACGGTGTGAGTTCCTCGGTTGACTTCCTCGATCGGTATCGAGGGGGAAACACCAGGATGAGTTTGTTTGGTGTTAGCTTCAGGTTGGATCCGGATAGGTCATTCTTATCCCTCTCTGATAACCGCCAGTTGGATCGAGTCTCTATAGGTTGTTTAGTGCATGCTGCCGCTGCCGCTTCAGTCCACCATACCTATGTAGGCGAGGACCGCCGAATTCTAGTCTCGCCGTGTACTGGCCTCAGTACTGACGCTCCTCTTTTTCCTTTGCCTTTGTCGGCACCCCTTTTGTTTTAGCAGGTTTTGAGATCGACGTCGTTAGCAGGGTTACCCTTCCGGCTTGGCCTGGGCAGGGTTATGGACGCCATTGGTTATTCTTCAGGGCTCTTAGCCCAATTTGCATCTTGTCCGTAGCAGGACGCTCTGTCGTTTTAAAGGTGATTTGGATCTTTGTATATTATATCTGTATTCTTGACTCATTGAGTCGCTGTTGTATATATCTGTTCTGTGGGTCCCATCGAGGACTGTTGTGTAATGTTATTACTTCGTTTTCCACCCGCACGAAAGTGCCTGATGGGCACCTTTGAATCGTTTCTATGCGGGTTTGGCGGGTTTCGCTAAAACTTGCATAGGTCCGATTCTGAGGGTGTTACAAGTTGCATTCATCGTAAGTTTCCGCCCGTGGCCGAGTTATTTTCTTATTTTTCTTATCTTTAATTGATATGTTTTCCTTTCGTGTAGATCATTTTCCGGAAGCGAAACCAGTGAGCTCTAAGGCAGTGATTTCTGCACGTCAGCGTCGAGGTGTCCCCGCTGACTCGAATCCAGAATACTCGATGGAAGACTTCCTGATTGCCTTCGGTGCTGCTATTGGACCAATGAAGATTATGGGAAGAGATCTGGTGCAAGCAGCCATTCGGGCCTACCATGTTCTTTGGCCAAATACCTCTGGAACGTCTGATATTGATGAAGTTAAAGTGCTTGTGGCGAGGTTAATGGCATCTCAGACCCAATTAAATCTCTGGAGGGAATCTGCTGGGAGGGCTGGTGCTGATATGGCGCTTATAGCCGTTTTGTCTTGGTACGAATATATCTCACTCGATACTCTGATGAATTTGCGCACTGGCTCTCGTTGGGTTGAGGATCCAGTGTTCGTCGCTCGCCGCCAAGCTCGTGCCTTCCAGCTTATTGAGTATGCTGACGTGCATAATTGGATCGAAGGGCCAAGTTTTCTTCCCAATCTGGCGGATGATGTCGAAGATGAAGATGCATCAGGTGATGACTCGGCCGATCAGGATGAATCGGAGGGTGATTCGATTCGGATAACTCTCGTGATTCAAACGACAACTCGGGCGAGGATGGCGACGCGCTATCGTCCTCTAAAGGGACAGAAAACTCTCGAGCTCAAATTGATGTCCCTCAGCAGCCAGGGCTTGTCTCCGAGGTTACTATGGCTTCGGTCTAAGCCGAGGTAACTTCGGCTGAGGCAGCAACTACCTCAGAGCACCTAGTTCCTGAGGATACGCTTCTGAGGGAGACCGAGGTCCCTCCGCCAGCGTCCGAGATACCCATGCCCGATGATCCTAACAATTCTACTGCCCCTTAAGGGTTGTTTGGCCTCTTCTGGTGTTTAGGCTTGAAAAACTTCAATTTGCTTTAAGTCCCCGGCATGTCGGGCGTATGAAGTTTGTGAAACAATTGTCCGTCTTTTGTGTGTGGTGTGAACCTTTTTGCCTTGCGCTGCTGAGGCATTGGTGATGGCAACTATTGTCATTTCGTCTAAGTTAAGCTATCTGTTTCATATTTTTTCCTTGCCCAACTTTAATTTCGTAAGGCCAGATCGTATTCTCCCATGTAGTTAATCTTCGTCTGACATTTAACTTGCTTGCCCTTTGTAAACTTGGTTGTATAGTTGTTGTTTTCGTGATTTCTACTTGAAGTATAATGCTCCAACCTCATATGTCGGCTTGTATTCCTTATCATACTTCGACTTGCTGAGGTTGTTACCTCTAGAAATTGTTAATTATTTTCTCCTTGTTGTTCCCTTGTCGATCGAGGCACGCTTATGTTGCATCTTATGAATTATGGGCAGCAAATTGGGGTAGTCCCCGAGTTTCTGCTGAAGCTATCGAGCTCTTATATGAATGGAAGAAATTAATGAGTGGTGTAAGTCATCCCCGAGTTATCCCTTGGGTCGCTGAAGGTTTATATCTATTCAGATAATATCGAATAACACGAAACAGTCCCCGAGTTACAAACTGGGTTGCCGAAATATAATTCATAGCTCAATGCAGAGAATACCACGGGGCAGTCCCCAAGTCATTGCTCGAGGTGCCGAAGTTTAATACATATTTCAGAACAAGAAACAATCATGGGGCAGTCCCCGAGTCGATGCTCGAGGTATCGAGGTTTAATGCATAATCCGAAATAAGGGATAACACGGTGCAGTCCCCGAGTCATTGCTCGAGGTGCCGAAATTTAATACATAATTCAAAATAGGAGATAACATGGTGCAGTCCCTGAGTCACTGCTCGAGGTGCCGAGGTTCACTACATAGTCTTAAAAAATAGAAACAACATTGTGCAGTCCCCGAGTCACTGCTCGAGGTGCCGAGGTTTAATACATGCTTGATACTCCAACTTGATGCATCGCATCACGACGTACAACATATGGCTTCTAAGTGTAGAACGGGCGAAGTAAGGCTATGTTCCATGGTCTTTTTGACTCGTCTCCTGCCTTATTTGCCTTATTCTTCTCTGGTGGCTGAGCGTCGATCAGGTAATATGCATCATTGTGCAATGCTTTACTCACAATGAATGGTCCTTCCCATGGAGGTGAGAGTTTATGCATGCCTGCTGTGCGTTGCACTAGTCGAAGAACCAAGTCTCCTTCTTTAAAAACTCTTGGATTTACTTTTTTGCTATGGTATCGTCTAAGGTTTTGCTGATAAACAGCTGATCTTGATAATGCCAATTCCCTTGCTTCCTCTAGCAAATCCACATCGTCTTGTCATGATACTTTGTTTACTTCGGCCGTTGTGTATTGGATTACTCTTGGCGAGTCATGCATTATGTCGGCTGGAAGCACAGCTTCTGCCCCGTATACCATAAAGAAAGGGGTATACCCTGTCGACCTGTTTGGGGTGGTCCTGAGGCTCCACGGTACTGCTGGAAGTTCCTCAATCCAGCATCCTGTCGACCTTTGTAGTGGCTCGATAAGCCGGGGTTTTATTCCTGACAATACCAGTCCATTTGATCTTTCTACTTGCCTGTTTGAAGCTGGGTGAGCCACCGAGGCAACATCTAGTCTTATGTGATTTTCTTGGCAAAATCTAGCAAAGGCTCCTTCAGCAAAATTTGTGCCATTATCTGTGATAACACTGTGTGGATATCCATATCTCAAGATAATATCTTTTAGGAATTTTACCGCTGTTAGTCCATCACATTTTCTTATTGGTTTCACCTCGATCCACTTTGTAAACTTGTCCACCATGACTAAAATATGAGTCATTCCGCCTCGGGCTGGTTTGAACGGTCCTACCATATCCAAACACCATACCGAAAAAGGCCAAGTGATTGGTATTGCCTTTAACTCGGACAAGGGCAGATGTATCTTGATGGCGTATCTCTGGCAACCATTACATTTTTCCACTAACTCTTTTGCCTCCTTTAATGTCTTCGGCCACTAAAACCCATGCCTGAATGCTTTGGCCACTAAAGCTCTGGATGAGGCGTGATGCCCGCATTCTCCCTGATGTATATCCAGGAGTATTTCTTGTCCTTCTGCCGAGTCAACACATCTTTGTAGTACGTTCGTGATGCTTCTCTTATATAGCTCATTGTTTATGGTTGTGTAAGCTTTTGCTCTTCTTACTATTTGTCTAGCCAGTACTTCATTACTCGGCAAGATTGCCTTAAGGAATGAGAATATGGGTTGCGCCCACATCGGCGTGATTTTCTCTAGGATAGTTTCACTGTCGATTTCCATATTTTCCGCCGACATAACAGCTTCAGATTTTTCTGTGTTGGCTCGTGCGATGGCCGGGTTCACCTTCAGAAAGTCCGGGTCGCATTCTTTATCGATTTCCATTGGAACACTTCCTTCTTTCAATTCTGCCGAGATACAAATTGACTCGGACTCTGGTGATGGTGTAATCGATGGTTTTCTTAGGTGCTCTAGGGCGATTCCTGGGGGAATTGACTGCCTAGTTGATCCGAGCTTTTACAGTGTGTCTGCAGCGTCATTTTCTGCCCGAGGTATATGATGAAACTCGCATCCATCAAAGTATCCACTGATTTTTTGCACATGAAATCTATATAGGGCCATATTCGCATCTAATGCGTCCCAATTGCCTGATACTTTCTATACTACTAGATCTGAATCCCCGTAGCATAGGATCCGACGTATACCAATCTCTTTTGCCACCTTTAACCCATGGACGAGTGCTTCATACTCGGCTACATTGTTTGATGCGGCGAAATGTATCTACAGCATATAATTCAGCTGATCTTTTTTCGGCAAAGTTAACACTATCCCTGCCCCCAAGCCATTTCTCAGCTTGGATCCGTCAAAATGCATTGTCCAATAATTCGGATCTGGTAATGGCGGATCATATTGTACCTCGGCCCAATCCACAAAGAAGTCGGCCACTGCCTGAGATTTGATTGCATCTCGCCTATCGAACTGCGGAGCATAAGGTGATAGCTCGATTGCCCATTTTGCTATTCGGCCACTTGCATCTTTGTTGCTCAATATCTCGGCTATGGGAGCTTCACAAATCACTTTTATCAGATGCTCTTCGAAGTAATGTTTAAGTTTTCTCGCCGACATGTATACTCCATAAGCCATCTTCTGGTAGTGCGGGTAGTTCTGTTTTGAGGCCGATAGTACCTCGCTTAGGTAATATACCGGCCTTTGTATTGACTTATTCCCTTCATTCCGTTCCACGACAACCATCGCACTTACCACTCTGTTAGTGGCAGCTACATAAAGTAACATAGGTTCTTTTGATAGTGGAGAAGCCAAGATTGGTGTTGTGACCAACATCTTTTTTAACTCATGAAACGCATTATCTGCCTGCAGTGTCCAGATGAATTTATCAGACTTTTTCATCAGTTGATATAGAGGTAATGCCTTTTCCCTTAGCCGACATACGAATCGACTCAGCGAAGCCAAGCAACCCGTGAAGTTTTGTACATCATTTAGACACCTTGGCAGTTCCATTTTTTCAACTGCTCGGATTTTAGTTGGATTTGCCTCTATACCTCGGCTAGACACGAGGAAACCGAGTAATTTTCCAGCCGGCACACCAAAGGTACATTTTTCCGGGTTAAGCTTCATTCGGAATCTTCTCAAATTTGCGAATGTTTGCCGAATATCATCAAGGAGCGTTTTGCTCTCTTTGGTTTTTATAACCACATCGTCTACATATACTTGTACATTTTTTCCTATCTGGTCATGTAGACACTTTTGCATGCATCTTTGGTATGTTTCTCCTGCATTACGCAGGCCGAATGGCATGGTGCGATAGCAATAAGCCCCGTACGGGGTAATAAACGCATTCTTTATTTGATCGGCCGGATTTAACGGTATCTGCTGGAAACCAGAATACGCGTCTACAAATGACAATAGCTCACAACCAGCAGTCGAATCAATGACTTGGTCTATTCTAGGTAAAGGAAAAGGATCTTTGGGACACGCCTTGTTTAGGTTCGTGTAATCGATACACATTCGCCATACGACGGCTACATTTGGGTTATCCTTTTTCTTTTCCACTAACACCGGATTTAATAGCCAATCTGGATGAAGCACCTCCATGATGAACCCGGCCGCAAGGAGCCGAGCTATCTCATCCCCTATTATTTTTCTCCTGTCTTCGGAGAAGCGGCGGAGAGGTTGCTTCACCGGCCTTGCTCCTGGCCTTATATGCAAAGAGTGCTCAGCCAACTCCCTCGGCACACCTTGCAGGTCTTGAGTTGACCATGCAAAGATATCTCGATTCTCATGGAGGAAGTTGGTGAGCTCGCCTTCCTATTTGGCATCTAGGCCGGCACCAATCGTGATGGTGCGCTCTGGGAACTGCTCATCTATCTAAATCTTTTTTGTCTCTTTAGTCGGCTGGAAAGAAACACTTCCATGGGGGTTGGACAGTGCCGGCATATTCAGCTATGCCGACTGAGCCAGAGCCGCTACCTCCTGAATCCTTCTTTTTTCTCTCGCGATTACCAATGACTCGGCCAGATTAGATTTGGCCAAAGCACACTCCATTGACTTTCTGTAATCTCCGGCTACTGTTATCACCCCTTGTGGTCCGAGTAACTTCATTTTCAGATAAGTAATGTGGCGGCTGCTCATGAACTTAGCCAATGTTGGCCGTCCGAGTAAAGCATGATAGCAACTTTCTAGGTCTACCACTTTAAATTCCAAATTTTCCTCTCTGCAATTCTCCCTTGTGCCGAATAATACATCTACTCGGACTTTCCCGATGGGTTCACACGAAAGTCCCGGCACTATTCCATGGAACGTGGTTCTTGTGGATTGCAGCATATTCTGTTCTATTCCGAGTTTGTGCATTGTATCTTTGTACATGATGTTGATACTACTCCCATTGTCAATGAGTACTTTTGAGAATTTCACATTAATGCTCGGCCCGACAAATGTCGGATCTAGTACGAGTGCATATGACCCTGGATTCGGCATTATCTTCGGGTGATCTTTTATGCTCTAGGTTACTTCTTGATCGGACCAAGGCACGTATCTTGGTACCGCCGGCATAACAGCATTTACTTCCATATGTCGGCGTTGTATACTCTGCCTATCTTGTTGTTCTGTTGTGAACACACAATATGATTGATGATGTTCCCTGTAATCATTGCGTCCATTGTTTCCGGGGTTTGCCCTTACATCTTGACCTTGATTTATCACTTGATGCACTGCATCCCTCCGATCCGAGTTATCATACCTCGGAGGAGGTGGTGGTAACATTAACTGCTGCGCATTTGCTCCTGTTAGTTGTGGCTGCTGCTGCTGATGTACTTGATGAGGGGGCGCTTGCATGCCCGCTGTGTTCCCCATAGCATTCTTCATCCAGGCACATTGACGAGTTGTATGATTAGCCGGCTTGGCCGGATTTGGAGTGTGGAATTTACATGGTTGATCCAACATGGATTCAAACGTGTACTTCGGCCTCGCCTGCCATTGCTTCTTCTGTTCTGGTGTCCACTGCCTTTTCCCTTCATTCCTCGGTGTCCATTGCTGAGAGTTGTTCTTCTGTCGCTGACTGTTTCCATGACTCGGCTGGTCTTGTACTACCGCTGCCACCTGATTGGAAGCATATCTGTAATCCGGTCTTTCCTCCCTTCTTCTACCTCGGAATTCGTTGCGCCTCGATGATCCGGCTGCATCTCTTGCATATTGATCTTGAAGCTCTCGATGCTCTTCCGACATTAATTCTGGTTCTGTCGGATCCCCTAATGCATACGAATCTGCTATCCTGATGGTCTCTGCCAAGGTGGTCGGCATATCTCTTTGCAGCCTCTGCCATAATACACTCCTATATCGGCAGCCTTGAGCAAACCAAGCTATCGCTTGAGACTCTATGACCCCTTCGCATGAGTTTCTGATGTTACACCACCGAGTCAAGAATTCCCTATCTGTTTCATTTGGCTTTTGTTTGCACATAGCGAGCTATTGAGGCCTATTCGGCCTCTTATAAGTACTGGTGAAATTGCTGACAAACATTTCTTCAAAATCTAGCCAACGGTTGATACTGCCTGTCGGCAGATTGTTCAGCCATACTCTGGCTGGTCCTTCCAGCATCTGTGGGACGTATCTCACCGCCCATCGTAAGTTTCCACCAGCTATTTTTACTATAGTGGCATAGTCAATCAACCAATCATGTGGTTTTGTACTCCCGTTATATGTTTTTGTGCCCCTTTCCAATTGGAAGTTTGGCACTGGTGGTTCGCCCATGATCCGAGGTCCGAAACATGCCGGACCTGGCGGACCCTGTTCTTCTAATAATTCGGATCGATATAATCTATCCAGTTTCAGTCTTGCGTCACTCGACGGCAAGTTTCTGTAAACGATCCTCTCTTGTATTTCATAATGGTTATTCCCACCATGTTCTGCATGCTCCATATCCGAATAACCATCATTGTACCTATCATTTGCTTGATTATGCTGAGCTGGTCTCACTTCTCAATCTTGCCGAGGTTCATATCTCGGTTGAGGATTAGGTGGAGGGTTTCTCCTTCCCTCTGCCGGGTTATTGTTTTCATGATTTCCCCTTCCGAGGTCTCCGTGCCCCTTGTTAGCACGGCCGGGGTTTCTATCTCCACTGTTACCTCGGCTGTCGTTGCCTCTGTTTTCATTGACCTTTCCGGCAACTACCGGATCATACGGAACAATTTGCTTATTTCTTTTTCCTGAGGTCACAGCTCTATCTTTTTGCGCGTTGTTCCCGGGTGAGGATGTTGCTGCCGCAGATAGTGCGGGTGCTGCTCCAGCCGAATGAACCATACGCGAGGCTCCCGGTCTCGCCGGGTCAGCCCTTAGCATTTCCTCATTCTGCTGATTCGCAATGCGCACCAGCTCATTCACTCTTTCTTGCTGTTTCTGCCGGGCTTCCCCGCTTAATCCTTCTAGTTCCAAAGCAGCGGCATTCGCCGCCCTTAGGTTCTTTGTCGGGGTACTATACCTCAGCAATCCTAGATCGACTGAATCACCTCCACGAGCTTCATGCTCTTTATTCATATCATTCATGAGGTTCTTTCCTCTCAATCTCAATTCATCTACCCGCTCGGGGGCCATATCCAGCTTGTTTGCCTTAGCATATTCTCGCAGGGTCCTGTTCAAGGACTCCTGCAAGGACGACACCTTTTTTGCCTCTACCAGTACTTTTTGTCTAGTTTCTTCTAACTCCGCCTGGGCGTTAGCCAGATCAAGTATCGGCGCCACAGGTGTGGTTAGATTATCTATAGTTGCCTGGAGAATATTCTCTAGTCTTTCCAGAGGTGGCCACCTTACCCTTGTCGCCTTTGGGGTCGTCTCCTGCACCTCGGCTGACTTGGTGCTGGCGGATCTACCTCGGTGGGCTGTGGAGCGGCTTGCTTCATGGTCACATGTCCTCCTGCCATCGGGGTCCTTGCTTGGTCCGGTGCCTGCTCCTGCCGCCTGTGCTGCGGCTGTCACCATCACCTCGACGCTGCCGACGGGGCGTGCTCCGCGCGGACCGTTAGCAGCACTGAGGGGAGGCTCTCCTGCATCAATAACTCGGTGAGGATAGACGCAGGAGGTGTCGAGCCGACGTAGACCTTGTGCGTGCCCAGGTTGATGAAGACGCCATTGCGCGGAGGCGCTTTCCTCCTGAAGCTACCCGCGTTATCGCTAACATAGTCCCAGAGATCAAATCTCTGGACTAAGCCAGAGACAACCCGCTCGCCGGTGTGGATGAAGTTTCCCGTCCGGATCTTGACTCCAGCTAGCATCGCTGCTGGCCCCACGGTGGGCGCCAACTATCGTGGTGGTGCCACGGCAGATGCCATGGGTAGGCTAAAGTATGGGACCAATGGATGCTAGAGGGATCCGGGGAGGGAAGATGTAGTGATTTCTACACTCAAATGCTCAACAATTAAATCTCTATTCCTCTTCTCAATGAATACAAGTGCTCCAAGAGCTGTCTCGTAGAGAGGAAGAACACTACTGCACGAGCCTTACGGCGTAGAATGAATCGATCCCCTCCTCAGGAGCCAGCGTCCCCCCTTATAAAGGGGTGCATTGCTTCCTTCTAGGGCTGATGTGGCAAGAATATCCTTGGAATATGCTTGTCCCAATATAGTAACTCGGCGGCCTCCTTTCCGTGTCCCTCTTCTATCGGCGGCAATGTTCTAGAGACCTTCACATGCGCGCCTCGGGCTCCCTGACTGTCACCTCCGTGACCTTCTTCTGCCCTTTTGCTGCTCTGCTCCTTGTCCTTTGTGCTTGGCTCTGTTTAGATTCCTCCTAGCCAGTGACTAGGGTTTGACTATAGGCACCTCCTTCTCCTGCAAGCTTCACGTTAATTGGCCTTGTCTTGCATAACTCGGCTCGGCCTTCACCTGCATTCAAGTTAGTCAGACTCATTCGACCGACTTAACTCATATGTCGGCCGGATAAGGTGTTACTCATCTACACTTGCCATGGCCCTGCTTATCTCGGCCGACTCTTATATGACCTGGCCGACACAAACAGTAACTCGGCTCACGACAAGGGAGATTCCTTTCGTCTTTCCCTTGTCTTGACCCTATCCGGGGTCACCTCCCCAGCAATGGTGTATGTAGATGTTCCAGAAAAACGCCAGGCGGAATTTGTTTGCGCCCTGATCCAAGCTTTGACAGCGGATCAGCCGCCTCATTTTTCTCCCTAGGGACATACTTGACTTCGTATCCCAAGAAGCTCTTGGCTATCTCGTCCACTTCGTCTCGATATGCCGCCATCATAGGGTTCTGCGTGTTCCAGGTGCCAGCCACCTGCTGGGCAACCAAGTCGGAATCTCCACATCAAACTATGCGTTTGATGCCAATATCCTTGGCTACGCGTAGTCCGTGAATGAGTGATTCATACTCCGCCATGTTGTTTGTAGCCTCTAAGTGGATCTGCAGAATGTAGTGTAGCTTTTCCCCGGTTGGTGACTGTAACAGTACACCAGCCCCTGAGCCATTTAGTAGCTTTGATCCGTCAAAGTGCATCACCTAGTATTCTGGCTCCAGCATAGGGGTAGCATCTGGCATCTCCGTCCAATCTGCGATGAAATCCGCTAAGATCTGTGATTTGATAGCGTCGCGTGTCTTGTAGGTAATCTCGAAGGCAGCAAGTTCAATGCCCCACTTCGCGACCCTTCTTGTAGCGTCGTTGTTGTTGATGACGTCGGACAGTGGAGCTTTGCTCACAACTGTGATAGGGTGCTCCTGGAAGTAGTGCCTTAGCTTGCGAGAAGCAAGAAACACTCCATAAGCTAGCTTCTGGTAGTGCGGGTAACGCTGCTTGGACTTCGTCAAGATCTCGCTTACATAGTAAACTGGTCGTTGAACTCCGTACTTATAGCCTGGTTCTTTCCGCTCTACCACGACGACGATCCTGATTACCCGGTTAATGGTCGCCATGTAAATTAACATAGGCTCCATAGGCTCGGGTGCTGCAAGGATAGGAGCCGAGGATAGTATCTCCTTTAGCTGCTTCAATGATGCATCTGCTTCGTCCGTCCACGTAAATTTGTATGCCTTCTTTAGCAACTTATACAGCGGCAGAGCCTTCTCTCCAAGACGGCTGACAAATCGACTAACCGCTGCAATGCAGCCTGTCAGCCGTTGTATGTCCTTCGGGCATGTAGGACGGTTTATGTTTAGGATGGCTTTGATCTTCTCCGGGTTGACCTCGATTCCATGTTGGGAAACGATGAAGCCCAATAATTTGTCGGCTGGAACCCCGAAGACGCACTTCTTAGGGTTAAGCATCATGTTGTATTTCTGGAGATTATCAAAGGTTTCTTTTAGGTCGGAGATTAAGTCGTTTGACTTTTTAGACATCACCGCTATATCATCCACATAGGCGTGAATGTTCCGACCTATTTGATCGTGTAGGCAGCGCTGCATTGTCCGCTGGTACATAGCACCTGTGTTTTTCAGCCCAAAGGGCATCATGACATAGCAAAACGTGTCACAAGGTGTGGTGAACGAAGTGGCCAATTGGTCTGACTTCCTCATCTGAATCTGGTGGTATCCTGAGTATGCAACGAGAAAACACAAAAGCTCTGAGCCAGCCGTCGAGTCAATGACTTGGTCAATGCGAGGCAAAGCAAACGGATCTTTGGGACACGCTTTGGTCAAGCCGGTGTAATCAACGCACATTCTTAATTCTTTGGTTCCCTTTTTGGGGACAAGTATAGGATTGGCCACCCATCGGGTGTGAAGGACTTCTCGGATAAAACTAGCCTTAAGTAACCAAGCTATCTCTTTGCCTATGGCGCGTCTCTTCTCGTCTCCGAAGCGTCATAAAGGTTATTTCACCGGTTTGCATTTTGGATCAATATTCAAGCTGTGCTCGGCAAGTTCCCTAGGTACACCTTTCATGTCGGCAGGTTGCCAGGCAAAGATGTCCCTATTCTCATGGAGGAACTCGACGAGCGTGCTTTCCTATTTGGGATCCAGGTTCATCCCAATGGCGGTGGTTTTGGAGGCATCGTCTACCACAAGTTCCACCGGCTTGGTTTTGATGGCGTCCTTGAAGGCTGGGGCAGAGTCAGAAATCTGCTTCTTCGACGCCGGCATCCCCAAGGCATCGACCTTGCTCTGGATCTCCTTGAATTCTTTGCTGTAGAGGATAACTTCTGCAAAGGCTGCTTCTCCAATCATGCAGTCCCTTGCCTTGGTAAAGCTTCTGGATACGGTGATGACACCGTTTGGTCCGGGTATCTTGAGCTTGTTGTAGACGAAGCATGGCTTGGCCATGAAGGCGTGGAAGATGTCCGAATATGACGTGGTACATGCTCTTTAAGGGGACCACCTCGAAGGTCATGCGTTCTTGGCGATAATTATTAACATCGCCAAAAGTGACCTGAAGTGTGATGCACCTAAGGGACCGAGCCTCCCGGCGAGGAACTACGCCATCGAAGATGGTGCTGGTCCGCCTTAGGTTGGCCTCTGTCAAGTTCATCTTGTGTAGCGTATCCAGGTACATGATGTTGATGCTAATTCCACTATCCACCATACATTTGGTGAACTCGTTGCCGTCAATCAGGGGGTTGATGACCATGGCGTACTGGTTCTCCGTAGGGATGAGGTCTGGGTGATCCTTCCTGTCCCAAGAAATTGGAATCTCCGACCAGCGCAGGTACTAGGGGACTAGGGGTAGAGTACCATCAGTATCCTCATAGAGGTTTTCTATTGTCGGGCGGTGGGGGTGCCAAGAAAAGTATGGAAAATGGTTGCCTTCTTCTCGAAGGGGTTCTTTCCCTTGTCATCGCTCTTGGTGGCATGCTTGGGGTCAACATCCTCATCCATGTCACTTGAATCCTTGGACTCTTCTTCCTTCTTCTTCCCCTTGCCCTTGCCTCGCGGTCTGTTCTTCCGACTTTGCTTGTAGCCGGACTCTGGGTCCTCCTTGAGATCGTTGACGAACTTGCAATGGTGATTGGCGTGAGTGGCTTTGCCGTTGGTGTTGAGGTGTACAAGACACGGCATGTCACGGTACTCTTCGTATGTTTGGGGAACACGGAGCGCTGCCGAGGTAGTTTCACTACCTCGCTACTGCCCACGACCAGCCCCCGTCCTCGGACACGCTGTCCGCCATCACCTCGTCCTGCAAATGTCATGGCGACCATGTCAGAGGTTTGCTTTTCTTTTGGCGGGCTCTTCCACTTGGTGTTGTTGTTCCTCCTACCTTGAGTTGGAATGGCCGTTGCCGGCAGGGAGCCGCAAGCATCGTCGTCGGCAGCTGCGAACTCACTGGCCAGCTG
This sequence comes from Avena sativa, assembly GCA_916181665.1. Lineage (NCBI taxonomy): Eukaryota > Viridiplantae > Streptophyta > Magnoliopsida > Poales > Poaceae > Avena > Avena sativa. Next base: position 39,458,687 of record OV702280.1, on the reverse strand, counting down.
GATCATCTGGTTGAGATCTAGCCGGTGATTGTCCTGCAAGCGCTTCAACTTATGTCAGAGCAACATACCTTTCTCCAACCCATCGATGAAGGCGGCCATGGCCGTCTGGGCGTGCACTCCTACGCAGGAATTCTTCATGTCCAGCCAGCAAGAGAGGTAGGCGCGAGATGACTCGTCTTTCTCCTCCATGCACCGTTGTAGATCGCTAACAGTGCAGGGATGCTTATACGTACCCTCGAAGTTCTTGGTGAACACTTCTTGCATGTCCAACCAATTGCAGATGGACTTCTCCGGCAAGTCATCGATCCATTTCCGGGCCATGCCCGACAACATCACTGTGAGGTACTTGACGGTGACGTTGGGGTTACCCCCGGTGATCTCCACTGTGTTGTCGTAATCCTGCAACCACGTAGCTAGTTTGGCGGTGCCGTCATAGGGATTGATGGTCTTGTCAATCCGGAAACCCTTAGGGTAAGTTATGGTCCGTATTACAGGTCCAAAGCAACATGGTCCCAAGTATTTTCCTTCCGGGCCTCGTGAATCTTGTCCAAGCATGAACGTGCGTCGTATGGCTCCGGGCTTGCTCTTTTCTTCTTGCCTCCAGGGGAAGGGCTGCGTGAACAACGGGAGACCCCGTCGCCATGGTGGATGCTAGGGGGCGACGGAGGCGGACGTGGCGGTGGGTTAGCCTTCTTGCTGTTACCCTCCTGCGACACCTCACGCTTGTCACGGTTGCTTGTCGGACGCGGAGGGTCATGGCGCGACCTGCTCTTGTGTCCTTGGTTGTGATCTCCATCATGACGGGTCTGCTCCGCGTTGTCGCGAATGACGATGCCGCTTTGCCTTGGCGGAGGCATGTCCATATGACGGTGAGTCTTGGGGTCTTCGCGATGTCGGGGAGACCGGGGCGGTGGAGATGTGCGACGAGGATGAGCCTTGCCTCCATGGTTGGAGGATATGGGGATAGCGTCCTTCCTATTGCGTGCATCCCTCCGTCTTTGTTCTGATGAACCCATCTGGGACCCGACATCATGAGGAGATCGGTCCCTTGGCGGCTTAGGCTGGCTAGACTGGAAAAACGCTGGGTCAGACTCGAGCCTTTGAGAGGTGGCCTTTTCCTGCTGTTTCACCGCCTTGGCCACAAGGTCATAGACCTGGTCCATAGTTGCGGGTGATCTATCCTTCTCCAGAAGGGTCTTGGCGACGGTGAGGTTTAGAATAGGGGTGGGCATCACCTGCCTGCCTTCGCTGTCAATGTATGGCTTTGCTTGTGGCGGCTTCGAGGGGGCCCATCCTAGGTTTCGCTGTACACCAGGACTGTTGATGACGTGAGCTGGAGCCTTCTTAGCCTTATCTTGCTGCAGCAGAGTCTTGTACTCGGCCTCCATAGCTCTAGCTTTCTCTATTGACTTATGCGCGTTCGACAGATCTTGATCCAGCATAGCGCCTTGCTCCGCAATGGCATGCGCTTCCTCCAGCAGCTGCTAGCGCTTCTCGTCAAGCTGGACTACGTTCCGTATATGGGCCACAGCCATGGGCTTGACGAGTAGGTTGCCGTACATCACACTATCAGCTGGAGTGATTTGGGCAGCAACAGACGTGGATGTCGGAGGCGGCGGGTTTGCGGTGTTGTTGTTACTCGGACCGGTGCCAAGTTCCTGCGGCTGCTGCACTGGTTTAGGCGGAGGGGGCATGGCCTTTGTGCGATCATTGTCAGCAACAACATGTGGTCCCTTCCCCTTGTCCAGCGCTTTAGGTGGATCTTGTTCGGGTTGATCTTCATCCATCGCGGTCCCAATGGCGACGAACACCTCTCGGGACATGACGGAGTTGTTGGCATGCTCGTCGTGTTTGTAATCCTCCTCCATCTCCTGCATAGCAGAGTCTAGCTCCTCCGAGCTGAAATCTATCTCCTCCAAGTCAGTGTTGATGTCGGCGTAGAGCGCGTCAAGCATGGAGTTGGAGGGTGCCGGGGCTTCCTCGATGATGGGCGGTGGTGGTGCAACAGCAGCGACGATGACTGGAGGTGGTGGTGCAACTGCAACGACGATGACCGGAGGCGGCGGTGGCGGTGGCTGAGGCGAAGGGGCGCCGTCTAAGAGTGCGAGCGCTGTCTGGGCAACCTCCGCATAGTTGTTGACGGTGTTCACCATGCTTTCGAAAGTGAGGCGTCCTGAAACCTGCTGCTGCCGTAGCGTATGTCATAGAAGCGTACCTTGGTCCAGTCCTTCCACAAAGTGATACATGGCATCATCATTGGGGTAATGCACCAGGTCAGCCCGTATACGGAGCCACCTGGCTAGGTAATCGCGGGGGTTTTCACCCTCTCTATGCACGCAACATGCCAGATCGAAGATGGTCACCACTCCGACGAACTTGGATCTCTGTTGTCCAGACGCATGGGCGAATCCCGTGGACTTGCAGTGATCTTCCACCGTTATATCCTGCACAAGGGCGGTTTGAGTGGGTCTTGAATTTTTTCGATCTTTGCCGGCAAACTCCAAAGAGAGATCCGACATCGATCCTTCCGCGAACGTATCATGCCCGTAGGCGGTCCGTGCGGGTCTTGACGTTCCTCCGACTCCCAGGGAACTAGTGCCCGAGTCGGTTTCGCCGATGAAGAGATGGATGTCTCCGATGGGGACGATCGAGCAGCGGGTAGGGTCCGTCTTTGCCGGGATCCAGAACTCGTCGGGAGGGACGATCGGAACGTTGCCGGAGAAGAGAACGCGACCGATGGCTACGGTTTTGCCGATTCCCGCAAAGATCTTGGACCTCGCCCGTTGTAGAGCCTGAAGCGCCTCTTGCCCCATGGTGGGCACAAACTGTCGTGGTATTGCCGACGAGTATGCCATGGAAGGGTCCTCACGTTGCGTGTTTAGAGACGTGGGGTAAGGCGGACGGTTGATGGGTACGAGGTAACACAGCTTACCCAGGTTCAGATCCCACGACGGTGGCGGAATCCTACTCCTGCTATAAATCACTAACATGGCAATACGCCGAGTTAAAGGGATCGGTTCGATGTGCGAGGTATGATTTGTGTCTTGCCCTAAAGGCTCCCATAGGGCCGGCTTATATAGTCGCCAGGTCCTAGGGTTACAGGGAAAGTCCTAGTAGGACAGGTTACAGAGTCCTACACTTCATACAACTATTCTAGCGTGTCTTGCACTCCAAGGCTCCGGGTACGTCGGCGACTCTCTGTAGCCTTCCTTTATCTGGCATGGGACTCCCTTCTAGATCCATGTAACTGGGCCGCCCAGCAGGCTATGGGCCATGCTACCAACTATGGGCCACCCGGGTTATCCGGATAGGAGACATGCTATGAGGATACCCATATAGCATATCCCCAACACTGGCATTTCAAAAAGCTGAGCCAAGATGACCTTGACACAACAAAATACTTTACTAGTTTCTATTAACAAAACTATGGAGACCTATATATAATCTCCTTATGTTTTCAAGACAGAACTCCCAGCTACTCTTACCCAGAGATACCAAGATGGTCCTTATCTTACTTCAAAGCAGAACCCATTTCAAAATACCCACGCTTACCCAAGCTAGGCTTGATGGCAACCCTAGTAGTAGTTGGATAAGTTTAATAAGATGAATTGCCTTGATCTGCTGATTGCGTTGTTTGCTTAGGAACTAGAGTGAGCCAATCTAGTAGATCATATCTTAGGACCCCATCTATGCTTGTGATCATCAATATTATATCAAGCATCCAATTCTGGATCTATCTTAAGCCACTAAGGTGATAATCTCATCTCCTAATCAGACCAATCAGGGATAACCCGTTTTGATAGTTCCAACTCAGTGATGACCAAATCCAAGCATGGATCCAATCTATTTAGTTAACACTTCAACGTAATCTCCTTGATCATGAGTTTGGAACCTAGCTTTCTCCCAAAATCATCTACCCTTGAACACCAGTCTAAAACCCTAAATCTGCCAAAATGGTTAAGTCTGGATTTCTTATCTAGATTCAATCTTTGGAGCTCTACCTTTTCCAACCTGTATGCATCCTTGAGAATGTATTTGAACCATATTGTAGTACATCACTATTACTACCAAGGCCCACTCTTACCCTTGGATAAACCCTTCTGGTTCCCACTCATCCATGATGGTTTTGTGGTCAAGATAATAATATTTTCTACAAATCTTATCATCTTGCCTACTTTGCTAGAAGCTCACATCTATTTGCCATCTCCCCTTGACCAACTCTTTGCATGGTTATGATCTACTAACCATGGTCTATGAATACATACCTCACTTGTTTCCATTGGAGCTTTGTGCTTTCTAAACCCCCATGGTTTATGTGGCATCATGACAACTCTGTTATGGCAGCATTATTTTGAACAAAGTTTGATACCTCTTATATACCACCTCAAATACAACCAAACCAAACTCTTGGCACCATTCTCATATAAATGACATGGTATATCTATCCATATACCCCTTGTACCAAGGCGAGCTCTGAGCTCCCTAATCCAACCCTATTTAGGTGGCATAAAAATAACCAAACCCTAGATCCTCCCAAACCTAGTTTCCATCATTTTCAACCCATTTCTTCAAAACTCAAGGTTGAACATGATGCATACATCAAGATTACATCATCTACCTTGGATATGATAATTCCCCAAATAATTCCCATAATTATTTGGATCCCAAAACTATTTAATTTCCACTTTTGACAAAACCCTAGGAACTTTGTCTATGAAGGCAGGTTTTTTTTATCCAAACTACTTTGCCAAATAAATGCACATTTTAGTTCTCCACCTCATAACCTATCTTACAAACTCAAAAATAAATATTTTTGAGATCCTTTATTATTTCTTTTTGCCCTTTTCTTAAATGGCAGAAACAAGAAATAATTCCTTAAAAATACTTTTCCAACTCAATAAATTCCAACAAAATTCTCCAATGTGTAATATGGTATTCAGAACCATTTCACATCAAAAACTAACCTTACTCAATGTAAAAATACCCATTTTTGTTCTAGAAATCATTTATGCACTTTTTGAAGAAATGATTTTTAGTGAACCAAAAATCATTAGAAAAATCCCAAATAATTCCTAGGGTTATTTAATGACCCTATACACACACCAGTACCTTTTCCTCGCCTTGCCTAATGCCACTTTTCCAACTTCCTTCAAAAGCTACCATTTGATCAAGTTTGAAAAATAAATCAAACATTGATTCAAACCAACCCAAAATCCATCCAATCTTGCTAGGAAAAATTCCACAGCACCATCCATCACCTCTGGTCGAAGTGCACTGTAGCAAGGGTACTGTAGCTCCACCCCCACCCCCTTGGCCTTTGTGTTAGGAAGGGAAAGAGAGGAAGGGACAAGCACAATGATGACTCCTTGGTGGCGCCAGAGAACTTGGTGCTTGATGTGGAGTCTTGTTAGGAACCCCAAGAGCAAGGTGTGAAGCAGCTCAGTAGCAAGTTTTCCCTCAGTAGAGACCGAGGTTATCGAACCAGAAGGAGGAAGGAAACGTCACACAGGTGTTGCAAGCAACACGAAGACCTGCACAACACAAACTCAAGACTTTGCCCCCAACGAATCAGTGAGGTTGTCAAGCTCACCGGTTTGCTATAACAAAGCATATAGTGGTAATACAAGTCAAGGAATAAATGATCATAGAGGCTATGGTGACTTGTTCATAATCATAACATGGTGTGAGCATGTGCCAAGTCAACCCAAGCAAAGCATCAAAGGAGAATACCACAATACTATGCTTTTGCATGCTAAAACAACGCATAATTTCTTCAAGGCACACTAAGCAATCCCAATTGTTTGGAACAAGACATGCTATAGCAATAATCACTAAGCATAAGGTCAAAACAACACCTAGGATGTCATGCTAAAGTCTAAGTTACAGTCAATGCAAGCTCCTCTTGCACTTATAAGCAAGAACTTACTACTCCTTTCCAACACCAAGCAACTTATTTGCAAAAAAACACAGCGAGAACGAGGGTCCAAACTACTTTATTCAAGCAAACTAAACAAACTAAACAAAGCAAACGAAAACTAAGACGCTCCAAGAACAACACAACTTGTGCATGAAACAATAAAAACGAAGTGTCTAGACAGACCTGAGCTTTTTATGATGAAGAAGGGGATGCCTTGGGCATCCCCAAGCTTTGACGCTTGTACCTCTTGGATATTTCTTGGGGTGACACCATGATGGCATCCCCAAGCTTGATCTTTTGTCCATTCCTCATCTCATTGCATCATTCTCTCTCTACACCTGAAATTTTTCCTTCATACAAAACTTCACACAATCTTCATTAGCAACATTAGTGTATTCAAAAGATATTAGACCTCTGGCAAAGCTTTGGAACAACAAGGCTTTTCACTAAAAACACAAGCTAATGTAGCAACTCCTTCAAAAATCTCAATTCCCCAAAAGAGAACTCAAAAAGGAATCAATAAGAAGCAACTGCAAATAGTGGCAGAAATCTGTCAAAACAGACCAGCAGGTAGAAACCGATTTTTCGAAAATATTCTGTTGCTCAAATAAACAAGTGTTGAACTAACGAAAGTTATCTAACATACTGGGGGATTTATTCGTAAATTTTGAGCTCAATCCGAGTTGCAGAGACTCCTCACGAATTTTTATGGTGGAGGACAGAAATCTGTTTCGGGACAGCAACTCCCCAAATCTTACTTCCCTCTCATTAGAGGTCATTCTTGGCACAAAAATGATAAGGAGAGGTCATTACAGAAGTAATAACTTCCAAGACTCAAGTAAACTCTTGGGTTATCTCCCAACAAGTACTTTTCATTAAAGCCTTTAAGTTAGGCACAAGAAGTAAGAAGAATCAAGTATTTTCAAATGAAGAAGCATTAACATCAAACCTTGCTTTCAAAGGAGGAGCAAAAAGCAACTTGTCTCTCCTCATAGGGAAGTGTTCAATACCTTTCTTGAATGGAAAATGATATTTAATAGTGCCTTCTTTCATATCAATGATGGCACCAACTGTTCTAAGAAAAAATCTTCCCAAAGTAATAGGACAAGAAGCATTGTATTCAACGTCCAAAACATAGAAATCAACAGGGACATAAGCATTGTTAACCATAATGAGAACATCATTAATACTCCCCATGAGTTTCTTCTTAGCATTATCATTGAGTGGGACATCCAAATAACAATCTTCCAAAGGTGGCAAATCAAGCATTTCATAAATTTTCCTAGGCATAATAGAGACACTAGAACCAATATCACATGAAGCTTTGAGATCAAAGTCATTCACTTGCACATTAATAATGGGTTCCCAACTATCTTCTACTTTCCTAGGAATACAAGCTTTGTGTTTTAGCTTCTCTTCCTTAATCTTAACAAGATCATCTGTAATGTGTTTAGTGAAAGAAACATGCATATCACTAGCATCAGGACTTCTAGCAAGCTTTTGTAGGAACATAATCACTTCATAAATATTGCAACCATCAATATAAAAGTCAAACTTAGCATCACTAGTAGTAGGCTCAATAGGCTTAGGCATAGTAGGAGGAGAAACAGGGACTACTTGTGGTTTAGTGGTGATAGTGCACGCACTATTGTTTCTATCAATTTCAGCTTCCCTTTCGCACTTAGCATGTAGTTGGGCTAACAGTCTAACATTTTCATCAATAGTAACTTATATGGCGTGAGTGGTAGCAAAGGTACTTTCCATAGTTTCAGGTTTAGCAGCCATTTTATTAACCAAAGAAGTTTGAGCTTCAGACAAAGACGATATATTTTTCTCAACATTTAAAAGCTTTTCCTCTATAGCCTTATTGAAAGTGGTTTGTTTACTAATAAAGTCCTTGAGCATGACCTCAAGTTCAGAGAGGGCACTTCTAGCATTATTGTAAGAGTTTCCATAGGAATTGACATTATTAGGAGGATAAGGTCTATAATTGTTACCACCAAAATTACTCCTATAAGCATTGTTGTTGAAATTGTTGTTTCTAATGAAGTTCCCATCAACTTTATCTTCTTGAGCAACCAAAGAGGCTAAGGGAACACTGTTAGGATCTAGAGGAGCTTTCCCATTAACAAGCATAGCCATAATAACATCAATATTTTCACTCAAAGAGGAAGTTTCCTCAACAGAATTTACCTTCTTACCATGTGGAGCTCTCTCAACATGCCATTCAGAGTAATTAACCATCATATATCAAGGAGCCTTGTTGCAGCACCCAAAGTGAGGCCCATGAAGGTACCTCCAGCAGCGAAATCCAACAGATTTCTTAAGGAGAAGTTCAAACCTGCATAAAAAGTCTGGATAATCATCCAAGCAGTGAGTCCATGAGTGGGGCAATTCTTAACCAAAGATTTCATTATTTCCCAAGTTGGGGCAACATGTTCACTATCAAGTTGTTTAAATTTCGTAATGTCACTTATCATAGATATAATCTTAGCAGGAGGATAGTACTTTCTAATAAAAGCATCTTTGCACTTAGTCCAAGAATCAATACTATTTTTAGGCAAGGATAGCAACCATTCTTTAGCTTTTCCTCTCAGGGATAAAGGTAAAAACTTAAGCTTAATAATATCTCCATCTACATCCTTATACTTTTGCATCTCACAAAGTTCAACAAAGCTATTGAGATGGGCAGCAGGATCATCAGAACTAGAATCAGAAAATTGCTCTCTCATCACAATATTCAACAAAGCAGGTTTAATTTCATAAAAGGTAGCATCAGGAGTAGGTGGAGCAATAGGTGTGCTAAGGAAATCATTGTTGTTGGTTCTAGTGAAGTCACACAACTTGGTGTTCTCATCAGAGTTCATTTTGGAAAAGGTGGGCAAGCCAAAAACAGCAGCAGCTAGAGCAGGAACTATTTTTTTGTGTTTTTGAATAAACAAAGCAAACCAAACTAGACTATTTTGGGGGGGGGGTTGAAAAGAGGCAAACAAAACCAAGCAAAAGAAACAAAGCAAACTAAAAACAAAGTAAAGAGAAAGGAGGTGGAGGACTCCCCTAGTGAAGACGTCCTTAGCCTCCCCGGCAACGGCGCCAGAAAACTTGTTGATGACTCCTTGGTGGCGCCAGAGAACTTGGTGCTTGATGTGGAGTCTTGTTGGGAACCCCAAGAGCAAGGTGTGAAGCAGCTCAACAGCAAGTTTTCGCTCAGTAGAGACCGAGGTTATCGAACCAGAAGGAGGAAGGAAACGTCACACAGGTGTTGCAAGCAACACGGAGACCTGCACAACACAAACTCAAGACTTTGCCCCAACGAATTAGTGAGGTTGTCAAGCTCACTGGTCTGCTGTAACAAAGGATTAAACGTATGGTGTGGAAGGTAATGGTGGTTTGCAGCAAGTAAACAAGTAACAGTGGAAAATGTATCAGTGGTAAATATTGGACCGGGGTCCATAGTTCACTAGAGGTGCTCTCCTTAGATAAACAACATGGCATGAAGGGTAAACAAATTACAGCAGGGCAATTGACAGGAACTGAGCAAGGCATAAAAATGCAATTACTAGTAAGAAAGATCCTATGAGATTTGGGCAATACAACAAGATACATAGACCGCCATCCAACTGCATCTATGACTAGAAGTCCACCTTCAGGTTATCATCCGAACCCCCTCCAGTATTAAGTTGCAAGCAACAGATAACTGCTTTAAGCAAAGTGTGTAACGTAAACAGTCCACATGTTCCATGAACAAAAGACCGTTGTTTTCTCCCCAGTAGCAACAGCACATCTACAACCGAAGAGATTATTGTCACTTCCCTTGGAAACTATAGGCATGAACCCACTATCGAGCATAAATAACCCCTCTTGGAGTCATTAGCAACTACTTGGCCAAGATAGCTACTAACAACGGAGAGCATGCAAGATCACAAACAACACAGACATGATAGAATCATAAAGACAAAACCATTAATCAAACCAACATAATAATCTCAATATCCATCGGATCCCCGCAAACACAACATGCATGATTACAAATAGATTAGATCTTGATCATGAACGGAGCTCACAAGATCTATACATGAAAGCACAAAGGAGGAGATACAACCATCTAGCTACTACATGGACCCATAGTCCATGGTGGAACTACTCACACATCATACCGGAGAGAAGGCCTCCGGGATGATCTCCCCCCCCCAGTAGGGTATCGGGAAGAACTTCAGATCCCCCCGATCTAGGGACGACGGTGGCGGCGGATATAGAAGGTTTCGTGGAGATTCGATCGGGTACTTAGGGTTTCTGCATCGGGGGCTTCTTATAGGCGAAGGGGGAGGCCGAGGCAGTGGCCAGGGGCCCTACACCCTGCCTAGGCGCGGGGCAGGGCCCACCCGTGCTTAGGGGGTCTGGGCGCCCTGGCCTGCCTCTCCGGCTCCCCTCTGGACTTCTTGTTCCCCACGGAAAGTTATTGACTTTGGATTTTGTCCCGTCCAATTCTGAAAGTATTTCCTTACTAGCTTTTCTGGAACCAAAAACAGCAGAAAACAGGCAACTGGCACTATGGCAACTTGTTAATAGGTTATTACCAGAAAACATGTAAAAAACACCTCAAAATGTAGACAAAGCAAAGAAAATTATATATTAAACAAGCATGGAGCATCAAAAATTATAGATATGTTTCCGACGTATCATACAACATGCCAAAGCATTTAATCACAGCAGCCCCTCTCTCCTCTCTGTCCCCTACCATGACCAGAGACCCCTCTCTCACCCCTCCACTGCCCTCTTTGCCCAATGGCAGGCCAGTACCTATTCCCAAACTCCCCCTACACCAAGATCACCATGGACCATCCTCTCTTGATTTATAAGGCCAGAGCACCTCCCAGCTCGCCCTTGCCCCTCATTTCCCTCCCCCACAGCCTCACCTACCTCTCCCCTGGCTCCCCAAACACTCCCCAGATCTGCCAAACTTGGGGAAGGAAGAAGCAAGAACTCTCGACCATTGCTCAAAAGATGAGCATAGCCCTCCCCTCTCTGCATCTTCCCCTCTACATGTCGCCCCTAGTGCTCCCCTACCCTCTCTGACCTTCCCCTTCTATTCCCATCCAGGAACGCCTCTGCAGACGTCGCCATCAACCATCGACGGGTCCCCGCACGGTCGCCCTCGCGTGAGCTCGCCTCCGTAGTCAACACCAACTTTACCGCCCCTCTTCAGGATCGTCGTCATGCGCCGCTTCCCCTCCGTCGTCTCCCCGCTGCCGGCAGGCACTCAGGTGAGCTACCCGAGCCCCGCCAGCTCCCCTAGGGTTTCCTCCCTGCTGACCAGGCGCGAGGTAGCAGACGGGTCCCTAGCCGTTGATTTGGCTCTAATCCAATGCAGGGAGCTTCCCCGTACCCCTTCGCTGATAACAACCGCTGACCGGCGGGCCCCGTAGGCCGGGGATTTGAAAATCCCCTCCCGCGCGTGGTGCGCCCCCGTGGGCCGTTTTCCTCTCTGCGCGGCCCAGAAGCCCCAGATTCGAGCCCACTGTCCCTGTGCCCCTTTTCTTTATTTAAATCAAATACAACCTGCTAATTTACCTATTTGGTTTACTTCAAAACAAAAATAGAAAACACCTGCAAATATTTAGATATATATTTTATCAAGTTCCTAGGTGTCTTACCCAACACTCAACATAAAATTTGGACCAAAGTATTGTACATATAAGTTCAAAAAAATAAAGTAGCCATATGTGTCCTTTCCACTAATAAATGATTTCAGAAAGTTTGGTAACTCCTAAAAGTACAAAGGAAGTCGCCTAGAGGGGGGTGAATATGCTTTTAAAAATATTACAGTTTAGGATCAAGTAAATGCGGAATAAAACTAACGTTTAATTTATTGAGCACAAAACCTAGCCACTAAGTTCACCTAGGTGCACCAACAACCTATGCTAAGCAATACAAGCAACAAGGTGATAGCAAGGTATAAATACTTCAAGCACGATGGCCATCACAATGTAAAGTGCATAAGTAAAGGGCTCGGTTGAGAGATAACACGCGGAGACGAAGATTTGTTTCCCGAAGTTCACTTCCAAAGAAGCTACGTCTTCGTTGGAGAGGTGCGATGGCGCAATGCTCTCCGAACGCCACAAATGGCTCACCTCGAGGTGTGGTGGCTCGATGCTCACCCAACGCCACACAAGGCCTCACCCCGGATGCAGAAGCACGCAACTCACCGACGCCACAAAAGGCTCACCCTATTCTCCCAAGTGCGCACCACAAAAGGCGGGCACTTGCTCCACTAAGGGACGCTTGAGGGCGGTCACCGAACCCGTACAAGATTGGGGCTAACTCCACAACTCAATTGGAGGCTCCCAACAACAAAGCCACAAAAGGCCAACAATGCCACAAATGGCCAACAACTCCACAAATGGCTACAAGACCACAAAAGGTCAACAAGACCACAAAAGGTCAACAACCCAACCACACAACCATCTAGGGTTCCAAGGAACCCAAGAGAAACAAGCTCACAAGCTTGAACTCGTCGAATCTCCGAGGAGAACTCAAACCTATGCACCAAATGCAAGGGCAAGTCCTTCTCTCCCAAATTCCAACAAAGCTACAAAAGCTATTGGGGGAATAAGGGAGGAAGAACACAAGAGGAGAAAACACAACTCTCCAAGATCTAGATCCCAATGATTCCTTCACAAAGAAGGGATTTGGCTTGGGGGATTGTAGATCTAGACCTCCTCTCTCAAATCCCTCAAAAAGATGCAAGAATCATAGGAGGGGAAAGGGAGAGGGAAAGCTTCTTCAAGGTTGACAATGGAGGAGAGAGAGAAAGCCAAGAACCAAGAAGAAAAGCTGTTAGCCACGAAGGGGAAGAGGAGCCCCTTTTAAAGGGCTCCCAGATCTGCCCGTTATGGGCAATCACGACACCTGGCCGGAACTTTCGGTGGGAGGCCGGAAGTTCCGACGGCACAGAGCCAACGGTCGAAAACTGCATAGTGAGAAACTAAAAAAGCGAATCCTGGTCGGAACTTCCGCCGGTTCACCGGAACTTCCTGTGGGAGCAAAACTTCCGGTGAAAGTTCCGACAGAAGTTCTGTCAAATAGACACAACGAAAACAGAAGGTTACTGAACGTGAGCGGAACAAGAGCCGGAAATTCAACCGGAACTTTCGGCCTGAGCAGAACTTCCGGTCACAGGCCGGAACTTCCGGTGAGATCGAAACTTCCGATGGAAATTCTGACTGAAGTTCCGTCAAATAGCACATCCAAAACAGAAGGTTACTGAGCGTGAGCGGAAGAAGACCCGGAACTTCCACCGGAACTTTCGGCGGCAAAAATTCCCTAGCAGAACTTCCGATGGCAAGCCGGAACTTCCGGTCAGGGAAATTCCAGAAACCAGAAAACCAGAAACGCAATAACTTTTGCATCCGAACTCCAAACGGGATGAAACCAATTTTGTTGGAAAGATAACGACGAATAGAATCCAACCAATAACTTTTGCATCCGAACTCCAAACGGGATGAAATATTGGGTATCACCTTGGGAGAAAATACTATGAATATATATGTGAAGTATCCCCCAAGGTGTGGAGCCGGAAAACTCGCAAGATCAAAAACCGCAATAAGATATGCAAGTGAAATCCTTAGATGATGAACTAGAGCTTGTTATGATGATGACCACAAGCTCTAGATACTCTCATGGACAAGAACCAAATAACAACCAAGAAAGATGATGCTATGAATGCAAAGGTTTGAGCTCTCTCCGAACGATGCAAACGAGACACCCGCTTGAGAGCCCCTCTTGATAGAATGGCTATCTATCCTAAACCCGGTCTCCCAACTAACAACACGAGACCGGAAAAAGAGAAGCCCTATCAAGAACATACCTTTGCCTTGAGCATCCCACTTGAACTTGATGTAGACCGTCTTGTTCTTCTATAGTGGGAACACCTTTCTTGGATGCTCTTGCTTGATGAAGATGAAGACTTGCAAATTGCTCCCCCATACTCCTTGGGGAAACCTCTTCTTTGAACTTGTCTTCATCATTCCATGAGCACGAGGATGGCAAGCTTCAAGCATGAGATCTTCTAGAGAAGGCGCATCTTGAGCTCGCCCTTCTTCATCCCTACTTGAGGTTGATCCATCTTGATTCTCCTCTTTGCACATGTCTTGATCAACCTTCAAGCTTCTTCTTTCTTCATGATTTCAATGGGCACAAATCCCTTGGACATTTCTTCATCTTCCTACCTTGAGACCAACACATGACCCAAGCGATGCCAATGGACAAACCTACAAGTGAAACTTAATTTACACATTAGTCCATAGAGATTGTCATTAATTACCAAAACCACACATGGGGGAATACATGCCCTTTCAACTCCAAATGGAGTAAATCCAATTGTTACTGAAAGTACTTAGCCATACCTTGCATTTCCCATTTGTCTCACCTATTTTGGCTTCATGGTGACCCACAATAAAAATAACAAATCGGTCCTTTTCCACCTTTAGAAAATTTCTTAGGTCAAACCAAATGAGGTTTTGACCTAATTCCAACTCCCAGTAAACCTCTATACCAATAAGTACCAAAATCCAGGAGCCCAAGATTTATTGAGCTCTATTTGAATTTTTGGTGAATTAATCCTTTCTATGCATAGGTAATTCACCACTAAATTCATATCATTAGTTATGTAAATCCAAAAAGGGTGATTCTATTTTTTATAGAAAGGAATTCAAAGTACCTAACTTGTGTCTTTGGAATCACATAAAAACCCCTTATAGTTTTAATCTGGTGAAAAAGACAAATCTCATCTAGAACTGCCTTTGGGAATTTCTTGAGGGCATTCTGGTATTTTTTTAAGGTGATTCCAACTCTCAGTGAATTAGTCCACCAAATACTACCTAATAACCCAAGGAAATAATTTTTGGAGCTCCAGATTATGTCAGGTGAATTATTTTCTAAAACTAGAGTTTTATCCACTATAAAAATCACTATAAATCAATGGAAATTGATAAATTAGTGAAACCACTTTTGTTGGCTTCATTTTATCAATACCTATCTAATGGTATCATATTTATATAATGGTATCCTCCAGATCAAGCCCTTGGTCAAAAACCCTCTCTTAGGTAGTTCCTAGACTTTAAATCCTAAAGGATCCCCTTTCCCTATGCCTCCAAATCTTCTCCCAATCCAATCAAATCATCATCCAGCACCCTACTAATGTATATCTTGTGTTGTATGATTTCTTGTTGTATGTATTGATGCTTGTAATCATTGTATTGATTGAGGTTTTTTTGTTTGCATGTATTCTCGATAATGGCGATAGTTGCGATTTGTGAGACACGGAGAAGAAGGAAGCATGAGGTTATCCTATTATTATTATTATTATTAGCTTTCTGGTATTCTAAACAAGTCACGGGACTGGTCATAGGCAAGCCACCTTCTTGCTCATATGCCTTGTCCTATTATTTCACCTATGCATGTTTTATCTACTCGTTTATGAAAATTGCATTGTTTCACTATATTATGTTTTATGTGGGAAATGTTTGGCTCCTCCAAACCATTACCCCTTAGTACCATTAGGTACAACCTAGATTATGATACCTACCCGACCCTAGTATGATAGATGGTGTAACCCACCATGCCCTTTGGAAACCCTGTTTTAGCCAAAGCAAAACTATGGGATGGGAAGACCCCGGAAAAGGTTACAAAAATGTTTTATGAGAAAACCTTGGTGAGGTTTGGCCTACCAAGTGATGTTGAAAATGAGAAAGGTTTTTGGTTTACAAAATGGTCGGACAAATGATGGAGGAAAAATGTTTACAAAAACGCACCCGGTTCTTTGCAGTTTTGCTAGAACAATTAACCCGTGCAACCACATTACTCTGGAATAGGATGGGGCTGGGCTGGAAGTTTGTCCAATCCGGTATAGGTGTCTCAAACTACTACGGGGGAGAACAAATTACCAGAGGCTGGGCTTTCCCCTGTAAAGGCCTTTCTGACACATCGGTCTGGGGAAGGTAAATACCGTCTAATGGCGGACAGACGATACTATGAACCCCTCATTGAAAGCGCACACCCTGCAGGGTGCAAAACGCGCTCCGGTTGGCTTGTGACTATATAGGGCGTCCCGATTTTGAGGGGATTAACCTCATAGGGTAGGCACATGTATCGGAGAGGGCATTCAGAAGGTCTTGACCAGTTATTCGACCCACGATTGGTGTAGATCAGGGACGGGTAATCGGATGGTGTGAGTAAAGTGTACAACCTCTGCAGAGTGTAAATCTATTCAAATAGCCGTGTCCATGGTCATGGACGGTTGGGAAGGTTGTTGTAGAGTGGTGTTGGTTTTGTTTTCAAAAATACTTCGGAAAAGTAATGGTTGGAAATGTTTTGACCATGAGATGGTCAGGAAAAGGAGGAAGGAGTTTGGTCATGAGATGACCGGAAGGAAAAACAAATGGGTGACCCAATCCTAGTGTTTTCTTAAACGTTTTGAAAATGTTTTACAAAAGTTTTCAACAAAGATATAGATACATGCTATATCTACAAGAGAAAATAATCTACAAAAGAACCTCTTATGGAATCATCCTACCACAGCCATATTGCATATCCTTTCTTATTGTTCGCTTAAGGTGGTTTGCGAGTACATTCAAAGTACTCACTGGCATTGTCCCTGGCTATCTACTTGGCCAGATTTTCAGATGATCGAGAGGAACGGTGGAGGGTACTCACGTCTATGCGATCTAGGCCGTCTTCCTAGTCAGTCGGCTGTAGGTTAAGGCATGACATGGGCTCTGCGCTTGAAGACTTACGCTATTGATGTTGTATCGCCATAATGGCAGAAATATAAGTACTTGTATTCGTTAATTATGGATGATGTAATGATACTAGTCGGTTATGCTCACGACTCACTGATCATGGGAACATGAATCATATGCATAACGGGTATTCTCGGACCGTAAATCCGGGGGTGCCACAGAGAATATGGGGATGTTGGAAGTCGCGGAACGGTTAACAGACAAGAAACACAGGGACACGAGATTTACCCAGGTTCAGGCCCCCGGAGGGAAAACCCTACTCATGCTTGTCTGCTCTTGATTACGGTGGAACCGAAGGTTACAGGGGTGCGCAGATGCAATCTGGCGTGGAGGTGTGTATGCAGTGAGTTGAGAGATCCTTCTCGCCGTACCCTCCTGGCCTTTATATAGATAGGCAGGTCCCGGGATAGGTCGATTCGGTTACAATTTAGGGTTGATACCTTTTGAATTTCTATCTAATCTAGACTTGTCCTCCAAGGAGTCGAAACCGCCACAGGCTTGGGCCGCCCGAAATCTTCATGGGCCGTGTGTCCTCGTGTGGGCCTTCCTTGGGCTGACCAGGCATACTAATGTCGTGGACCCGTGGGGTATATCAATGTCAGTCATAGCATATTCAAAATCATAGCACACTAAAGAATCTTCTCAACATAGTAATCTAAGCAAGATAATCATGGCAAATAGTTCAAAATAAGTCTCACCCTAGATTGATGGCAATAGATCAGAGATGAATTTGCCAAAAGTAATTGGAGAATCGGAGGAGAAACATACCGTAGATCACTTGTGTGCGAGGGAATCGAACGAAACTGGGTAGGGGTGAAGATCCCTTGAGGTTTTGAGTGAGTTTGGAGGTAGGAGAGAAAAAAGGATTGATGTTTTGGTGTTTTTGGTACCTTCCCGTGCGTTTAAGTGGTCGGACGCAACTATACGGCCGGAACACTTGTTCCCGATGTATAAAGTTGGTCTGACGGCCAAAAATTAGGGTTTCTAGGGTTTCTTTCCTGGCGGCTATAACTATACGGCCGGAACTTTTGTTCCCGCCGTATAGTTGGTCGTCAAACCTTCTATATGCCGAGATGAAAAATTGTCGATGGATCGGCCGGAGCTATACGGCAGGAATTTTTATTCCCGCCATATAGTTGGTCGTTAAAGCTTCTATATACATTAAAAAAATCTATTTCTTCAAGAATTACTTTTTAGACTGAAACTTAGCGAAACACCTTATTTTGACAGAAAAATGACAGACTAAATTGTCGACCAACTTTGGCATGTATAAAATAGGATTTTTTAGTATCGTTGAATCTCTCCTTCTCACTAGAGTTTTCTAGCACTCTTTATTCTATATAAAACTTAAACTAAAACTTAAAAACTTTACTCAAACCTTTATTTTACATGGGTTGCCTCCCATGCAGCGCTCTTTTATGGTCAATAGCTTGACCTTGATGTTGCTCACTTAGGCCATATGAGTGGAACACCCACTCCAAAATAGTTGGCCTTCAAAGTGATGGCCTCCTTATCATCTTGCTTGGATTTCTTTTTCCTGGGGAAATGAATTACAAAAGGATCCTGCGAAGGCAATTGGAGCTTCACGTTCCCTTCATGCAAATTAATCAAATCCTTAATAGTTCTTAAAGGACGGCCTAATATGATAGGAGCAGTAGCATCTTCAGGCATGTCAACGATAACAAAATCAATAAGAGCAGGACAACCTTTAATATACACTAAGTTATTTTCTTTAATGCCTACGATTTGCTAGATGCAATTTTAATTCGGTGATTTCAAAAGAGTCGAGATTAAACTTATTAAAAAGACTCTTTGGAATTGTTGAAACACTTTCACCTAGATCACAGAGTGCAGCTATTTCATTAGTCTCAATTTTAATTTTAATAGTAGGCTCAAATATATCATCTAGCTTAACATGTAATTTTTCAGCAATTTTCTTATATTCTTGCTCAAGCTCACGTGCCTTTATTGCTACCTGATTAACAAAGTGTTGATACATGGCTTCATTATTTCCTTCACTTACCGGAATATTGATATTGATCCTTTTTACAAGATCTTCAACTGTGTAGTTCAGTGAAGGAGTATTGCTATAATCGATTTCTTCAGGCTCCCCCCTTTGGATTCTTATCATCTTGAGGTCTTCAACGGGATTAGGCTCAACTTTACCTGCAAATTTAGCTAGAATTGGAGTTTGACTCTCAGTTATCTTACCTAGTTGTGCCTCAACAATCCTTGTTCTTTCTTGGAGGGCATGCAAATCATTCCTCAAACTAACAGCTTGGTTAGATAATTTACCAAGCATAGATCATGGTTCTCCGTTATTTTAACTAGAATATTGTTTTGCTCATTTTGTGAGTCCATAAAAGATTTAAGATTTTCTTGGAGACTACTATTACTTGATGCAATATTATTATTAGAGTTTTCTGCAGGACTATAATAATGTTTCTGAAAGTTTGGATTATAATTCTTTTTCCAAGCAGGGTTATAATCATTACGAGCTATGAAGTCTATTTTTAAATAGTTGGTTCGGGAGTAGCTCTTACCTGAGTTTCCTTACCTTTAACGACTAATATGAGCTCATCCAACTTAGAATTGAGTTCTTCATTTTCTTGGGGTATGACGGAGTTCACCTTCTTCGTGTTTGATCTTTCCACATGCCATTGGGCATGGTTGTCTTGCATATTGTCTAGCAGCTGCTTTGCTTCGGTAATTTGTTTACCCATAAATGTTCCTCCAGCTGAAGTATCGAGCATAGACTTAGACACAAGGTTAAAAGCATTATAAAAAATGGATAATTAACCAATCTTCCATCCCATGGCTGGGATAGTTTCTCATGTATTCTTTCATTCTCTCCCATGCAAGTGCTAGTGGCTCACACTCTTCCTATCTAAAACCAGTAATATTAAGGGATTTATATTTCCGTGCCCTTGGTTCGTTAGTTGTACTCAATTTTCTCCAGCCGCTTAACTTTTCCTCACTTTTCCCCTCGCCATGTTAAGAAACCCTCGCGGGTGCTCGCAGGCGCTCGGACGGAGGGATGCCATCAGGTCAAAGTCTTGACCGTTACATGCTGATTGGTGGGACCGCGTTGGCCGGTTGGGCATTGAGCGTTACATTACGAGGCCTCGGCCATTACATGCCTGACTGGTGGGGCCGCTTTGGTGCGGGTCCTGCCGTGGCCGATACGTGCTGATGGGTGGGGGCCAGGATACATGTCGGACCCGCCATCCTTCTCTCGCTGCCTTGTGGTCCAACTTTTTCCTAATTGGGTGGCCAATGCAGGCAATGAAAAATGGGGACGTTCCGTGGGGCCATTGAAGCCAGTGAATGATGGGGCCGTCATGTGGAGTGGGGCCTCGAAGCCAATGACCGATGGGGCCGTGATGTGAAACTGGAGGGGGATTTGCATATTCGCCACGTTTTACGTTGCAACTTGCATATTTGCCATTTTTGTGTGTCACTGACATGTGGTGGTCATATGGTAAATATGCAAATTTCAAAGAAAATGTTCGTTCCATGGGGCCACCAAAGCCAATGAACGATGGGGCCGTCATGTGGGGTGGGGCCTCGAAGCCAATGACTGAAGGGGCCGTGATGTGGAGCTGGAGGGGGATTTGCATATTCGCCACGCTTTACGTTGCAACTTGCATATTTTCCATTTTATGTGTCGCTGACATGTGGTGGTCATATTGCAAATATGCAAATTTCAAAGAAAAGGTTCGTTCTGTGGGGCCATCGAAGCCAATGAATGATGGGGCCATCATATCAGGCGGTCGAAGCCAATAACCGATGGGGCCGTGATGTGGGGCTGGAGGGGGATTTGCATATTTTCCATGTTTTAGATTACAACTTGCATATTTGCCATTTTGTGTGTCGCTGACATGTGGTGGTCATGTTGCAAATATGCAAATTTTAAAGAAAAGGTTCGTTCTATGGGGCCATCGAAGCCAATAAACGATGGGGTCGTTATGTGGAGCGGTCGAAGCCAATGACCGATGGGGCTATGATGTGGGGCTAGAGGGGGGATTCACATATTTGCCACATTTTAGATTGCAACTTGCATATTTTCCATTTTGTGTGTTGCTGACATGTGGTGTTCATGTTGCAAATATGCAAATTTCAAAGAAAAGGTTCGATCTGTGGGGTCATCGAAGCCAATGATAGGGTCATCATGTGGGGCGGTCGAAGCCAATGACCGATGGGGCCGTGATGTGGGGCTGGAGGGGGGATTTACATATTTGCCATGTTTTAGATTACAACTTGAATATTTGCCATTTTGTGTGTCGCTGACATGTGGTGGTCATGTTGCAAATATACAAATTTCAAAGAAAAGGTTTGTCCTGTGGGGCCATCGAAGCCAATGAATGATGGGGCCGTCATGTGGGGTCGTCGAAACCAATGACCGATGGGGCCGTGATGTGTGGCTGGAGGGGGGTCGCATATTTGCCATGTTTTAGATTGCAACTTGCATATTTGCCATTTTGTGTGTTGCTGACATGTGGTGGTCATATGGAAAATAAGCAAATTTCAAAGAAAAAGTTAGGCAGATATGCAAAATTGGCAAATATGCAAAAATCCCGGAGCAGCTACTCCCCAAACATTGACAGGTGGGGTCATGAGGTCGGCTCTCTCTCTCATCCGCTCCCAGCCGCCAGCCCCGAGCATCTCCTACCCCACCAACAGTCAAAGCAGCCATCGTCGGCGTGTCGGCGGCTCGTTCCTACGGTGCGTCGGACGGACTGCCGCGCTGCACCTTAACCACGGCTCCAACACCTATTTCGTCTGCACGCATTATACGTCGAGGCAGTACTGACCGCAGGCAGGTCCGCCGCCCACGACGAGCGAGATTTTGTCCCGCCGCCATAGCTCGACGCACGGTCGTAGCAATTTCTAGTAGTGCTTGGTAAGACCTTTGCTCCTGCTCCGCCCACCCTAATCGATTCGGTTCCTGTAATTTCCTCAATATTGTAGGGTTAAATTAGCCTTCAATGTCTGATCGTAGCGGGTACATCGGCAAGGGTGGGGATTCGATCATGTCGTGGCCATGTTCTCCTTCTCCTACCATGTCGGAAGTCCAGGTAGCTCCTTCTCTTTGTACTATCGTTGAATTTAAAGTGCCGCCATGGCTTGTCAGACTGACTTTAATTGGGTTTGTTTTGGGATTGTTATCGTGTGTTATGCAGGCCGATGATCCATGGTACATTGCGTACCAAGATGAATCAACCCAGTGGTCTAGCCAGAGGATCGATTTGGAGGAGATGGTTGCCAATTTAGGTGATGAATTGGCCCATAAAAACATGTTGATATTAGAGTTAAAGCGTACTGTCGAGAAAGAAAAGAAGAACTCAGAGCTAATTCACAAAGAGAAGTTGACACTTGAGGCTGATCTTGTCGTATCTGATCAAGTGGTAGAAAATCTAAAATATGAACTTCAAGTGAAGGAGGAGGAGAATAGTAGATTCATGTGGACAGTTTTAGTAGTTATCATCCCCGTCCTAACAGTTACACTATGGGGTTGTGGTGAAGGTGGCACATGTAATGATTAGTTGAATTGATAGCTAATTTAGATAGTAGAATTGTTATTCGATGGATGGTTGTGAGATAATGCAAATTTAGTCACTTTGCGGTCCCAAAGTTGTCATGAGAATGCATTGCAGGGCCCAAGTTGCTTGCCATTTGATCTAGCTGCCCATAGTTGGCGTGCCAAATGCCATGTATACTTAGGCCTATAATTTATTTGCAAGTTGTAGCATCCATTCCCCGTTCTTCCTGACGTCCCATTCTTCTTCTCCAAAGAGGTGATCAATCAAAGGAAGTACTACTCCCTCCGATCCAATTTAGTTGACTCAAATTCGTCAAGATACGGATGAATCTAATACTAATTCATGTCTAGGTACAATCAAATCTAGACAAATCTAAATCAACTAATACAAGCCTATCGGAGATTGTCAAAGCAAGTACTGCTACTTATGAATCTAATATTAGCAGTAAAACTTGACTAGATACGTTTCATATCTAGATGAATCCAAGTCAACTAATATGGGTTGGAGGGAGTATCAAATTTATTCAAATCGGTTCACGGGGGCTTGATCTGCGCCATCACGGTGATATTGCAGATGATGGCTTCAATCGTCGTTGCATCGATGACCACTGTCGGCACCGCCGCCTCGGTGTCTTTAATCAGGAACGGATCTGAGGAGGTGAACAGGAGTGAGACGGACAGAGACAAAAATTTCAGATGCTTAGATCCTCACCGCCGCATGTCGTCCCAGCCGCCACGCTTGGATCCGTGCCGCCACACGCCGTTCCGACCCCCACGCTTAGGTTCGTGCCGCCGCACGCCGTTCCGACTGCCAGGCTTAGATCCGTGACGCTGCACGCCATTCGGACCCCCACGCTTAGGTTCGCACCGTCGCACGCCGTTCTGACCGCCAGGCTTAAGTCGATAGTAGGGGAGGAAGATGCGGCTGGTATACATGCGCCAAGGAAAGGGAGGTAGAGACATCCAGCCCGTCGGGCTCTCCTCTCTGTACAAGGTTGGTGCGCCCATCGGGAGAGAGAGACCTCTAGCCTGTCGGGCTCTCCTCTCCGTACAAGGTAGGTGGGCCCATCGGGAGAGAGAGACCTCCAGCCCGTCGGATCATGATGTATCCCATGGTGGTTAGCCAAGATCTGTGTGACATACATCTCGACCAATCAGAGCGTAGCAGCTGTTCTGAGGGTTTGAGTCAGGAGACAGGGGAAAGTGAGGAAAACTTTAGCGGGAGGGGAAAATTGAGGAAAACTTTAGAGGGAGGGGAAAAATTAGTAGAGCTAACGAAAACAAGGGCACTCAGATAAAAAAACGAGTAAGGGAAATTCAAGCTTTTGGCATAAAAAATGGAAAATATGTTATTTGAACAAAATAATTCATCTTAGGCGAAATTATATTGTTTGCAACTCAGGTATACACAAGTGTTCCAATTTTGGCCTTATTTAGAAAAAGTATGTTCTGGGATGGATTATTTTGGAGGTTGATCGAGTAGAAATCCATGCATCTTCATAGATAGTAGCTTATTCCAACAAGGGTTTAAGAAGTGGTTTAGGGATCAGTCCATTTCTCTTTATTTCCTTTTCCTTTATTATTCATGCTAGGTTGTAGGCAACATAACAAGACTCCATTTGAAGGTTGCACTATGTTTTGAATTTTTTGTACTAAACTAACCCTAAAACCATTTTTTTGAATTTAATCACTTAGAAAAAGAAAAATATGGTTGATTACAAGTTAATCCAAAATTTCCAATTTCATATGGTAAATCAATCCAAGATACACAAGTGTGCCAAATTTTGGATCAATTGGTCAACATTTAAGCCATGAACTAGCTAAACCTCATGTGTTGACCACATGTAGAGGGCAAAACTAAGCAGGGCTAAGCAACTAGGTGCATGACCATAGAAACTTGCAATAACACATACATTATGGAATTATCCAGCATACAAACTTGGGAGCGTCACACTAGTTCAAATTAAATACAAATATTGACAGTAGTTAAAATTTATCATACAAATTCAAATTAATAATTCAAATCCATTTTTTTCTTGCTCCTAGTGTTTTTCGCTGGGTTCACCACCTTGCTCCTAGTGATCCTAGATAGAATATTTTCGGAGTCCACCATCAGCTTATTCCATTTTCCCTTTGTTCTTTTTCTTTGCATCCAATGAATCAAGTGCTTCAGTCTGTCGTACAATTGGTTCAATCACGTTTCGATCCGCTGGTTCATACGGTTAAAAAATCATTTTCCCCATTTCTGCCATATCTGCTGGTGTAATTCCTTTACGCTGGAACTCTGCTACAATATCCCCTCGATCGACTGGTTCAATCTCCCCTACATTTGGTTCAATCTCCTCTCGATCAACTGGTTCAATCTCCCCTGCATTTGGTTCAATCTCGTCTCGATCGACTGGTTCAATCTCCCCTGTATTTGGTCCAATCTCCTCTGCATTTTGTCCAATCTCCCCTGCATTTGGTTCAATATCCTCTCAATCTATTAGTTCAATCTACAATGTATCCATTGCTTCATTCTCCTCTCGTTCAAACGCTTCATTCTCATCTGCATTTGTTGCTCCCGCTTGATCATCCATTCCATAAGCTGGATCCATTGCATTTTTACAAAGCCTAGCAATGTGCCCTAGGATCCCACAAGGTTTGCACTTATGTCATCGAGGTGGTGCACCACCCTCTGCACTAGCTCTTATCCTATTCTTCCTTGGCCTACCTGCTGGTCTAGTAAAAACTGGAGGGTATAGCTTGAAGTCTGGATCCACTTCCATCCATTGGTCTTTTCCCAACAAGGCTGGAACATTCTGAGCATATGTTGCCCTAAATTTGGCAATGGAGAAATACTCCGACACGTACTGATCCACTTCACCCTCTTCACCTCCTAGAACACCCATGAAAAACAATGCATGTATGCAGGGTTTCCCACGGAGCTGCCATTGCCTGCAATGGCATGTCCTACCAACCAAACTCACTGGATACCTCCATTGTTCCGGATGGCACCCGCCGGGTTCGGGTCCGGGTTTGGGCCCCCCATACCCGCACCCGACCCTTCTTCCCGCTCCCGCGACCTGCCCCCGAACCCGTCGTCGGGTCCAGATCGCCACCATACCCGCCACCCGTCGGGTACCCGAGACCCGACGGGGACCCGCGAATCAGAGACATGACGAGGTCCTTGATGTACAGAGGCAAGATTTGGGTTCTGCGTTGCGGCTACGGCGGCGTCGGGGCCTGCTCGACCGCGAGCAGCGTTGCTAGGACCTCCACGACCATGAGCCACCGTGGTGCTGGGGCGTTCTCTACCACGAGCGGCGGCGGCGGCGCTGGGGTGTGTTCACCCGCGAGCGGCGGCGGCTCTAGGAGCTGAGGCGGTAGCGGGAGGCAGTAGGATGAGTGGCGGCGGCTGCTCGTCGGGACGATGACGGGCTGGTGGCGGTAGGCAGGCGGCAACCAGAAAGAAGCGAGGAGCGAGGGAGAAGCAGAGATGCGCGTGCGTCACGGCTTGGAATCTGTCGGCGGGGCCAAGGTAGGTGGGACTTGGGAGGAGTCGTGTCTCCTGGGAGGATGGGTCGCTGTGCTGGATGTGGCTGTATGTTGTTAGGATTGGGTGGTTAGGTGGTGTGGTCGTGTACACAGTGGATAAATTAGACAATTTGCTAATGATATGTGGGGTCTATATGCCACAGCCGGGTATGCGGGTACGGGTTTGGAACCCCCATACCCGCCCCTGCTAGACCCGTCGGGTCTAGTATTATACCGCTAAACAGCCTCGCGGGTTTTTTTCTTTACCAAACCCTCCCCATTTAAGGCGGGTACCCATCGGGTTAGCGGGTTTCGGGTACCCATTTCCATCCGTATCCATTGTCTATCTTTACTACCAGTGTACATTACCTCAGCCTCCATTCCTCTTCTAATGCATTTCATCTTCAATTGTTTTGCGCTGGCATGCAAAGCCTTAATCAAAGATGGGAGGATGAGATGGCCAGCATATATTGTTGATGCAATTCTTTGACGCAAATCGATCTTTATCATGATCATATGCCTGATCTTATCAAATATTTGCCACAACATAAGCCTTTTCAATGACTTGACATTTGCATTGAAACTCTCTGAAAGGTTACTTGTTACATAGTCTACCTTGCAAATTTCATTGAATCGTCTTCTTGACCACACTATTCCATGATGTGCATCCAAGTACTCCTTCATCACAGGTTTTTGTTTATACAACACTTTCAAATGATACAAATGCTTCCTCAAACTTCATGTGTATGAAGCTGGCCATATATTTTCAGTATAAACTTTACCCTTGAATTTCTTTGTAAAATTCTGCACTAAGTGTCGCATATATTCCCTATGCTCCACTCCGGGGAATACTGCTTCTATAGCTTTCTCCAAACCTTTGCAAGCGTCCGTGTGGACACTAAGTCCTAGTGGATGACCTATAAGGTTGCGCAAATCCTCCAAAAACCAATTCCAACTTTCCTCTGATTCAATCTCCAAAACTCCATAAGCAACAAGGAACATCCAATTGTGGCCATCAACTGCAGTAGCAGCTACTAGCTGTCCTTTAAATCTACCATGAAGAGCTGTTGCATCCACGGCCAAATAAGGCCTGCAACCATCCAGAAACCCTTGCCAACAAGCTTTGAAACAAACAAAAGCCCTTCTAAAATACTCCTTCTCCATTGTCTTCCCTCTTATTTTGTACTGAACTTTATGTCTGTCTATCTGTACAACACTACCTGGACTAGCCATCTCCACTTCAACTTTGAAGCTGTAAAGCAACTGAAAACTTTCATTCTATGGACCATTGATCCTCTCAAGAGCCATTTCCTTTGCATAGAACATCCTCATGTAGGGTACTGTAATAGTAAACTTTTTAGAAACTTATTTTATGAGCGATGTTGCACCAAGTGATGGGTTCGCTCTCATCCAATCCATGATTGCATCTACCAACCACCTAGTCTTTGCTAGTTTTGTTTTGTCCTTTGGTTGCCCCCTTGAGGTGGACAAGAATGTTCGAACCAGTTAATTATTATCTAAAACATAATTAAAATGTCAGGTACAACTAACAAACTCTACATAGTGATCTAAAATACACAAGTGGTTGTAATACCTGAACCAAACCGCTCCTGAGCGTAGTGGATGCATGCATCCTCCACCTACACCTCTTGTATGTGCACTTCAATGTGAACCTTGTTGGCTCACTCTTAATAACATTATAAGCATTATTGCTGTGAATGAAATATGCAGTAAGGGTATTATGACAGTCCCGCATCGTTTCAAATACGGTGCCTTCTGAAATCTTAGGATCGTCCTTATCCCACTCAATTACCGACAAGTCCTCACCATCATACTCGGCTAAAACGAGGTTGTCATTGTCCTCCTTGTTCTCTTCATCATAAGTATCATCAAATCTAGAACCCTGAGCAATTTCATCCATGTATTGATCCTCTAGTGCCTGTTTACTGAATCTATCTACAAATTCAGGAAACATCAACTCGTCCTCATCATCTAGTGGAGGCACTCCCTCGTCGGGCTCTGCCTCGTCCTCCACATCGGCCACACGAGTGGTTTGACTTACACTCGCTATGCGAATAGATGGTACTACTGTGGACCTACAAGGGTCGTCGGGGCGCACACTATTAGCAGAGACACATGATGCATGACCACCTGATGATGCGTGACCACCAGATGGTGATTTAACACTCTTTCTCGTGTGCTCAACTTTAGGTTGCACATGGAGACGAATTTGACCAAAACGTTCGGCAGTATTCAAAGAGAAAAGCATTACCAGATCATCTTCTCTAGTTAGTGGGAGCAATCTTTGCTCGCTAATGTTGAAATATTGCAAATCAAATGAATCGCCACTGCTTCAAGGGAATTTACAATAGATTTTATCTATCAAATCTCTGCGAGTTATGGAGGTTGCAACCACCGCTGAAAAGTAAAATCCAGAGAGATATTGTTCACAACCACTAATTACGCTAGTATCCAGTCTAATCTCCAACCAAAATGCTAACACTGGATCAATCCTATTTGAATAGCAAGGCAATTAGTTAAGCACCAGCAATTTACACTCAAATACTGCCAATAATCAACCCACAAAATGGAAACAATGCTTATCCAGATGGAATCCATGCGTTAGATCCCTGTGATTCCACCCAATCTTCTCCTTGCTCGACGCGAATGCACGGTGCACCAGCCGGCGTTGCATACTATTCCGGGAAAGGGGTAGATATATCGGGGGCGGGAGTAGAGCCGGAGGTGGAGTAGGCTCCGCGGCTAGGGGAGAGGGTGACTCTGGGGCCGAGGACGACATAAGGTAGGAGGACACAACGACGGGGCAGCAGAGGGGCGGTGTGGGAGCTGTTCTAGGCTCGGAGGGAAGCGAATGCTTTGGGTGAGCGAGAATAGTCGGTCCGACGTGTATCCCGGCCCCACCCTTCACCACGTATGCAAGACCTGTCCCAACGAGGCCCCACCCTTCACCGTGTATGCAGGACCTGACCCACACACGACCCCACCGGTCTGGCATGTAACGGTCGAGGCCTCGTAACGTAATGCTCAACGCCCGACCTGTCTCAACGCGGCCCCACCCTTCACCACGTATGCATGACCTGACCCACACATGACCCCACCGGTCAGGCATGTAACGGTCGAGGCCTCGTAACGTAACGCTCAATGCCCGACCCACCCTAACCCGGTCCCACCAGTCAGCATGTAACGGCAAGCCCTTGACCTGACGGCATCCCTCCGTCCGAGCGCCTGCGAGGGTTTCTTAACATGGCGAGGGGAAAAGTGAGGAAAAGTTAAGTGGCTGGGGAAAGTGAGTACAACTAACGAACCAGGAGCACAAAAATAGAAATCCCTAATATTAAATCCTAGGTGCATAGTCTTTGCAGGTGGAAAGAATTTAGTCATAAATAAAGAAGTACATTCCACCCATGATGCAATAGTATTTCTAGGCAAAGACAACAACAAATTCTTTTGCTCTTCCTCTAAGAGAGAAAGGAAATAGGCGCAACTTGACCGCATCAGGGTCAATATCTTTAATGCGTATCATATCACATGTTTCAGTGAAAGTATTTAAGTGCATACCTGCAACTTCAACAAAGCCTTCAAATTGATTCTGTTGAACCAAACTTAAATAGTGGGGCTTAATTTCATAATCCTCAACAGCAATTGCTGGCTAAATAATAGGAGTACGTAGATAATCGTTGTTTGGGAGTTGCAATTTGAAGGCTTCCTATGTTTTCAGCCATACTTCCTATGTTTTTGGATTTTATTAAACAAGTACTAATGATGATAAAAACAAGAATTAAAAGACTAACTATTTTTTTTTGGTTTTTCAAATAAAGACTGAAAGCAAACTAAAAATTAAAAACAAGAATTAAAACTAACAAGGTTTCTACTAACCTCACCAGGTTAGCTATTGCTTCCCCGGCAACGGCACCAGAAAAAAGGTTGATACCTTCGATCCGGATTACAGATGTAGTATAGCTCCTTTTCTCTAGTAGACATAGGTTTATCGAATCCTCGAGAAGCAGAAAGCAAAGTGAGATTACTTAAATGGACCTTCGAGAGTTTTAGAATTCCTTTTGTGTTTTCACCAGACCAAGAGTTTGCGATCTTTTTTGTTGTTGTTGTTGACGATGGAGAGAGAGGGCCTAGGGTCTTCGGTTTCACGAGTAGTTGTTGAAAGGATACGGATGTCGCCTAGAGGGGGGTTGAATATGCGATTAAAACTTTTCCGAGAGTGGCTTGACAAAGGCGGAATTAAACTAGCGTTTACTTTATCAAGCACAACCTAGAACAACTAGGGTTCACCTATGTACACCAACAACTTATGCTAAGCAATATAAGCAACAATGTGATAGCAAGATAGATTACTTCAAGAACGAAGGCTATCACAATGTAAAGTGCATAAGTAAAGAGCTCGGGTATAGAGATAACTGAGGCACGTGGGGACGATGATATTTTACCGAGTTCCTCCCAACATGGAGCACGTCTCGTTTGGAGAGGGGGTGGTATCTAACCACCTACGCCTCAAAAGGCCTCCCTTATTCTCCGGTGAATCTCACCCCAACGGGATCGATCCATGCTTCCACTATCGGTGCACTTGTCGGTGGCAACCGGAACCTCTCACAAGGTTGGGGCACTTCTCCACAACTTAATTGGAGGCTCCAACAAACGCCACCAAGGCCACAATGCCACCAAGGCCACAAAACCATCTAGGGTTCCAAGAACCCGAAAGGGACAAGCTCCAATTAGTAGCTCAAACCAAATCCTCCGAGGAGAACTCAAACCGATGCACCGAATGCAAATGGCAAGAACACCACAAAGATGCTCCAATCCCTCACTCTCAAGTTCCAACAATGCTACTAAAGTAATCGGGAGAACAAGAGAGGAGGAATCAAAGAGGGACACAAAATCCCCCAAAATCTAGATCCCCAAAGATACACTCACAAAGAGATGAATCGGTTAGGTCAAAATGTGGATCTAGATCTCCTCTCTCTTCCACTTAAATATGGGCAAGAATCATCGGAGGGAAAAGATTAGACAAGCTTCAAAATCTAGAGCAAGTGTGGACAAAGTTTAGCCTAATAGAAGAGGGAGAAGCTTTCTAAACTGAAAACGAACAAAGCTTAAATAGGAGGCCCAGAAAATCTGTCCGTTGGGGTTTTTCCGGAACAGTCCGGTACTACCGGAATTAACCGGTAGTACCGCATGCTCCAGGAAAAAGAGAAGCAGCAGCGCATGCGCAAGTGGGGTCAGCAAGGGGGCCAGCTCAAGGCAGCAGCGCCTGAGCCAGCACACGCGCGCGGCGGGGCCATCAAATTCGATTGCAGCGAGGCGGCATCAGCTGCAGCGAGCGGGGCCAGCGCGGGCAGAGCAGCACGCGCATGCGGTCAATGCGAGGAGGCAGTGCGGCGCGCGCGCGATGCATGCGGGAACAGCGGAAGCTAGCAGGGCGGGCCCAGCGGAGCGGGCGACGCGCTGAGCGGATCTGGCGGCTGCGGCAACGCGCGCGCGAGCGATGGGCGCAGCAGCGGCAGCGGGCCCAGCAAGCAGACAAGTGGGGCGGCTGGGCAGGAGCAGTTGGGCTGCGAGGCGTTGGTAGGAAAGCACCTGGGCCGGTCGGTAGTACCGGCCCACCCGGGCGGTACTACCGGGAATAGGTACTGGGATAGAAAGAGAGAAAATGGGGTGCACTCAAGACCGGCCCGCCCGGGCGGTACTACCGCTCGGCCTAGAAACAGATATCCCTTTTTCTTTTTCAATTAAAATGGCAGATATTCAAATGACCATAACTTTTGATTGGTAACTCCGATCGACCCGATTCCAATTGCGTTGGAAAGAGGACGACACGAGCTTCCCTATAAAACCAAGTGAGAATGTATCATGTATTATAATGTGAGATACTTCACTTGGTGAGAAACCGAAAAACTGCCAAGATCAAAATCGCAACAAGATACAAACGGAAGACCCGATTTTGATGAACAAGAGCTTGTTATGGAGATTACCACAAGCTCTACATCCCCACATGGATAAGGCCAAATAACAACCAAATATGATAATGCAAATATGCAAAGGTTTGAGCTCTCTCCGAACAATGTGACCGAGTTACTCATTCGAGAGCCCCTCTTGATAGGACGGTTATCTATCCTAAACCCGGTCTCCCACACACAACATGAGACCGACAAAAGGGAAAACCTATTAAGATTATACCTTTGCCTTGAGCATTCCACTTGAGCTCGATGTAGACGATCTTGCCCTTCTCAAGATGGAACGTCTTTCTTAATTCCTCATCATCGATCCATGATCATCGAGGATGGCAAGCATCAGACATGAGATCTTATATAGATGGCGCATATTGAGCTTGCAAAACATATCTTCTTCGCCTTACATAGACCTTGAAGCCAACACATGCTCCAAGCGATGCCAATGGACAAATCATATAAGTGCAACTTACTACACACATTAGTCCATAAAGATTGTCATTAATTACCAAAACCACACATAGGGGCCCACATGTTCTTTCAGCTGTGTAAAACATCTAATAGGAATAAAAGATAATAATAAAGTATGCATATAATTATTAGAGCAAGATAATTATATGTGGGCAGTGCATCCATAATTGCTATCGCCTCCGCAACCGCTTATAACAATATCCTACTAGTCTCATCCATAGAAGAAAGAGAACTAATGATATGTATCATGATGTCATTGTTTAATCCCAAGTAAATTCCACACATACAGCCATACTACGCCTTCTATCACTGGGATTCCCATCCTACAGATCACTCATTACTTACACTCCCTTTACCTGGATCAATCCTTGGGTCTTGGGTACCTGACAAGTCCTTAGACTGAGGCAAGAGAGGATATTATAATCATCATGTAATACAACATGATCTCATCTATGATAAATAACATGCACAAAAAGCTACATGTCTAGGCCGAATCCCTTAGCCCAAGGAGAAATACTCACACATAGAAATGAAATCAATAATCATAAATATTATAATAGATATCATAAGATTGATAGCAAATAGTCTTACAGTATCGCTAATTGGAGAAGAGATCAACTATTACAAGTGGTGAAAGATGGCTATGGTGGTGGAGAAGGGTTTAGAGATTTAGATCTAGATCTATTCCTCCGGCGTGGCGGCTTCTGGTGGCAGGGAGAGTTGGGGTCGAAAAAAAGCTTTGTTTCCCGTCGCCCGAAGCCTCTTTATATAGGGGTCCTTTCACGGAAGTTGTTCTGTTTAATCTAATAAAGTCGATGGCAACTATACAACCGGAACTGTATGACCAGAATAAATTTCCCGCCGTATAGTTGGTTGTTAAGGCTTGTGCCTCCACTTCACGGCTCCTGATTTCTTTGACGTGTTGAAAATCTCGTATCTTTGGCATTTATGTTGTGATTCCCATCATTATCTGCGCAGGAAAAAATAGCAAGAAAAGATCGCATACCCCTTTTATTATTAGGCACTAGTGGTAGGGTTTAGCAAAATATTTCATCAAATATACAAATAATATCTAGTTTAAATGCGGATGTGGATGACTATATTTCACAGCCATCAAGAGGCGGCGGGGATTGGTGGATGGGAGGTAGGGCTGGCATTATAACTCGAAACTCGCGAGCTAAATGAGTAACTCGTGATATAGCTCGACTCGGCTCGAACTCGGTGTCTAACGAGTCGAGCCAAGTTTTTGATTTGATCTTGTTTGTTCACCCAAGCTAAATGAGCTACTCGCGAGCTACTCATTTAGCTCATTAAACTCGTTCAAATATAGAATTTGAAATTTTCATTAAGTGTCATACTATGAATGTTCCTTGAAGCTGCAATGGCGTAGAGTTACTATATTTTTTATTGATCTTCCTTCGTGCTGGAAGTACTATTATTGTTCTAGTTTCAAATTAGTAGAATAATTACTAGTTTTTCTTATATGTGCTCATATTCATAACTTATAACAATCTAAACGAGCTGCTCGCGAGCTACTCGTAAGTTTACCGAGTCGAGCCGAGTTTCAAATATGAGCTCGTTCTATAAACGAGCCGAGTCGAGCTAACTCGTTAGTTGAACGAGCTTTAGCGAGTCGAGCCGAGTTGGCTCGGCTCGGCTCGAATTCCAGCCCTATGGGAGGTGTGGCTAGGAACGCTTGTCTCTAGGCTTTTCACCGTGCACAGGAAAAATGTGACCTATACGAGCATGGGTATTTTCCTCTAACCGCTGGCCCGACATGCATCCATCCCACCTGTCATTGACCCATTCAGACAAGCAAGAAGTGAGAAACAACGCGACCACATCCAACGGATTTCAAAGTGAAACGGTGGCACAATTTACTGTTTGAAGCCAAGTCAATGCTCAAGATGCATGCGCGCTGCAAGGACTACCGAGGAGGCGGGTTGGCCAGGGGCCTTTATAGGTAGTAATGTCTTTTCTTTTGGTACTGCACTGATATAACTGCAAGCACCGGAAAATGTACTTAATTAAGTTTTCTTTAGTTCAATTATGTGCTCTTTGTAATGGGTTTCAGCAGTAATTTAATGAAACAAAACACCTGCAAAAGCCACCTGGAGTCTCCGGACAGGAAAACAAAAACTCACACCAGTCCTAGAAATCTGGACGCTCCGGTCTAGCGGTGGCGTCTTATAATTTTAACCGTCTTCTAACACCCTGAGTAGGTTCGTCGTAGAAACCGACTCCAACCTCGCCGAGATGTCTGTAGAAATGCGGATGCCCCGACCTATTGGAGCCGATTCATATGAGAGATTGTCTCTCATGTCGCCAGCGGTTCATTATTTAAACCGTCCGTGTAAATCATATTAACAGAGGTGACCCTTTATATGAACAGTCTGGTGTATACTTCCGGAGACGGTTCGGCCAACCGCTTCGGAAAATCTGATTTATCAGCAACTGTCGCTGGGAGTAGGAAGCCAAAACCGTCGCCTGCCCATGGTGGAGAACCATCACCGGAAGCTGATTCTGTTGTAGTGTCACGAATCCGTCTGATAACGGCCAGAACGACCAGAGGCACGCGGTGAGGCCGTTCGGCAAAGGGAGTAACACTCTTGGCATAGGAGAGATTGAAGAAGGAAAGCAGACGGTGAGCGCCTCCACTTTTGTCTACGAACTATGGGCTTTGATGTTGCCGATTACACTTAGTTCTAGCTGTTCTGCTTTGTGTGCGTGTTGTTCTAGCAGATGTAGATTACATGATTTGTGTGTGTGCTATTCGGCCGTGCTGCTAATTATCGTGATGGGCCCGATGACTAGAAACCTAAACAGCTGCCGGGCAATGCAGACGGTAGATCTGCCACTGTGTACCACTTCAGAAACTAGAGTGAGATTTGGACAGACCAAAGGAGAGTCCACCAATTTTTTTTTGAATGTTTTATTTATACCTACACGTGTACAAAAATTATAAAACACTAAAAAGTTATAGCAACACACGGATATTCAGCTAGTAAGAACACTATACAAAGGCTAAACCATTACGCACCCTCTCGTTTAGGGTTTCCACTGCTCCGGCGGAGACATAGTCGCCACCGTGAGGTCGGATCGGATCCGGCCTTTTTTCTTGGTAACCGCTGCTGATCTTGAAGTCTAGCTGCTCTATAATCTTCTCCCGAGTCTCTCGTTGGCACCTGGCCATAGCTTTCGCCTCTGGACTCCTCTCGCGAGGTTTTTCCAGCTGCATCTAGGTCTTGGGCGATCATGGCGTCAGATCGATCGACGACTCTTTCGGGAGGCGCGGATGGTAAGGCGGTTGAGATCGATGACATGCTGAGCCATCTGGAGTTGAACGAAGATGAATTGGAGGATGTGGTTGTTGGTGAGGAAGTGGCGTCGGAGTACAAGAAAGAAGCAAGGTGGATGGCGATCGGTAAGGTTCTAACCACCCAATCTTTTAGCTCCAAAGCCTTATTCGAGAAGATGAGGAGCATCTGGAACCTCTCCCGTGATCCTGAATTTCGTGAAGCGGGCGAGAATCTGTTCATCTTCAAGATGCAGTGTCTAGGGGACTGGAAAAAAGTCGTTCACCAAGGACCATGGACGTTTCGTGGTTGGGGATTGCTGGTGGAGGATTTTGATGGGTTGTGTGACCCGGAAGAGGTAGTTTTTGATGGGATTTGGGCTCAGATCCATGGCATACCGAAGCTCTACCGCAAAACTGAGGTAATTGATGAACTATCTCGCCGGTTGGGGCTTGTGAGGGAGGTCCAGCTATCCCCAAGATTGTTTTTTGAAGGAAATTATGTGCGAATTAGGGTTCGCATAAACATCAAGAAACCCCTTATGAGATTTGTGTCACTAACATTGCCTGAAGGTAAGAGGAGATTACCTGTAAAGTATGAGAAGGTTCCTTTTTTCTGTAAAAGATGTGGTCTGATGGGACATGATCATGAGGAATGTGGTGATGGTGCTTGGGAAGATAACCAACTGCAATATGGGGTTTGGATGCTGGCTACTCGTCGGATTAATCAATCCGTGCAGGCGGCAATCCGTCCGTCTCCTAGAACCCCCTCTCGTGGAGGTTTTGCGGGTAGAGGAGGTACTGCGTATTCTCCCAAGAAGCGTTCGTCTGCGAAAGCGGACCTGAACAAGGAAGATGAGTTAGCTGATACTGGCTCTAACCCAGCTAAACCTATAAGGCAAGCTATGGAGGAAGATGACAACACTAATGCTCGAAGGATGCTTAATATGTCGGATGTGGGGGAGGAGGTCATGGAAGTTGGTGAGTTTGCTTCAGAGGAAGATCCTTCTATTCCACCACCACCTGCTACATATGTGAAAACCAGAGACAGATCCAAAGCTCGGAAAACTAGTACCCCCAACACTGGAAATTTAGTATCATCATCGGCGGCGTCCCTCGAGGACGACCGCCGGGACCAATGAATTGGTGTAGCCTAAACTGTCGGGGGATTGGAAACTCCCCGATAGTTCGAGAGGTGTGTGTCCTCCAAAGGACACATCGTTTCCAGCTGGTTTTCCTCTATGAAACCCGGCAGTCTGGTGATCGTGTTCGTCGCCTGCGGAGTCGTTTGGGTCTCCGTGGTTTCGCTAGTGTGGATAGTAATGGAATGAGCGGTGGCCTGGCTTTATTTTGGCATGAGAGCTATTATGTGGATATTCAAGAAGCAACAGATAGATACATTGATGCATTCATTAGAACTGGCCCAGATGAACCCTTATTTCATGTGACTTTTATCTATGGAGAGCCTAGAGTTGAAAATCGGAAACGCGTGTGGGACCAACTGGCTGCACTCAAGGCTAACTCTACTCTCCCGTGGGTGGTTCTTGGTGACTTTAATGAAGCTCTGTGGCAGTATGAGCACCTCTCGGCGTCTCCTTGGCCGAAATCGCAGATGGTTGCTTTTCGGGATTGTCTTCAGTTATGTGAACTCAAAGATCTTGGCTTTTCAGGTTGCCCGTACACTTTGACAATAAACGCTCAGGTGTACATAATGTCCAAGTTCGGCTGGATCGTGTGATTGCTGATGATGCATGGCGTGATATCTATTCAGCGGCTACTGTGGTGCATCTTGTTACACCATGTTCTGACCACTCTCCGATTATGTTGCGCCTTGAGCGAGAAGTGAGAGATCGTCCAACTAGGAAAGCCAGACAATATAAAATCTTCTGGGAAACTGATCCAGCTCTCGAAGAGTTAATTGATCTTGAATGGAAATTATTGGGATGCATGCATGATCTTGGTTCAGTAAATACGGGTCTAGAAAAACTTATGCGGAAGCTGCATTCTTGGGGTAGCACTCGCTTTGGTAACGTCACCCGTGAGCTCGCTCGTCTTAGGGAGGTATTGGAACAGCTGCAGTGTGATGGGCCCCCTAGAGAGGAGATCAGAGCTACTCAAGATCTGATGAATGATATGTTGTATTGGGAGGAGATGCTATGGTTGTAGCGGTCTCGTATTGATTGGTTGCGGGAGGGCGACCGGAACACCAAATTCTTCCACCAGCGTGCTGTGTGGCGAGCGAGGCGGAATAAAATTTCAAAGCTTCCTGATGATAATGGGGTTGTCCAAACAGTTCCAACGGATATGCAACGTATGGCGGTATCCTACTTTAAATATCTATATACTAGAGATCCCTCCCTCCTGGTTGACCCTCTCATCAACTTAATTCCCATCCAAATAAACTAGGAGATGAATGATGACCTATGTAGAGGTTTTACTTCTGAGGAGATTTCAGACGCTGTTTTTCAAATTGGTCCGATCAAGGCACCAGGTCCAGATGGCTTTCATGCTAGATTTTATCAGCGCAACTAGGGAGTATTGAAGGAAGACATTATTAAGGCGGTTCTGCAATTTTTTGCGACTGGTTCTATGCCTGAGGGTGTGAACGACACCTCAGTAGTCCTTATTCCTAAATCGGAGAATCCAATGGAGCTGAAGGATTATAGACCTATTGGCCTATGTAATGTGTTATATAAGGTGGTGTCTAAATGCCTAGTTAATAGGCTTCGCCCTTTACTTGGGAGTATCATCTCGGAGAATCAAAGTGGCTTTATCCCCGGGTGTATGATTACTGATAATGCTATGTTGGCATTTGAATGTATGCACTATATGGAACATGGTGGGTCATCTGCTTCTTCCTTCTGCTCATATAAGTTGGATTTATCAAAAGCTTATGATAGAGTTGATTGGCACTTTTTGGAGAGTACATTGCATAAAATGGGGTTCTCTAACCGGTGGGTACAATGGATCATGATTTGTGTTACCACGGTGAAATATTCAGTGAAATTCAATGGAACCTTATTGGAAGCTTTTTCTCCATCTCGTGGCCTAAGGCAGGGTGACCCTTTGTCCCCCTTCCTCTTTCTATTTGTGGCTGATGGCTTATCCACTCTCCTAAGTAGGGAGGTTAATTTGAACCGTCTTACTCCTATCAAAGTATGTAGGAGAGCCCCGGGTATCTCACACTTGTTGTTCGCGGATGACACACTGCTGTTTTTCCGTGCTAATGAGGAGGAGGCGGTTTGTGTTAAAAATACTTTGGACACCTTTGCTGCGTGTACGGGTCAGCTGATTAATCCTGCAAAATGCTCAATCATGTTTAGCTCACCCTGTCCGGCGAACACACAAGCTGCAATCCGCTCCATATTGCATGTGGAGAAGGAAGGTTTTGAGGCCAAGTATTTGGGCCTGCCGACCCAGGAGGGGAGGATGCATAAGGGTAAATTCGAGAACTTGCAATCAAGGTTAACTAGAAGTTTGATTAAGTGGGGTCATAATCTTCTGGCTCAAGGTGGTAAAGAGGTATTTATTAAGTCCGTGGCTCAAGCTCTTCCAACTTATTTGATGAGTGTTTTCAAGCTGCCATTCTCAGTGTGCGATGATCTAATGAAACTCATAAGAAATTACTGGTGGGGATCGGAGAATGGTAAGAGGAAGACCCATTGGGTCAGCTGGGCTCGTCTCAACAGATCAAAAGGCCAAGGTGGGCTGGGTTTTCGTGATCTACGGCTGTTTAATCAAGCTTTACTTGCTAGGCAAGCGTGGCGTCTGCTAGTTAATCCGAACAGTTTGTGTGCTCGAGTTCTTAAAGCCCGGTATTTACCTAATGGACAATTATATGACACGGTCTTTTCTGGTAACCCTTCTTCTACTTGGACTGCAATCTCTTATGGTCTAGAACTATTGAAAAAAGGGTTAATCTGGCGGATCGGTAATGGCGAATCTGTCCGTATTTTGAGGGATGGATGGATTCCACGGGAGTCATGCTGCAAGATCGTTTCCCCGAAGCGCAACAGCCGTCTTCGGAAAGTATCGGAACTCCTCTCGGAGGAAGGAACATGGAGAACAGACCTGGTTCATAGTACCTTTCTTCCCTTTGACGTACAAGCCATCCATTCAATCAAACCATCACGTAGACATACTGAAGATATACTGGCTTGGAATCCGGAGAAGTCGGGTATTTTTTCGTTCGAAGTGCTTACTGGCTTGCTTTAAAGGAGCAAAAGGGACAATGTAATTTGGAAACATCAAGTGACTGTCCTGATGGCTGTCATCCGTGCTGGGATATTATTTGGAAATCTGCAGTACCACCCAAAGTAAAACTTTTTGCTTGGAAGGCAGCATCTGCTGCTCTAGCAACTAAGGAAAACAAACGTCGTCATCACATGAATGTTAATGGTCAATGCAAAATTTGTGGTGCCGCCTCGAAAGACGACTTGCATGCGTTACACGGTTGTCCCCATGCCCGAGCACTCTGGGAATCGATGCGTAAAGTCTGGCCGCTACCAGCTATGGAATTGTTATATCAACCTTCTGACAATTGGTTCCAGATGGTGCTCCAATCTATCCCTAAGCATATGGTGGAGGGCACACTTCTAGTTACTTGGAGAGTCTGGTTCGCTAGGAATGAAGCAACACACTCTAAACCGCTGCCTACTGTGGAAGGTTCGAAGCGTTTCCTATGTGGGTACTTGAAGCTGATCCATGATATTAAAGTGCAATCCACTTCGAGCATCTTGAAAGGGAAAGAACCTCTATCTTCTGATTCTACTAAGCAATGGGTTCCGAAGAAGAAGATGGAGAAGGATTGGAGGAGACCACAGATGGGCTGGGTGAAACTATCAGTGGACGGTTCATTTAATACATGCAATAAGACGGCAGGTGCCGGTATGGTGTTGAGGAACAAGGAAGGGAACTCCATATTCATGTCATGCACAAATTTACAGAACTGTCAATCCCCACCGGAAGCTGAGGCAATGGCGTGTTTGGAAGGTTTAAATCTGCACTACAATTCTCTCGATACCCAATTATTGTGGAATCAGATTGTGCGGTACTCATTGAAGCCATCAATTCATCGTCTATTGATAGATCCCCGATTGCTCAACTTATCAATGATATTAAGAGGTTAGCTAGTTTAAATAGAGAGTGTGTCTTTGTAAAAGTTGATCGTAAGCAGGTTAGAGTTAGTGATGCCCTTGCAGTCTTTGCAAGAGTACAATGCCGTATTTTGACCTGGTTGAGTTCTGGACCAGATAAGGTTGTCCGGTTGCTAGAACTTGACCGCGATGTAACTCTTCCTGCTTAATATATCAATGGTTTTTCCGCAAAAAAAAAGATATTCAGCTAGTAATTAAGTAATAGTATGGATTTCCGAAATATTTAAATCAGACGTGGCCATTGTTTGCCATGAACATCACCCGTGGCTGAGTACTCGGGCCCACCTCCTTCCCCTCGTGCACCCCTGGAATCCTAGAATCACAGCCCACCTCGCACGGTTAAAATCAAATACAGTAAAATCCTCCACTACTTCAACATCTCTCTCCTCCCCGAGTCCTCCTCTCCTCTCTCCCCCCTTCGATTCGCCTCGTCTCCTTCCCTGTCTCCCAATCCTGCGCCAAAACCCTAACCCTAGCTGGTCATGGCGACGCAGCCGCCTTCCTCGGCTGCGGCCGCAGACCTCTACGAAACGGCCTCACAGCCGGACCCCTCCGCCTCCGCCGCCGCGGACGCATACACCTTCCTGGAGTTCAACACGCAGGGCGACGACTTCGAGTACCCAGACTTCCCCGAGCTCTCCCAGCCCGCCCGATCCGCGCCGCCGCCTCCGGCCCCCGTCACTTCCTCACCATCCTCGTCCTGGCCGGCTCCGCCCCCGCCGCCCGACGCCTCACCGGACCCCGATCTCGCGCCGCAGGACTCGACCCCACCGGCTTCGTCCTCCTCACCGTCGCCCCGTTCGTCGGCGTCGAAGGCACGGGCTTCAGCGGCGGTAGCGGACGGGCTCGCCACAGGGGTCGCGGCGCTCAGTTTCGAGGAGCCTCCCTCGGGAGCAGCGGAGGACGGGTACGACTATGGCAAGGGCGACTTCGTGGAGCACGCCTGCCGGTACTGCGGGATCCACAACCCCGCTTGTGTCGCCCGCTGCAACGTCCCGTCCTGCCGCAAGTGGTTCTGCAACTCGAGGGGGAACACCTCTGGCTCCCACATCGTTAACCACCTGGTGCGACCCTTCCCCTCTCTTGATAATTTGGTTATTAATAATCTTAAGCTTGGAGGACTGTGGAGTAGAAAATTACCGTGGAGTCAGTTACATTGTTTCACAAACATTCTCCTGTAGCTTGGTGCGTTTCTTAGTGTCGGATTGGTCGAATGAGCTAGGAACGTGATACAGTTGCCAATTCAGTGGGGCTATAGTTTATTTAATTTGGGACTGAGTCTAGGTTTTGATTTTGCAATTTATCTTGATAGGGAAATGAGGAAGTTGCTCAGTAGGCGATGTATAATGTATGCATGTTGAGTCGATCATTGATGTCTTCTGTTTGTTAGACTCATCTGCCGTTGATGCAGTGTGGACTTGTCAAAATTCTCATATATAATTTTTCTAAAGTCAAGTTACTTCTCCCTCCCTTTAGTGTACACTAACCCAGCTTGAAACTTAACAGTATTTGTAGTTATATTTTTGGTAATGTTTGTCATGAGGTCGGCAAAATGGTGGACGTGCTTTATTGGGTCCACTCTTGTTTCTTTTGGTGTTACTTCTGTATTTTTAGATTACAGGAATAGGAAATCACATTTCTTTCTCCAATCTTGCAAGCACAGTTAATTTTGGCAGTGGTTCACAGTATCCATAGATCATAGTGTACAATTTTCTATGAAATATATTCACTTTGTATGCAATATCATCACAGATTTCCTATGATTTAGGAAAATGGTTTAACATTTTTAGTGATATATTTTGTATCCAAACATTGTGTCATAACCTGCATATTGTCTGATTATGAACTTATGTCACAACACCTGTCAGTTAGTGTGAAGTTGAAATGACAGTAAATTTTATGTTCTTCCTGTACATCTAGCTATTGTTTATTATGACCCCTGTGGAGATACCTTTTCGTCTGTATAGAGTGCACATGATTCTGTACGAAGCATATTTGATGCATTTCTGTTATTTGCATTACACCTTTCTCCTGTCATATATGTGGATGATGATTATGATAAGTAAGCTCTAATTCGGTTATGTGTGTTCTGGAAAGAATTGCTTGTTTGTGTTTATGAAATAGCTACACTAATCATAACAATTAACCTTTGTTTTATCCACCAATAAGCATTTGAGGGTAAGCAACATTTGTCAGTCATAAGCGTTCCACAAGAACATGCATGCTTCCACCTACTTATACTAAGTGTTATGGATTTTGGCTATCTTAATACAATTATAACTTGTACCTAAATGTGTATATGTTTTTTTTCACAGGTTAGAGCAAAACATAAGGAAGTTTGCCTTCACAAGGATAGCCCTCTGGGTGAAACAATTCTTGAATGCTACAATTGTGGCTGTCGGAATGTATTCCTTCTTGGTTTTATCTCAGCAAAGGCAGAGAATGTTGTTGTTCTTCTTTGCAGAGAGCCCTGCTTGAATGTTAATGCATTGAAGGATATGAACTGGGATCTCAGTCAGTGGTGTCCTCTTATTGACGACAGGTGTTTCTTGTCATGGCTTGTCAAGGTAAGATTTTTTCTCCTTTTTTATTTTGTTTGGTGGTGTGTGTGTCTGTACATGCTTGCCGGTCACCTTTCCTTCTTTTCCTAATAATAACTGGGACAATTTTACTTCCTTCCAGGTTCCTTCAGAACAGGAACAGCTGAGAGCCCGTCAAATTAGTGCCCAGCAAATTAACAAAGTGGAAGAACTCTGGAAAACAAATCCTGATGCTTCTCTTGAAGATCTTGAAAAACCTGGTGTAGACGATGAACCCCAGCCAGTGGTTTTGAAGTATGAAGATGCTTACCAGGTTCTGAAATTGTCCACAGGCATTTGTTCCTTGAGTTTACTTCAGCTATGTCGTATCTTATCTTAGTGTGTCAGTAATTACATTAAATCTTCTTGTGTACACTAGCACTGTAACTAAAATGCCTTTATTGTTTCTGCCAGTATCAAAATGTTTTTGCTCCGCTAATAAAGCTTGAGGCTGACTATGACAAGGTACTGCATTTCACAAATATTTTCTGTATGTGCTTGTATTTCTTTAGCAGGACCTGTGCCACACACACAAAGAGAACGGATTTATTTCGTTTCATTTCCTCTTGTTTTACTGTAGATGATGAAAGAGTCACAGAGCAAGGACAGTCTAACTGTGCGGTGGGATGTCGGATTAAACAAGAAGCGTGTTGCCTATTTTGTCTTTCCAAAGGTTTGATCGAGAAAGGAAATGCATATGATTGTGAATACAGAGCCTCCTTGATTGTTAGATTTTTTAGTTTTCTAATTTCCATGACTGTTTTTTACTGCACTTGTTACCAAACAACACCAACTAATCTTGGGATATCAATTTTAAATAATAGGAAGATAATGAATTGAGACTTGTCCCTGGAGATGAGCTGCGTCTGAGATATTCTGGTGGTACTTCACACCCTGCATGGCAATCTGTGGGGCATGTGGTATGTCTACTATAAACATGATGATTGGTATCTATACCCTAACCTTGGTAGGGTTGTTTCTATGCTGGCACCCATGCTTAGTATTTTCCCCACAGATTAAACTCACCGCACAAGAGGAGGTAGCTCTTGAGCTTCGTGCTAGTCAGGTATAGTCTGTTCACTATTGTTCTTTTAAATACACTCAATTTTGTGTAGTTTCCACCTTAGGCCTTTCTGGATTGCAGGGTGTACCTGTTGAATTGAACCATGGATTCAGTGTGGATTTTGTTTGGAAGAGTACTAGCTTTGATAGGATGCAAGGGGCAATGAAGACTTTTGCTGTAGATGAGACAAGTGTCAGTGGGTAAGTTACTAAGTTCTATGATTACTAATGTATTTTTTGTTTCGTGGGCATTGATACATGCTTATTTTGTGTCTGTCGTGAGTTTGAGTTGAAGGGAAATCAATATGAAATCCAACAAGTAATTCAGTTACCCTTGAAGTTATTTCAAAAGTTGTTAGAAAGTTGCAATTAATGCAAAAGTAGGTAATGAGAAATCATAGTCATATTTTGAATCCTCTAAGGCTCCAAGCTACCTTGAAATAAGACTGACTACACATTTATCCTCGCTTAACCAGCATTGTGAAGACAAGGAGGTGTTTAATTGTGCTTCCATTGGTTGTTCTCTTTAAGTAAAACTTATTGCTCACCTTAGTTGGATATGGTGTTGAAAGCAGGGAATAGTCTTTAGGATGTTTTCATTTGTAAGTTTGTATTTGGATTCTTGGTT
Organism: Avena sativa; assembly: GCA_916181665.1. Lineage (NCBI taxonomy): Eukaryota > Viridiplantae > Streptophyta > Magnoliopsida > Poales > Poaceae > Avena > Avena sativa. Next base: position 39,413,741 of record OV702280.1, on the reverse strand, counting down.
AATTTGCAGTATATGTCAGTCGTACGACTATAATCTTCAGCAAATTCTTAACTTCTTTTACATTCCTTCTACACAGATACATATACCATCACCTTTTGGGGCATGAAGTTGAGCATCAGATAATACGCAATACACTACCGAAACGCTTTGGTGCACCCGGACTTCCAGAACTAAATGCTTCCCAGGTACTCTGCTGTTTGGCGTGTTTATAATTTGATATAGAGTTCTTATTAGTTTAATATAATATGTGACCTCTGTCATGCTACTTCTAACTAGTGCTTCTTATAGCAACATGCCTTCATGGCTTAGATTGGTAAACTTCTCTCCTTGTTGTAGGACGTTTCATGGGGTTCTTATGGACTAGATCTGTTCCAAAATAGATGATGTCCTAGGAACTTGGAAGCATGCAGTAGAACTTTTCTATCTTTGACCACTATAAAAATATAGCTTTATTGATTAAGTGTACTGATTTTTCATGAAGAAGTGGTTCACAATAATATTTTATAATATTTATTCTCGGAGGCCATGCAAAATGTAAATATCATATAGTTTGGATTGGAGGGAGTAATTATGTAATTTAAACTTGGGGTGGAGGCACACAGCTGTTGCAATACTATAGCTTTATTGAAGTTAAAATACTTTGAACAAACATATGTTTTGTTGTTGATCTGATGCTCTCTTTTGGGACTGTGCCATGCGTATTCAGGTATTGGCAGTTAAAAGTGTTCTCCAGAAGCCTGTTAGTTTGATTCAAGGTCCACCTGGCACTGGGAAAACTGTTACATCAGCTGCAATTGTGTACCACATGGCAAAACAAGGTCAAGGACAGGTAAAAGAAGGCATGGTGTACATTTGATGTGCTGGTATGGCTTGGAAGTATTATTTGATCCCCCATATCTGTTTCGAAATCTTAGGTCCTTGTATGTGCACCAAGTAATGTTGCTGTTGATCAGTTGGCAGAGAAGATAAGCTCGACAGGTCTCAAGGTGAATGATGCATTTTACTGTTTAAGCTGATTATATGTTGTTTAAGTTGATTATACTGTTTAAGGTGAATGTGGCATGGTGTACATTTGATTATATGTTGTATCAAGAGACTGAGTATGACGTCTACAGAGCACTGCAACTATTATACTGTTTAGTTAGCTCTCATAGGCTTCACCTGAGTGCAGTAATAATTGAAAAGGGCATATCAACAGTTGGATAGAGTACACATTACACAAGTGCTCTCATAATGTGTATTAGACTACACAATGCAATTGATGATGCATTAGTTGATTTTTTTTTTCAATGAGTAACTGTGGTTGAATACTCAACTCCAGGTTGTTAGGCTCTGTGCGAAATCTAGAGAAGCGGTTTCATCACCTGTTGAGCATCTGACACTTCATTATCAGGTCCACTCTTGATTCTTATCTAGTTCTTGCATCCGAATTAACCTTTTTTTGGATGTTAACCTTGTGCTTTTGCAATGCAATTATATAGGTTCGGCATCTCGATAATTCTGAAAAGAGCGAAATGCATAAGCTACAGCAACTGAAAGATGAGCAAGGTGTTTTTATCCGCTCTCAACAAGCATGATCCATGATTTAATATTTTCCACAAAGAGACTTGATATGTCTGCAATTTGTTAACTGAGAGCTGTTTGTGTTCTATTTCCACAGGAGAATTGTCGAGCAGTGATGAGAAAAAGTACAAGGCACTAAAACGAGCCACTGAAAGAGAGATATTACAAAGTGCTGATGTGATTTGCTGCACTTGTGTTGGTGCTGGAGACCCTCGTTTGTCAAACTTCCGTTTTCGCCAAGTACTAATTTATCTACTTCTTGCACTCTTTAGGCCAGTGCTTGTATTTATTCTGTATTATATCCTGAAGCGGTTTAAATGGTCATTGGCAGGTTCTTATTGATGAGTCTACACAGGCAACAGAGCCCGAATGTCTTATTCCGCTGGTTCTTGGTGTCAAGCAGGTAAAAACATAATTAACGAGTTCATTTAGGTTAACTTGATTATCTTTATTCATACCCTTTTTATCCATTTAGGTTGTTCTTGTTGGAGATCATTGCCAATTGGGTCCAGTCATCATGTGCAAAAAGGCAGCACGGGCAGGATTAGCACAATCTCTCTTCGAGCGTCTTGTTATCCTTGGAGTCAAGCCATTCAGGCTACAGGTACTGGTTGCTTTTTTTCTTGTCTTAGTAGTATTATCATGTTGTTACTATTTTAGTATTTTTCTTTGTCTTAGTATTATTATCATGTTAGTACTACACTTTCTGTGCCTTGTCATTGTCCTGCATTGATTGTCAAAACTGTATATGCTTTGTGATCAATATTGCTGTAACAATGTTGTTATTCTTCTCAAGGTATGCTCTTTTGTAAGGATATACATTTACTCTTGTAGCTTGTATATCCTACTACCTCCGTTCCACAATATAAGACTTTTTAGCAAACTAAAACAGCTTGCTAAAAAGGCTTATATTGTGGAACAGAGGGAGTACATATTATCTTATGTGCAGCAATTTATTATGTATAGCACATCCATTTAAGACTCCTATTTATGTTGTACATTACATTATTTTAATAAAATATTTATGTTGTTTGATGCAGAAGAAAATGGCATTTACTTTTTGTGAAAGAACCTTCATATAACATATTACTTCATGTACTCTTATTTGCTTGAAGTGTATATAATTTCCTCCCGCTCCTGTTATTTTGGATATATTGAATTTGGTGTAAATAAGTTTCATGAGGAACGTAGAAGTTTGTGCCTGATTTGCTGCAGAATGAGTTGTCAAATCCACCAAGTTATATCTGAGTTTTAAATCATGATATTGTGATGATTAATTGTTAACATTCTTTGGTAAGATTTTTTCTAGTTAGTGGAGGAATACATCCCCCAGCATCTACATCCTTGGTTGCACACAACCAACCAATCATTACAACGTTGCAGTCAAAAGATGAAATATTTCAGTTCAGAGATAATATTCTTAACTTGATCATCCTGATTTACAGGTCCAATATAGAATGCACCCTTGTCTTTCAGAATTTCCGTCCAACTGTTTCTATGAAGGCACACTGCAAAATGGAGTAACTGTAAATGAAAGACAAACATCTGGAATTGATTTTCCTTGGCCTGTCCCAAATCGACCCATGTTCTTCTATGTGCAGGTAGCTTCTTGCGCAATTGGTTGCTTTTTTCATAAGCACAGAAGCTTCTTCTGTTTATATATACTGATTCATACTGGTTTTCTATAGATGGGAGTAGAAGAGATAAGTGCTAGTGGGACATCTTACCTAAATAGAACTGAAGCTGCAAATGTAGAGAAAATTGTAACTACATTCTTAAGAAGCGGTGTTGTGCCAAGCCAGGTGTGTACTGAGTAAATATGATTACTTGTCATCTAATTGTTTTTGCACTAGCCCCTTCTTTGAGAAGACATGATAAATTCTTTTGGAACTGGATGTGTACCCCTGGATCTTCTAATGTGCAGATTGGAGTTATCACACCTTATGAAGGGCAAAGGGCGTATATTGTAAATTATATGTCAAGGAACGGCTCTCTCCGCCAACAGCTTTATAAGGAAATTGAGGTTAACCATAAAACATGTAACTATACTGTTTGGCCCTCATGATGGAAGTTTTTTGCTATATTATCTGTATTTTTTTCAGGTGGCAAGTGTCGACTCCTTTCAGGGAAGAGAGAAAGATTACATTATTCTGTCTTGTGTTAGAAGCAACGAACACCAGGTGTGTTTCCCGTTCTATCATCTCCGCACCATAATTTTCTTGTGACTATTGTGTGACATGTTGATAATTATAAGTAAAGCATATTATCATATATATGTGCCATTCAATCTTGAGTTCGTCATTATAAAATATTTTTGTGTATGTCGATATCAGATGCTTTTTAATGCTGAGTTGTTTAGTTGTCTGGTTGTATCAATTTGTAATGGCATTTGCTTTCTATGTAGAGAAGTATATATATTGGAACTTGGAGAAGTTGACACTCAATGCTGTAAAGGAACTGCTAGTATATTGTTCCGTAAAACATCTATGCATTTATTTTTCTTGTCTATAGAGCATTTGATATATACTGAGCTTTGATGTTTGTTGATTTGTGTCGTGTTCCTTAGCTAGTCCTTGATGAGCAACTGTTGTACACCGGTTTGTTTAACTGAAGATACATACTGTGGTTTTACGCCATTTCAGGGTATTGGGTTTCTCAATGATCCACGCAGGTTAAATGTTGCATTAACTCGTGCCCGGTATGGTATAGTTGTTCTTGGGAATCCTAAAGTTCTAAGCAAGCAGCCTCTTTGGAATAGCTTGTTGACCCATTACAAGGTATGCCTTTCCCTCAATACATATCTCTGTGAATCTGAAAGTTCTAAGCAAGCAGCCCTCATATTTCGTGATCAAACTTTGACCATCAGTTTGACCTGTAATACATGGGTTATGTGTCATACAAAACTGTTGGAAAGTGTTTGTGAATATGAATTCAGTGATGTAACTTTTGTGGCACACAACCCATGTTTTATTGGTCAATTTAATGGTCAAAGTCAAACCTCAAATAAATTGGCCCCATGTAAATAGAAAAGGAAGGAGCATATACCATTATAAGTTTATAACATCTGTGTTTTTAGGAGCACGAATGCTTGGTAGAAGGACCTTTGAACAACTTGAAGCAGAGTATGGTGCAGTTTCAAAAACCCAAAAAGGTGAACGCATTGCCTCTTGAAGATAACTATTGGAAAACATTCCGTCTTCTTTTCCTTTAATTTGTTTGTCAATTTTATTTTTGTGGGTAGATCTACAATGATAGAAGACTGTTCCTGGGTGGTGGTCAAGGTGTGATGCACGGATCTACCTTTGGCACAGTAGGCTCAGTAGATAAGAGAAGTGGTAGGGGAAAAGGTTGGTACAGTTATATTTTTTCTTATTATTAACAATGGCTCTATATTATTAACACACTCTTCCTTGCGCCCAAAATTCAGGACACCCGTTTGTTCCATTTGGTCCGCCAAATGGTGCTCATAAACCTGGCGTGCATCCATCGGGCTATCCTTTACCCCGGATGCCTTTTCCTCCATTTCCTGGGTCTCCTCATTCTCAACCCTACGCAATTCCTACCCGGGGATCCCTGCATGGAGCCATTGGAGCTGTTCCAGCGGTGCCTCAACCTGGTAACAGAAACTTTGGGGCTCCTCGTGCAAATACTGGTGGCCCTATTGGTGGGCACCTTGCTCCTCATCAACAGAACTCGCAAGCTATGGGAAGTGTAGGGCCGACATACAACTATGCTGGCTTGGAGAATCCGAGCAGTCAACCTTCTGGTGGAGGCCCGATGTCCCAACCCGGACTGATGACACAGGTTTGTTCCTGTCTCCACTGTACTATTCCATGAAGTAACAGTAGATCAATATTAACATTTTGCCTTTCCAAAATAGATGCCTGTTCAAGGTCTCAGTCAAACATTCCGTGATGGATTTACCGTTGGTGGGATGTCTCAGGTATAGGCAATTAAAGCCGCATCATTACTACTACCTCCATCCCAAAATAAGTGACTTGCATTTGTCTAGATTTGCATGTATCTAGACCTGTTTTAGTATATAGATACATGCGAATTTAGATAAACTGAAGTCACTTATTTCAGGACGGAGGGAGTATTTTACTGCTCACCCCTTTGACTGAATATAATTTCTTGGTCACTAGGACTTCTTTGGAGATGATTTTAAGAGTCAAGGATCTCACGTGGCATACAACATTGCAGATTTTTCTACTCAGGTTTGTTTCCCATCTGTCTAAGAATGTTCTTTACTGTTTTTCGGATTGACAGATGGCTCTGTAATTTGTATAAACCGATGCATCGTAATGCAGAAATTTAAGCTCACTATTATTCTGGAAGTGGCTTCTGAAAAGAATGTAACTGTCATTGCAGGCTTCTCAAGGAGGCTATGGTGTTGAATATACACAAGGGCCCCAATCTGGATATCCTGGGAATTATATGAACCAAAGTGCACATCCAGGATACCCTCATATGGGTGCAACAAATGACATTGTATCTCAGGTACGTTCTTTGCAGTTCTTAACCATTACATTGCATGTACTCCTTCCGTCCCAAAATAGATGTCTCAGATTTGATAAAATTTGGGTGAATCTAGACACTATTTAGTATATAGGTTCATCCAAATTTTGATAAATCTAAGACATCTATTTTGAGATGGAGGGAGTACTAAATTTACTTTTGATGCCTTTCCCTGAATATGTTTATATTCTCTGGACTAAGCATGTTTGTATGATCCAGGATCACATGGCCCATGGTTCCCATGGAATGTTTACACAAGCTGGATACAATGACCCATCACAAGACGAGTCTTCTCAGATGCATTATGGGATGGGTGCTCCTGGCCATCTTCAGTCGCAGGTGGTTCATCTAATTTCAGGTGTTCTATGTTTTCTTTTTCTGAACAACTGTTACAACTGGAGCTAACGTAATGATTTTGCAGAGCATGATGAATCCTATGTACTCTCAGTCTTATGCTCACTATAACACACAACCCCAGTCCCTTCAACCTCCTCCGCAGTGATCAGGAAATCTTGTGACATATGGCTGAAGCAGCGTTAATTTTTGGAAGTTACATGACTTGTGCATCCCTTTGGCCCATGGCAGCTTGGTTATGCTTTTGTGAAGTACCATGCAGAAGTGTTGGTGCATAGATCAGTTGCAAGCAAAGAGGACAGGCATATTTTGGCGCACTACATATCGAATGTTATTGGGTCAGGCTTGTACAAGATGGCTATGGCTATCGACCATACACCATTGGTAAGGAGCACAAGGATTGCAAGATATCTCCTTGTCGTGGTAGTTGGCAATGGGGCTTGGCAACAACAGGTCTCCACTCGTGCATTGAGAGAAAAGGGTGTCGTTACCTCCAGACCATTCACCTGTATAGAAGGCAAAGCAGGGCTTGTAGTGGTACGATGTGAATATGTGCTGCCATCCAAGTCAAAGGTGCAGCAGCTATCGTCTACCTCCATGGTACCACGAAGACCGCCTGCTGATTGGTTTTGTATAGAGGTGCTATAGGTGGGGTGGCTAACCTTCAGATCTCGCACATGGCCAAGATACTTGTCTGAACAATTATGTATGATTTCTATATAGTTTCAATTTTATGACAAAAATGATGTAGGTAATGTTGCTTGGAACAACGAGTGCAATAGCTTGCGGTTATTGGTGCAAAATGAGGTTTTATTGAATCTATCGGTCATCTGGTGTAACTCTGGTTTGATTTTGTTATTGAAAGCTGCTCAGTGCAGGGTTGATAATTAATCTGAGTGACATTTGGAGCGTGTCTTGCTACTCCTTTTGATCCATATTAATGTTCTTAATTTTGTCTAGATTTGTATGTATCTAGTTAAGCATTTAGACTAGATGCATTCATATCTAAACAAAGTTAAGAATACTAATATGGCCGGAGGTAATATCTGAATTGGACCCCATTGTCATTCATTTTGCTGTTCTTACTCTATTGCTGGTGGTGTGAGGAGAATAGCAAAGCAGACCGTAATTGTGCCCAAGGTCCCAGATGTTCATTTTCATTATGTTAAATATTTAAGCATGTTTATTTTTTCTTTTAGCGTGACAGTCCGTCTTTATTCAAATGTCTTCATTAATTCAAACTTGTGGAGAAGCAAGCCAGACATGCCTGCTGAAAAGGAATTGCATGTGTCTTCATTAATTCAAACTTGTGGAGAAGCAAGCCAGACATGCCTGCTGAAAAGGAATTGCATGGAGGCAACTCGACAGATGAGGTCGCTTGAGGCGAGCAATCCTTCCGCACGCCAGAGCGACCTTGTTTTGTGTGTTTTTTTTAGCAAGATTTACTGTAAATATATTAAAAATATATTTACAAAATTAGCATTATTTACTGTAAATATATAAAATATATTGGTACAAAATTAAAATTATTGAAAAGTGTGTTTCAATAAGAATGCAACAATACTAATTTTAAAAAACACAATTAAATTTTAGTTGCTCTATTTATTATCAAACTTTATTTTCAATTATTCCTTGAAACAGAGGTAATATTAGGGTCCGTTTGGCACCAACGTTTTTTTAAAGTATTCCAAGAATACTCTGGTTTCTAAAAATACCATGGTTTTAAATACTTTGAGGTGTTTGGTTTCAGCAAAAACTACAGTTTTTCATACTTCGTTTTTGGCAGAATAACACTGATTTTAAAGTATAGAAAAAAGAGGTCTAGACCTCTTTTTCTAAAACTGAAGTATTTATTAGCCAGGCAAGAAAATACCATAGTATTACAATACTTTAGTTTTAGAAATACTTAGATACCAAACGAAGCCTTAATGTTTCATGAACCAGTGGAGATTTTTTTGGCTCCCGACCATAGGTTCTAATATTTTTAAAATAAAAAAAATCTGTGAGTTAAAAAAAGATATTCAAATGTGGGAGTGTGGATCTGTCATGTATTTTTCAAATCCTCAGAGTTGGATTTTATTTTTTTATGTAGCCCACAATACAAAGATTTCCGTGTGCGTTTTCTGATACTTATGGGATACAACATCGACTATATCTAGAACTAGTTTTATTTTTTGAAACATGCAAATATAATTATAATTTATTTTAAATGAAAAAAGCATTGGAGCTCTCGAGAGCCAAGGACTTCCATTCATGATTAAACTACAAAAGTTCAACCACAACACGTGCTCTCTCTTGGGTCAACACTCTTAAACTCACCTATACTCCATCAACGAGGAGACCCAAATGGATAAACACTGTCTGTTTGTGTTCGCGTGAACAAACAAATACTCTGGGCAATCTAAACGAACCAATCTGTCAGCGTGTGACCTATCTTTAACTCAAAATTGGTCCAACTTTGAGTCTAGACGGACAGGTCCGTGTGACCGCTTGTCGCTTTGGCCCACATGATAGCCTCTGGACTTACCCCACCTCCCTCAATTTGCTTGACCACCATAGACTGGCACACTATTTTGGCCACGCGGGATCGAGCTGGCCGCGGGCGCGGAGACATGGCGAACATGGAGAGAGGAGCTACGGTGGTGCGAGCTCAGATTTGGTGGGCCTGGACGAGCTCGTTGATGGTGGACATGGGTCGGGCGAGATCATAGCTACGAATGGCAATGGGTATCCAAAATCCAATAACCCGATGAGTAGCCATATAAAATGGGAAGGGTTTGGTAAAGAAAGAAACCTGTGGGGATGCTTAGCAGGAAAAAACTAGACCCGGGGACAGGTATAGAGGTGCCAAATCCATACCCGCAGACCCCCGGACCCAACAAATCCCACTAATCCTATATTCCCAAGACTAATTCCATGTTCTAACCGGAACGCACACATAGGCACACATTGGACATGGGCACGCACATGACACCCCACACACCCACACATACGCACGACACCCACACATACACACGATGCACGCACACCACACATGGACCCATCCCAAACCCAATCGCCAGTTTTCTAGCAATGGGACCAACTCCCCGACGCTCCCTTCCTCCTATTCGCTCTCTCTCCTACAACGTCGTGCCCCATCTCTCCTCGACGCCGTCGTTCCAAGCATGACCACTCACCGCCGCCTAGCATGGTCGCTCGTCACCGCCTTCCCATCTAGCCCCGCCGCCGCCTCCCATCTAGTGCGACCGTGCTCCCTTAGCCGATGGCCAGTGCCTAGCAGTCGTAGGAGGCATGGAACAAGATGGGTACCCGTTGGGTCCAAGGTAACCGACGAGGATCAGGTCTGGTAGAGATTCTGACCCGAGGACGGGTTCGGGGGCGGGTCGCGGGGGTGGGAAGGAAGATCGGGTGCGGGTAGGGGGGCCCAAACCCGGCCCCGAACCTAGCGAGTGCCATACGAACTCATAGCCTTTTCGACCTCTGTTTTTGATGGGTGGATTTGTGCCTGTATTTCACCGTCATCCACATTCCTTCCCATGAAGACCTTGGTGTCCGCAACCTGAAGCCCCACGTCCTGAAGCTCTCAACCGACCTAATCTATCGTGTTGCAAGACGGCTCTTGAGGATCCCAAAGACCAGACGTACATCCAAGGGAGATCTAAGACCGACTTAACGTGCAGGGCAAGATGAATACCTGTCGTGACTAGGGGAGACTCTTACACAAACTATGGCTATATATACTCGAAGAAATTCACTTGAAGAGGGCACGCCATATTCGCCCAAGACGTAGCCATTAGCCTTAGTCATAAACCCTAGATTCATATTCTTGCCGGGTACTATTATAAACCTGTCGAGATCCATCTTGTAAAACCCTATGATCTCTCAATCACCTTATGGATAAAGTCTGAGGGAATCCTCCCATTACACCCATATTTTGTCTTTGATATTGTGGTGACCCAACATACCACTACATGTTGTAGTATGCAAGTCGTTGACATAACATTTACGAAACACCGTTCCACAAATATCACGTCCCTCAGAGTGGTACAATTAAAACATTGTGGGTCCATATTACATAAACACATATTATTACAATACCAAAAGATCACATATCACCAGTTGTTCGGACTTACAAACCACATACAACTTACTAAAACTATTCCAATCGAAGAACGAAAGATCCAAACCACTTAACATATCGTGAGCTCAACAACTTATTATATAAAGTTTTATGCTGCTCGGTCCAACTTAAGTACTAAGTACGACTAAAGCAACTACTCTGACTCCTTGCCTCCAGCTTCATAGCGGATCTCATAGTCCACTCCTTCAATTCTTCCTAACAGGTTTGGCTCCTCGTAGAAGACGTCAACCTGGCACTCGGTCGTATACATCAGAGTCTCTTTCTAGTATTCAAAGTCTAAGCAGGGGATCAAAGGAAAGAGTAAGTAACATCGTTACCCAACAAGTTCATTATATGCAAGGTGGAAAGTTTGATGCGCTAGCTACCACCTCAGACTATAAGTCTTTGGTACTATGCAGTTTATAAATCTTTCTTCAAAGTGATTAAATTGTAGCACCCCGGGTAAAACCGCTACTAGAAAATCGCTTGGTGTTTTGTTTGGTGCATTATCATAATGCATCATCATGGTCATCATGCCACATTGCATGGATCATACTTAAAATATTGCATTGTTGTTGCATTGCATTTGTATCTTGCTTGTGTGTTGCTATCATCTTCCTCTCTCTATTTTTGTCTCTCCTCTATTTTGTTTTCACAAATGAGGTTCCATTTTCTTGGAACCATTATTTTCTAAATGGTTTTGTTTTCGTATGCTAAACTCTAAACCTTGATCTTGTATAAATGCCCATATGGATCTTATGGGGCATTTTCTCTCTCTCACACTCTCTTATTCCCCTTGTCTCCATTTAAATACCTAAATCCCCTATTCAAAGCTCCTACAAAGTTTTAAAGGTTTTTTAGTTAGTAACTTGTTTGAATTTGAAACAAAAAAAACGAACAAATAAAAATAAAAACAGAAAAGATAACAAGAGAGGAAGCTTACCTACCTGGACCACCTCCTGCCGCAGCCCACTAACAACAGTAGCGGCCCACCCGAGATTCCTTCCTCCCTTCCCTCTTAGGCAGGCCCAATTCTTTGTCTCCCCGGTCAGGTACCGATTCGGTCCTCCCCTATCGTCTTCCTCCCACGCGAGAGGCGTGACCGTCTCTGCTGCAGACGTCACCCTCCACCACCACGCCAACCACTCCCTCCTCCTCCTTTTAATCCCCCTCCGAGGCTTCCTTAAACCCTATCACCTCTCCTCCGTTTGGCCGGCAAATCCCCCATGAAGGGAATATGTACGAGCGACAACAATAAGGTGGTTATTATCTTATTCCTTGTTTATGATAAATGTTTATTTCTCATGCTATAATTGTATTAATTGGAAACGTTAATACATGTGTGATTAATAAACAAATCAGAGTTCCTAGTTATGCCTCTCAGTTAAACAAGCTCATTGATTAACAAGATGATCAAAGGTTTCCTAATCATGGACATTGGATGTTGTTAATAACTGGGTCACAACATTGGTGGAATGATGTGATGAATGTTCATACGAAGTATAGTAATACGATCAAATTTATTATGTTTAAATTGCTATAACATCATTACAAGTAACTTTAATCCTTAGACCATGACATCATGTTAATCACTAACACAAGAAGAGTAGCTTGATAACATCAAACGTCACACCATAACAGGGTGACTATAAAGGTGAGTTCAGATACTCCGATAGTGTTATGTAGAGGCTCATGGATCAAGAGTGAGATTTGTCCATCCCGATGACGGAGATATATACTCTGGGCCCTCTCGGTGATATCGCATTGATATATCTTGCAAGCAAGTGATAGAGATCACTAAAATGTTATATCACGGGAGCGAGAAAAGAGTACATGTCGGTAACGAGATCAAACTAGGTATATGGATACCGACGATTGAATCTACGACATGTAAAATATCACGAGACAAAGGGATTTAGTTACAATGTTAAAGGTTCACATGATCACAAGAAGTTATCGTTGAATGTGAGGGAGTCAGTACGGATCTCCAGGTCCCACTGCTGATTATTAATCAGAGAGGGGTCTCAATCATGTCTGCATTTTTCGCGAACCGTATGGTGACGCACTTATGTCACATCCCAAGATTTTCCAAATCTTGTAATGTGAAAAATAAATGAATAAAATAAAACTTTGTTTGATTTTCAGGGCCAGAAGAAGCTTTTTGCTTTTAATTGGAACTTCAAACCTATTTGGATTAAATAAATCCTAAAGGGATTTAAAAAGATAAACTTTTATTAAAGGAAAATAAAAATATTTAAAATCACTATTTTGAATCTTTAAATAAAAAGATTTGGTTTTCAAAAGAAAAGGTGGATTCATAAATAAAGATTATTTTATAAAGCCAAATTAAACCTTGGCCAAGTGTTTAAAATAAAATGTTTTGTTTTGATTAAAAATAGTAAAGGATTATTTAAATAAAGTAATAAGGATTTAATATCCAATTTTATTTAAATAAAAGGTTTTACCATTTTAATTGAAACATCAAAACTTATTAAATTATTTTAAATAAGTTTTCCAAATATTTTATATTCTCAAATAAAACTTACTGAAGTGTTTTGGTTTTATATTAGATTTCAAAATAAAGTTTCTAATAAAACAAATCCTATTTGATTTAATAACTAAGGCCCACTTTATTTAATTATTAATGGACCCTATAACAAAAATGTTATTTTATTTTAAACAAGCTTTCCAAATATTCCTTATTTTCAAATACAACCTACTGAATGGTTTAAAATTATTTAGTTCTCAAGAGGAGCTTTGAATTAAATCAAAACCTATGGATTTAATAATTGGTACATCTATTTAATTAAATAATGATAGACCCTATTATTAAAATTATTAATTTGAATTTGGATTTTGAATCATGTTACTAAATAGAACTAATTTCATAGTTACAAAATTGGGTGAAGGTTTGAATTGTTTTGATTGCTTGGAAATTGTTTGAGATTCAAAACAGAATATAGAAATAGAAAAAGGAAAAGAATCAGAAACAGAAAAAAATAAGAAAGAAATCGACCCAACCCAACAGCCCAACAGCAGCCCACCTAGCCCACCTGTTCCCACGCCCCGAATCGTTTTTCCTCACCCAGGAACTTAACCGCGCAGAGACTGACCAGTGGACCTCACTCTCATTTCTTTTCCCACTGACCGGTGGACCCCACCTCTACTGCTCATCGTCCACACCCGCGCGACCCCCTCTCCCCAAAACTCGCTGCCGTTGCTGCCATTCAAAGCCGCGTTCAATTCTCAGTAATACCGCGCGTTAATCTCGCCGTGACTGCACTCTATAAGTCGCCAGCGTCCCTTCTTCATTTCTCCTCCGACTCCTCCCTCAATCACGCCACCAGGCCGCCCCAATTCCTCCTCGAGCTCCTCTGTTCCGACCACCGTCTCCGGCCAATTCAGGCCAGTACACGCCACCCCTGCCTTTCCGAGCACACGAGCACGTTCACCACTCCCAGACGCATCCCCCTGTACCCGCCGTTCAACCACGGGCGCCCCAGAGCGTCGGCTTTGACAAGCTCTGACAGCGCCGCCGTCTGTCCCTTCTCCGACGACGCCTTCCAGGTAAACCAGGTCGCCCCTCTTCTTCTCGTTCACGCACACAGCACCTCTGTGATCTCCTGCGTCTAACCTTACCCTCGGTTGTTCTTCTCGTGACCTGTAGCGACGACTCCGACCACGACTGAGACCACCCGACGTCGTTCTATACTCCGGCGAGCAATCACAGGAGTACCTGAGCACCCCCTGCCACGACAAGCACACGTCGAGCATTACCCCGTCCTCGCGACCTCGATAAGCCTACTCTCTTCCTCTCTCGCTTCCTAGAACCACCGCAGAGCCACCGCCTGGCCGTGCGCCGCCGCTAGTCACCGTCAGCGCCGCCCCCTTTTGGTCAAACTCGCCAGCACCATTGGATCTGGATCGGACGCACTAGATAGATCATTTAACGCCGAAGGGGTACGCTTCCAGAACCATACGATCTAATTTGATCCAACGCTCTACAGAGCGCGATCCGCGCGAAGCGGTACCGTCCAATGAAATCACGCCGCGTGTCACCTATTCTGTTTAAAAACAGATTTGAAAACAGAATTATTTGCAAATTTCAAACCCTTGTATCTTTGGATCCACACGTCCAAAAATTGCAAATTTTATGTCGTTGGATTCAGGAGAACAAGACCTAGCCAACCATGCCCTTGGTTTAGCCAATAGTATCTGTTAGTTTGCTTGTTTTTGTAGATTCTTTTGTGAGCTTGTTTAGAGTAGAAAAATTGTTTAAAATTGAATTTAGGGTTAAAACTTTTGCAAAATGGTTTGTTGTGACCTTACTGACCCTAGGAACCAACTCATGATTTGAAAAATGGATTTGGAAAAGTTTAGAATGGATTTATTGGTTTAGTCCATTTCTAGCTAAATAAAACTATTGATTTGTTTATGAAAATGATTTTGAGTAAAAACTTTGGAGAAAATGTTTTTGACCAAACCTACTGACCATAAGTACCAAGTTTTGAGAAACAACAACTTATTTAGTGAAACCACTTAAGGTTATGGTATTGAAAATAATAATTTTCACCACATAAAATGATGAAAAGATTTAAAAATGGTTTATAGATAAAACCCATTTACAAATGACTTTGCCACTTTACAAAATGACCATTAGGTGTTTTCAAATGTCCATGACCCATTAGGAACCACTTTTTCAAACAAAACAAAGCTTGGCATGCTTGCATGCATTACTTTGACTTTGTCATTTTATGTGTTGATTTGCTTGATTGGTAGATTGAGTTTGTGCCTTGCTTGATTGAATTGTAGTGACTTGAAGAGTGTGATTGTTGCAAGGACAAGGAGTGAACCTATACCCTCTACCAAAAAGGCAAGTGATGCTTCATATTTTTTGTCCTATTACTTTCACTATGCATTAGTGATTTTTCTAAGTAAAACTTGCATGGATTTTGCTAAGTATAGACCTTGCTATAAGAAAACCTAGTAGATGAATCCTTAGTAGGATTTTCCTAAGTTAAAGACTCCTACTACTATCAAGCTTAGCCTAGCTAATATAAAACATGGGTGGAAAATATATTCACACTATGGAAAAATCTCTAAGTCTGAGGACTTATGTTTTTGTGTAACAAAACAACTAAGTTAATGAATCACCTGGGTGGAATGGGCTTGCTTGGTGGTTTTTGGTTGAGTGGTTCACAAGACCATGGACTTGGCTTGTGTATCTCACTTGTGGTATGCCACCCAGGCAAAAAGAGATTTGAGATGTCAAATGTTGAGAAGCTTCAAGTGCAACCACTTGGCAATATGGGCTCTGCCATGATCATATAGGTTGCAAGAACTTAGCCATATGGACAGTGGGTGGTAGTGTTTGATAGGTTGGAGCGCGTCCATTTTGGTCTAAGGGAAGGCTTCTGAAAGATCTTGTCTTGGGAAACCAAGTCTTGTGGGGAAAGTGCACCACCTCTGCAGAGTGTAAAATCTAAGTACTTAGCCATGTCCCTGGTAAAGGACAATTTGAGCATCAAGACATGGAAGCAATCAAGAATCTCATCATTCAAATTTCTAAGTTAAAACTTGTGGATTGAACAAGGGTTGTTTGAAATCTTCAATCTTTGATTGAGAGATGCCTTGTAAAGGATCTTCAATCTTTGATTGAGAAGAATGATTTTGTCAAAGCTAAACTTAGTATTTTCAAATGTTAAGGAAAAATCTATTTTGAGCAATGCAAGCCTCAACTCCACTTAGCCAAATGCATATAGATGATAGACTCCACTATACTACCATAGTATCACTTGCCAATACAATTCAAATGTATTGACCCTTTGTGACTGTAACTTGTATGTTGCAGGTTTGATTGTTTTTAGTGAAGATTGATTGACTAGGATTACAAAGTCTACAACCAACATCTGCCTGTGGCACTTTGAAGATGAAGGACCCATGACTATAGTTATTCCGCTGCAATGTAATGTAATAGCCAAATGAGCTATGTAATGATGTAATAAAATTATGTTATTCCTGGTTATAAAGTTATATTATGACCTTTGTTTCTTGATATTACATCTTAACTGTGGATGCTAGCTATTGATCCAGGGACTAGCATTGTAAACACAGGAGGCTCTATCTTATATTAAATATTGGAACCCCTACAACTTAAGGGATACCGACACCATTTGGAGCAAATTAAATGTAGAGAAAGAATATAAAAGCGCTGGAATTATTTCAATGGACACCGGAATTGTTTCGGGTGAAATTGCTGAAATTGGTTCTGCATGTGAAATTTAAATATAGCAAGGGGTTTTATGTGAGTTTTTTAATTAATGTAATTAACAAATTTTTGAATAAAATAAATAAAAGAGTTTTGTTAAATGAGAGATTGCATTAAATTTGGTGGAAATTTAATGGATTTGAGTGGAGGAGTTTTTATGTGAGTGGAGGCATGTTTATGTGAGTGGGAGATCCACCCACATGAATGATGGAAGAGGTGGGGGCACCTCCATGGCCGCCGTCCATGGGAGGGGCTGCCCCTATCCCTATAAAAGTCCTCCCTCCCCTCCTCTCATCTCACACCTCCTCGTGAAGGATCTCCCCCCCTCTAAAATATTCCCCATGGTTTCGGCTTAGCGAGATACATGTTCCTGGTGGATTTTTCTGTAGCAAGGATTTGCTGCTTCCGCTGCTTTACTGGGGCGAGGAATCGGAGGTTGTCGGGGTACCAGACGTGTGTGCAATCACGGATGCACCACTGCTTTGCGGTGCTGGACTTGCTGGTGCTGGACCTTCTGGACTTCATCACGATCTTGAGATAAGCAAGTGAACGACTACATCATCCATGAGTCCAAGCTCGTTAAGCTTTGTCATTTTCAAGGGTATGTATTCTTTGGATGTATATCCACCCATTGATTGTATCTAGGTAGATGGATCTTGGTACTTATAGTTCCCATCGTAGGATTTTTTTGTTTTCTATGTTGCAAACCCAATAGTGGTATCACAGGATCTATGCATAGATGCTTTGCACGGGTAGTACACATATGGTTATGTGGGCGCTGCTGGTCATGTTATTGCTTCTTATGTATATTCATAGTGGGATGAAGCATCCTAGATAAACTTTACATGTCCTCGCACATGAGACCTGTTCCACGCTTGACATGCAACTAGTTTTGCATAAGTGTCTTGCGGGTATCTGTCTCTCCTACTACAGTCAATATCTGATTTACAACGAGTTGTCAATAATTTGATTATCATCGTTGTGCTTCCATATTCGTAGGTATGAACGTTTCTATCTCCGAAAGCCCCCAACCACATAAAACATGCAAACAATAAATTAGAAGCGTCTAGTTTTTTGGTTTTGTCGGGCAAGTACTATGATATGGTAGTATTATAATTTGTAGCACGGATTGATACTATTGAAAATTATAATATGTCAAAGTGTAAGTTCCATAGACCTTGGCCTTACACATATAGGAATGATAAAGATCATACCAAGATGCACAAGATAATGATCAAGTGCAAGAACCATATCATATCACTTTTAGCATATGATGTTTGTATGCATCTTATATTGCTTGTTTGGCGCTTTAGTAGCATTATAAGATGACCCCTCTTTTTAAATATCAAGATAAAAATGTGTTCTTCCTTTAGTATGCACCGTTAAGAAAGTTTGTCATTTCAAGACATCGCGTGATGATCGGGTGTGATAGACTCTACTTTCGCATACAACGAGAGCAAGACAGTTTTACACACACGGGTACTAAGGTTCTTACTTAGAGAGCCTAGCATGTACAAACATGGCCTCAGAACACAAACCGAAAGGTAAAGCATGAGTCATATGGTTGATATGATTCCCATATTGATGCTCGCCTTTGAAGCTGCACCAATTCACGTGATGATCGGTCTTGGTGTAGTGGATCTGGTTCATGTAATCACCAAAACGACTCAAAGGATGTCGGTTTTGAGTGGGAGTTCAAATAGTAATATGATTAAAGTTGAACTCAATTTATCATAAATTAAACCAAAGTGAATTTGCATAATTTATTGTAGTCATTGGCATCCGTTCACTACCTTATGCTTAGTTATAATTGAGATAACATAACTATAGAATTCTGGATATTTACTTTACGAACTGGTATCGTATTGTTTTGAGTGTCAATCTAAAGTTTCGAAGTCCTATTGCAAACTTTCAGCAAACTCCGTTTACTCCGTGAAGTTTAATAAGTAGTATTAAATCAAGAGTAACAATTCTAGTGTTAGTATCTAAATATCATGTTTGCCTCCATGATACTTGATATTCAATAGTTGATTTAGTATCATGGTTATCTAGGAGCTAAAAGGATTGTTTCAGAAACCATTATGTGTGGAAGATATTGTGATATCTGAAACAATATTTTTGGTTTCAATATGATAGATTGTAATTTAGCAGAATACATGTTCTCATATTGTATGAGAATTTAAGAAGGTTGGAGACGCTAGGTGTCCTAATTCTCCAAAAGGTTTTGGGAACAAACATTATACTCGCGATTCACCTTTATAAGCTATAGTAGGTTGATCATGAAAGTTGTCATGATAAGGATGAATACAAGATGTAGGTAAAATGTTTACTACACTAAAAGATTACTAAAGAACGGATTTTGAAAGAATGCCAAACATTTGATGATGGTGATCCACTTCAAAGTTCAAGTCCAAAGGTATTAGTATTTGACTATACACGCTTTGGAATATGTGTCATGTGTATGGCACCACTATATATGTTGATAGATTCTTTCAAAAGAAAAGGAAATGCTGAAATAGAATCTATAAAATATTTGGCAGAAAATATAAGGTTGGAAATGTCCAACTTAGGTATATAGATGATATACATGTTATGATTGTATTCTTTGCTTGTCAAACAATGTGGTTCTTGGGTATTGGATACCGAATTTGTTGGTGTGAAGTTTCATACAGAACAACACAATTCACGAACTGCAATGGCCTAAGTAACTAGCAAAACAATATGTGATGATGTTCATCAAAAACAAATAAAGTGTTATTGTGTTTCTCGTTGACAACAAAACTTGCCTTCAAGATTTGTTTTAATAATTTTTTATTTTGATCAGGTATAATGAGAACAAAGGTTGTTCAAATAATTACCGTATTCCATAGAATATGGATGATTTACAAGTCTAGTTGGAGAAATCACATCCATAAAAACTAATGCTAAAAATGCCACAAGACAAATGATTGAAAGATCACTTACAAAGTGACATCGCTGTTTAAATTATATTGGAAAGAAAAACATGAAGAAACTCCATGTTAATAGAATTTTGGAGTCTTTTTATTTTGATAAAATGACGCTTGTGAGACTTTCCTGGAGATAATTGAAACTTCGTTCAAAGGCCAAGGAATAACGAACGACTAACTTATTGGAATTTGTACATGTTGATCTATGTAGCCTATTATGTGTAGTCATGCGCGATGGATTTCAACTTCATATAATTTCTTTGGAAATTTGAGTGAATATATGTGTATATTTACTTAATAAGGAAGAAGTGTGAAATATTTGAAAATGTTCAAACACTTTCAAGATGAAGTGGAAAATCATTGTAACAAGAAAATAAAGAATTTATGATTTGGTCATAAAAGAAGATATTTGAGTTACAAGTTTAGCAAAACACCTAAGATTTGAGGAATCGTTCCATGTATTTGCATTTCCTGAAACACCATAGGAGTATGGAGTGTTCGAGATATGTAACAAAACCTTGTTTGACATGGTAAGATCAAAGGTATTATTTATAAAACTGCCATTATATTTTAAAGATTAAAAGCTTTAGAGACTACCGCTTTTACACTGAAAAGAGCACCATCGTGATCCATTAAAAGACACCATATGAGTTATGGTTTGGGATAAAACCCGAGTTGTCCTTTCTTAAATTTTGGTATGTGATGTGGCTTAGTTATCTGTAGAGCCTCGTTGGGAGACCCCAAGAGCAAGGTGTGATGAGCGCAACAACAAGTTTTCCCTCAGTTATGAAACCAAGGTTATCGAACCAGTAGGAGTAAGGAAACAACTCCAAGGTGTTGCTAACAACTTGGAACCTGCACAACACAAACTCAAAACTTTGCCCCAACTTACAATGAGGTTGTCAATCTCACTGGTTTGCTGAAAACAAAGGATTAAACATATAGTGTGGAAGATAGTGATTAATTGCAGAAAGTAAAAAGTAACACTAGATGATGTATAAATGATAAAGATTGGACCGGGGTCCACAATTCACTAGAGGTGTTCTCCTTAAGATAGATAACATGTTGGGTGAACAAATTACAGCAGGGCAATTGACAGATTGAGAAAGCATAACAATGCATACTAGACATCTTGACTCCTACGAGATTTGATTGGGCATTAGAACATAATACATAGACTGTAATCCAACTACATCTATGACTAATAATCCACCTTCAGGTTATCATTCGAACCCCTTCCAGTATTAAGTTGCAAGCAACAGATAATTGCGTTAAGCAATGTGTGTAAAGTAAAAAATACGATTATTCCATGAACAAAGGATTATTGTTTTCTCCCTAGTAGCAACAACACATCTACAATCTTAGAGATTTCTGTCACTTCCCCAGATTACTAGAGGCAGGAACCTACTATCGAGCATAAATACTCCCCCTTGGAGTTGCAAGCATCTACTTGGCCAAGATAGCTACTACAACAGAGAGCATACAAGAACACAAATAACATAGACATGATAGAATCAATAATCAATCTGACATAGTATCTCAATATCCATCAAATCCCCTCAAACACAACATGTATGATTACAAATAGATGATCTTGATCATGAACGAAGCTCACAAGATCTAAACATGATAGCTCAAAGGAGGAGAAACAACCATCTAACTACTGTATGGACCCATAGTCCAAGGGTGAACTACTCACGCATCACTCCGAAGGCTAGCATGGTGATGAAGAAGGCCTCCGAGATGATCTCTCTGTTGGGAATATGCCCTAGAGGCAATCATGTATGATGATATTTCCCATTGTATTCGTAAAGATATTAAGTAGTTCTTGTATAAACATCTGATGTGTATCATTAAATATGTTATTCGGTTGTGGAACTATGCATTCATGTTGTTTGTACTAAATATCCTTGGTCATTGAAGTTGTGCTGGACACACAACTTAGACCAATGTGAAAGTTGGCTTGATGACTCGGTTCCACTTGTCATGGGCATGGATATGCTATTCCAACTTACACAGATTCGACTAAAGAGTTTAGCGAGTTGGATTGAACCATATTGAGGTACAACGAACTAGCTGTCATTTGTATATCTCAATCAATGTAATCCTTACACCTGAGATTGTTGCATAGTCCGAGTTGAGGATCACCGACTTAGGTTCTGTCAAACGCTGATCCGTAACTGGTCAGTTATAAAGGCAGAGTTCGGGTCGACTGAGAATCAAGCTGCGTGATGTGAATAACCAAGATGGGATTTTCCCCCTCCACTTGGAGAGATATTCTCTGGACCCTCTCGTGAGATATGATTCGGAAAGCATGGCCATGCACGACTCGGTTAAGTGTTAACCGAGGCGATCGACTAATAGTTAGTCGGGTGAATCACTTATCTCGGATCGAGAAGAGAGTCGGACTATTTAAGGGATGACATATATTCGCCTATAGTCTGACAAGGTATATCGTGAGGCAAAAGGGACTCGGACGAAAGTCGCATTGGAAAGGCAAGTCGTCATGAATCTTTGGTACTTGGGAGTCGGCACGTTCTGCTAGGAGCCACTACCGACTAATCGATTGAGAGTCGGACTCCAATCGTGTCCAAGTAGCCATGAGCCTGCGGGGTCACACACTTAAGAGCGGGAGCAAGTTCGGATTGGATCTGAACCTGTAATCTGGTTGGGTTGGACCTAAACCGGATTAGACTGAGTTAGTGAGTTGGACTCATGGTGACTAGTGTTATATGGGCTTTAGTGAATGGGTCGCGCGAGTAGAGCCCACGTTCACTCCCTATATATAGTGGAGCACCGTAACCCAGAAAGGTTAATCTTTGTTCGGTTAGGTCATTCCATGTGTTGGAAACCCTAGCTCCACAGCAGTCCAGCCGTCGTACCGAACCTAGCAGTTCGCCGCCGGTGCTCCTCCTTGTACGTGTGGATACCAGCAGAGGCACTGTGCGATTAGCACCAGGACGATCGGATCGTGAGGACTGCACTGCATCAACTGACGCGCTTTATCAGTAATCCGCAACTGCGCATCTAGTGGTAAACCTCGTGGCCTTCTACCTCAGCTGGATCTTGGGATCACCAACAGTGCTATCAGAGCGATAGCTTCTGGTTTTAGGCTCGAGATATCGCATATGTGATATGCGGCTGGCTGTAGATTAGATCTATGTGCTGTTTGGTGGTCGATATATGAGATAGATCGGTTTTGTACGAAGTTGATTGGATCAACTGTGCTCAGGGAATGGTAGATCTGATTTCCGTGATCATACTGCTGAGGTCGTGGAACGACATACCCCTATCGGACGGCTTCCGCCATCGGGGTAGACTGTGACACGTAAATCCAGAAGCGGTGATCGAAGATCAAAGAGTTTGATCGAATCGGGACTGCCGGCTACGCCCTGTCGTAGCGCCTTAGATGTCGTTGCGAGTTTCACAGCGCCGGTAGATATTGTATCTATGCATAACTTGTTTTTGCAGAAGTTGTGAATGGTATGGTTCATGTGCATGTGATGTATGTGTGTAATCCATACGTGATCTGCGAATCACAGTTTTTATCAGCCGGGTGGAGCCTAGGTGCTGTCATTTTATTGTATAACGACCCGTGTGTCGGATTCTCTATGTAATTTACTTTACTAAGCTAGTGTAGCTGTTTGGAGAACCCGGAAGGCATGCAAGGCGTTGTACATGTCGGCGACATGGAGTAAGACGGCAAGTGACAAGAGTTGGCACGAGTCGGATTACAGGCTTTGTGGAGATGGAGATCGCCATGAAGAGAGCCATACCATTTCACATTATAATTGCTTTATTTTGTGTTATTGTTATGTCTCAGTTTTACCTCTATTAGATAGTCGGTAAAATTTAATCCCTCAAAGAAGGTCTAGTCGGTTTTCCCGCCAAGCTTTGCACCATCACAAGTCGGACATTTTTGGTAGTGGGCTCATAAAATTGAGGTGCTGCCAATTCTTTCCGACTAGGTGGGTTCGAGTCGGACTCTTACTGCAGAAACACTCGGTAAGCTAGACGGGTCTATCACAACGGTTGTGGGACTCGGGGAAAAGTCGGATGGGAGCCGGGGCATGTGATGCCACCCGTCCAACAGGAGTCGTATGAGATACGATTAACAAGGAGTTGTGTACCTAGATCACTTGGCGGCTAGCGGTGATGCTAAAGCTCACTAGCCGTTTTGCTTATTTAGGATCCTGAATCACTAAGCAACCATCAGAGGGATGTTGGTTCTAGTGGGAGCATAAAATATTAAAATGTTTAATATGCTTGCTCTTTTATGAATACATGTCTTAAGTGTTTTGCATATTTTCTGTTGTAGATCATGGCACCAAGTAGCAGTCACTCTCAGATATCCGGTTTTGCGTTGAGAACTATCCTTGAGAAAGATAAACTGAACGACACTAATTTTACCAACTGGTATCGAAATCTGAGAATTGTTCTCAAACAAGAAAAGAAGGACCATGTCCTAAACAACCCACTTCCAGATGAGCCGAATGAGAATGCGACTGTCGCTGCCACCAATGCCTACTGTCGGTCTAAGGATGAGTCCACAGATATTAGCTATCTTATGCTTGCTCACATGGAACCGGACTTGCAAAAGCAGTTCGAGCATGTTGAGGCCTACGATATGATCGAAAGCCTCAAAAGTATGTTCCAGGCTCAGGCGAAAACTGAGAGGTATCAAGTCTCTCAGGCTTTGCTGAGTTGCAAGCTTAAGGATGGTGATCCACTGAGTCCGCATGTAATCAAAATGGTTGGTTACGTGCAGTCTTTGGAGAGGCTTGGCTACCCCATTAGCGAAGAGTTCGCTACGGATATAATTCTAAACTCTCTTCCTAGTGCATATGGGCAGTTCATTTCGAACTACCACATGCATGGTATGGATAAGAAGCTCACTGAATTACATGGGATGCTCAAGCAGGCAGAGGCGGATCTCAAGAAGTGCGCCAGTCAAGTGTTGATGGTGCAGAATAAGGCTAAGTTTAAGAAGAGTTCTTGGACTAAGAAGAAGGCTAAGTCAGGAGGAAAGCAGGCTCAGGACCCGGTCCCAAGCACTTCCTCAAGGACTAAGCCATCTCCTTTAGCCGGATCCACTTGCTTCTACTGCAAGGCGGATGGCCACTGGAAGAGGAACTGCAGCAAGTACTTGGCCGAAAAAGCCAAGAGTGGAGGTATGACTTCCGACTCAGGTACACTTGTTTGCAATGTTATATACATATATCTTGCTGATGCACCTAATAGTTCTTGGGTATATGATACCGGATCAGTTATTCACATCTAAAACTCATTGCAGGGACTGGTAAGAACTAGGAGCGTAGCAAGAGGCGAGGTTGATATTCGAGTCGGCAACAAAGCAGGAGTTGCTGCGTTGGAAGTCGGCACGATGCAACTTCATTTACCTTCCGGATTCATTATGGAACTAAATAATTGTTATTATGTTCCAGTGCTCAGTCGAAACATTATTTCTGCTTCATGTTTGATGATGCAAGGCTATGAGTCGAATATCAAGAATAATGGTTGTTCTTTGTATTTGAATGATATGCTTCGCGGCTTTGCACCCTTCCAGGACGGGTTATTTATTTTGAATCTTGATGGTGAGTCGGTTTATAACATAAATGTTAAAAGGTTTAAACCAAATGATCTGAATATGACTTACTTTTGGCACTGCCGGCTTGGTCATATAAGTTGGAAACGCATGAAGAAACTCCATGATGATGGACTCCTAACTTCGTTCGACTTGGAGTCGTTCGAGACATGCGAATCTTGCCTACTTGGCAAAATGACCAAGACACCTTTTGCAAAGAGTTGCGAAAGGGCGTCCGACTTGTTGGGACTAGTACATAGTGATGTATGTGGACCAATGAGCACGACATCCAGGGGTGGTTATGAGTACTTAATTACCTTCACTGATGGTTTGAGTAGGTATGGATATATCTACTTGATGAAACATAAATCAGAAGCCTTTGAAAAGTTTAAAGAATTCCAGAATGAAGCACAAAATCAACTCGGCAAGAAAATAAAGTTTCTTCGGTCGGACCGAGGAGGCGAGTACATGAGCCATGAGTTCGATGACCATCTGAAAAGTTGTGGAATAGTTCCTCAACTTACTCCGCCAGGAACACCACAAAGGAATGGTGTTTCGGAAAGGCGGAATCGGACCTTGTTGGACATGGTACGATCAATGATGAGTCGGATAGATCTGCCTTTATCATTTTGGGGTTATTGTCTAGAAACAACGGCGTTCACACTAAACAGAGTACCTTCAAAATCGGTAGAGAAGACACCGCATGAGATGTGGACAGGCAAAAAGCCGAGTTTGTCTTTTCTTAAGATTTGGGGTTGTGAAGCATTTGTCAAGCGACTCCAGTCGGACAAGCTTACGGCCAAGTTGGATAAGTGTATTTTCGTGGGGTATCCGACGGAAACCTTGGGTTACTACTTCTATAACCGAGAAGAGGGCAAAGTGTTTATCGCTCGGAACGGTGTCTTCCTTGAGAAAGAGTTCCTCAGTCGGGGAGTAAGTGGGAGCACGGTGCAGCTCGAAGAAATTCGAGAGGAACCGACTAGTAGCGAGTCGGCAAAAACCTTGGAGGTTGAACCGGTCGTGGTAGCTGAGCCGGCGGCAGCACCTGTACTATGAAGATCGGCAAGATTACGAAGTGTTCGTGATGTGTTACTGTTAGACAGTGATGAGCCGGCAAATTATTCGGAAGCGATGGTGGGATCTGATTCCGAGTCATGGCTTGGAGCCATGAGATCCGAGATAAAGTCCATGGATGAAAATCAAGTTTGGAACTTGGTTGATCTTCCAGACGGTGCAAGACCCGTCGAGTGCAAATGGGTCTTTATGAAGAAAACTGATATGGATGGAAATGTTTCAATCTATAAAGCACGCCGTGTCGCGAAGGGGTTCCGACAAATTCAAGGAGTTGATTACGACGAGACTTTCTTGCCCGTAGCGATGCTTAAATCAGTTCGGATCATGTTAGCTATAGCGGCCTATTTCGACTATGAGATATGGCAGATGGATGTCAAAACGGCTTTCCTTAATGGAAATTTAACCGAGGACGTGTATATGATACAACCCGAGGGTTTTGTTGATCCGGCTAATGTTGACAAGGTATGCAAACTTCAGAAATCCATTTATGGGTTGAAGCAAGCATCTCAGAGTTGGAATATTCGCTTTGATGAGGTAGTCAAATCGTTTGGCTTGATCAAGGGTGATCATGATTCTTGTTTGTACAAGAAGTTTAGTGGGAACAAAGTAAATTTTCTAATCTTATATGTGGATGGCATATTACTGATTGGAAATGATGTCCAGATGTTGCAAGAAACCAAGGAATCATTGGAAAGGAGTTTCTCAATGAAAGACTTGGGTGAGGCAACATACATCCTCGGAATCCGGATCTATAGAGATAGATCAAGGAGGCTCATTGGATTGAGTCAGAGTACTTATTTGGACAAAGTGTTGAAGAAGTTCAACATGGAATCGTCTAAGAAGGGGTTCTTACCGATGTCCCATGGTGTAAAACTTAGCAAGACTCAGTGTCCTTCGACAACTGATGAGCGAAGTCGGATGAGTGCGATTCCATATGCTTCTGCAGTCGGATCCATCATGTATGCCATGATTTGTACTAGGCCGGATGTTTCCTATGCTCTACGTGTTGCGAGCAGATACCAGGCTGATCCTGGAGAGATCCACTGGACAACGGCTAAAAATATCCTAAAGTACTTGAGAAGGACTAAGGATATGTTCTTGGTTTATGGTGGTGAAGATGAACTCAGCGTAAAGGGTTACACGGATGTGAGTTATCTTACCGACTCTGATGATTCTCGTTCACAATCCGGATACGTGTTTATTTTAAACGAAGGTGCTGTGAGCTGGAAGAGTTCCAAGCAAGAGACCGTGTCTGCGTCTACAACAGAGGCTGAGTATATTGCCGCCTAGGAGGCAGCAAAGGAAGCTGTTTGGATGAGGAATTTCCTCATGGATCTTGGTGTGGTTCAGGGCTCATCCAATCCGTTGGACGTGTATTGTGACAACAATGGTGCTATTGCACAAGCCAAGGAACCTAGACAGCACCAAAAGAACAAGCACATACTCATGCGGTACCACCTGATTCGCCAGTTCGTGGATCAGGGTGATATCAAGTTATGCAAGGTACACATGGATGCAAATATTGCGGATCCTTTGACAAAGCCGTTACCACAGCCAAAGCATGAGGCGGACCTGAGAGCCATGGGCATTATAATCTTAGACATGTGATGTCAGAAGATTGACTCTAGTGCAAGTGGGAGACTGTTGGGAATATGCCCTAGAGGCAATCATGTATGATGATATTTCCCATTGTATTCGTAAAGATATTAAGTAGTCCTTGTATAAACATCTGATGTGTATCATTGAATATGTGATTCGGTTGTGGAACTATGCATTCATGTTGTTTGTACTAAATATCCTTGGTCATTGAAGTTGTGCTGGACACACAACTTAGACCAATGCGAAAGTTGGCTTGATGACTCGGTTCCACTTGTCATGGGCATGGAGATGCTATTCCAACTTACACAGATTCGACTAAAGAGTTTAGCGAGTCGGATTGACCCATATTGAGGTACAACGAACTAGCTGTCATTTGTATATCTCAATCAATGTAATCCTTAGACCTGAGGTTGTTGCAAAGTCCGAGTTGAGGATCACCGACTTAGGTTCTGTCAAACGCTGATCCGTAACTGGTCAGTTATAAAGGTAGAGTTCGGGTCGACTGAGAATCAAGCTGCGTGATGTGAATAACCAAGATGGGATTTTGCCCCTCCACTTGGAGAGATATTCTCTGGGCCCTCTCGTGAGATATGATTCGGAAATCATGGCCATGCACGACTCGGTTAAGTGTTAACCGAGGCGATCGACTAAGAGTTAGTCGGGTGAATCACTTATCTCGGATCGAGAAGAGAGTCGGACTATTTAAGGGATGACATATATTCGCCTATAGTCTGACAAGGTATATCGTGAGGCAAAAGGGATTCGGACGAAAGTCGCATTGGAAAGGCAAGTCGTCATGACTCTTTGGTACTTGGGAGTCGGCACGTTCTGCTAGGAGCCACTACCGACTAATCGATTGAGAGTCGGACTCCAATCGTGTCCAAGTAGCCATGAGCCTGCGGGGTCACACACTTAAGAGCGGGAGCAAGTTCGGATTGGATCTGAACCTGTAATCTGGTTGGGTTGGACCTAAACCGGATTAGACTGAGTTAGTGAGTTGGACCCACGGTGACTAGTGTTATATGGGCTTTAGTGAATGGGTCGCGCGAGCAGAGCCCACGTTCACTCCCTATATATAGTGGAGCACCGTAACCCAGAAAGGTTAATCGTTGTTCGGTTAGGTCATTCCATGTGTTGGAAACCCTAGCTCCATAGCAGTCCAGCCGTCGTACCGAACCTAGAAGTTCGCCGCCGGTGCTCCTCCTTGTACGTGTGGATACTAGCAGAGGCGCTGTGCGATCAGCACCAGGACGATCAGATCGTGAGGACTGCACTGCATCAACTGACGCGCTTTATTAGTAATCCGCAACTGCGTGTCTAGTGGTAAACCTCGTGGCCTTCTACCTCAGCTGGATCTTGGGATCACCACGTTAGAGGAATTTTTTTGTTTTATCTCCGCGTGGCCCAACACTCTCCCCTCCGACAGGGTGCCGGAAGAGTTTCAGATCCCCCGATCTAGGGACGATGTTGGCGGCGGCTGATACGTCCATTTTGCATCACTATTCTATATCATAATTTACTGTTATTATTGATATATTTCTTATTAAGAGGTGATACTTATGTTGTTTCATCTATTTTTGCATGTTGGATGAATTCTGGAGGATGAACTGCCGGAGTCAGGATTCTGATGGAAAAAGATGTGTTTAGATGCAATATTCACGAAGATCAGAAAATTCTAGAAAATACACAGAAAATCCTATTTGTCAAGAAGACGAAGGAAGCCAGAAGGGGAGGCAGAGATGGGCCACAGGGGGCCCACACCCCCCTGCACGGGCTGGTGACTCCTTGATGGTGCCAAAGAACTTGACGGTGGTGGAGCACTTCGTTGGAAACCCCAAGAGCAAGGTGTGATGAGCACAGTAGCAAGTCTTCCCTGAGTAGAGACCGAGGTTATCGAACCATAAGGAGCAAGGAAACGTCACACAGGTGTTGCAACCAAAGTGGAGATCTGCACGACTGCACAACACAAACTCAAGACTTTGCCCCAACGAATCAGTGAGGTTGTCAAGCTCACCGGTTTGCTGTAACAAAGGATTAAACATATGGTGTGGAAGGTAATAGTTTGCAGCAAGTAAACAAGTAACAGTGGAAGATGTATCAATGGTAAAGATTGGACCGGGGTCCATAGTTCACTAGAGATGCTCTCCTTATATAAACAACATGGCATGAAGGGTAAACAAATTACAGCAGGGCAATTGACAGAAACAGAACAAGGCATAATAATGCAATTACTAGTCAGAAAGATCCTATGATATTCGATTGGGCAATACAACAAGATACATAGACCGTCATCCAACTACATCTATGACTAGAAGTTGTAACTACCTCGGTGAATTACGCTCCTAGTTACAAGCCTGGATGAGCGGAAATGGTTGAAATAGTACGGTGGGGCCCAAATGCCACTCACAGGTAGACCTTTCGGCCGTCCCAACCATTTCCAAACATCGGGACAAGAACGGGCGGCGTAATCGGCAGGCGAAGGGATCAACTACATACACAAATGAGTATGTATGCAAGCCACCATACAACAGTACATCAGAGCCATTCCATCTAAAAAGAAAGGAAATATAGCAATGCCATACGGCAAGATCCAAATGTCCTAGATAGATATAATAGTTTAGGATATCTCCTCATACATCAAACATCAGAGTATCAGGCGGAAGCGGCAAACAAGATCCGAGTACGGATAAGAAGCAAATCGGCATAAGATGCCCCATAAATAAACACATTCCGCCCACAGATCTCACGGATCCCCGTTCCCGGAATCTCTACACCGAATGATCGTTGCCCACATCGTCCGCCTCCTCCACCCAGTATCCATCTCGTGAGTGTACCTGTTCATCTGAATCAAATAATTTATCGTGTGAGACCCTAGGGGTACTCAGCAAGTCTTTATGCCTCTAAAGGGGACACAACCTGGGGTGACGCAATTGCAGCAAAAGATAAACCCTAACAGTTCTATAGATACTCGCTAACCATCCGCCTCACCAACGAGAGACGGATGTCCGTGAATTAATGACAACAATTGTAACAGTAATATCATCGGATCCATCCTCCTCCTCGCTTACCAACGAGGAAGCGGACGAACAACCCCCCCATCCGTTGGTAGTTTTACTATCCATTCCCTGAGTGTTGCACTATTTACTAGTCAGTTATTTAGTCAAGTTAAAAGCGGTACTTTAGTTTTGCTTGTCTATGATCGAGAAACTGTGCTCCAAGTAGTCCATAACCGCGGACACGGCTTTCAGAAAGTTTTACCTTGCAGGGGTGCACAAATAG
Organism: Avena sativa; assembly: GCA_916181665.1. NCBI lineage: Eukaryota > Viridiplantae > Streptophyta > Magnoliopsida > Poales > Poaceae > Avena > Avena sativa. The sequence goes on along the minus strand of OV702280.1, from coordinate 39,382,434 downwards.
CAACACACACTCGATCAACCTCGGAAAAACCAAATCAAAACCCAACGAGGCCTTCACGACAAAGCAATCACAGGATTCAGAAATATTTCAGGGGGCCACCCCATTGAGTACACCCGCAACGAAGTTAGCTGACCCCGAGACGGACTCAAGGTTTGGGTGGACGGCTGTAAACGACTGGGAACCCGAAAGTGTGACTGGGCTTGTCGATACCGCGAAATCGTGTCCCGATCCTAAACAGTACAGGTGCTCCTCGCACAATCGTAAATAAAGCAGTAAAGCATGGCATAAGTACAGGATAGTAAAAAAAACCTCAAACTAGTTTGTGGCCCCAAGAAATAAGAATGAATCAAGCTCTGGCTCAGGGGGGTCCCATAAGCCTCCCGGATGTGGATAACGCGAATAATAAAGGAACAGGAATCAAGTACTCGGGGTCCGACGGGACACAAGTGAGCATGAAAAACCAAATAGCAGATATTGCTCACCGGTGCCACTTTCATTAGTTATCCCATACTACTCAGGTTAAGTTGTTTAGGTACCTCGTTATCCATCAGACACTCACATACCCTACACATGCTGTTCTACGACTCGCATGGCTCAAACAACTCCTGTAGTAATGGCTCATGGGATGGAGGAACAAACTTCGGTGGGGTTTAAAAGTAAAGGCTATGCAATACTTGGGATTCAGTTTAATGCAATCGCGACTCAATGATGCAACAATAAGATAGAGGCAATAGGTACTATATGTATGCAAGCATGTGGTAGTGCTTGCCTGACAGCTCAGTTGAAGCGAAAGAAGGATCTGGGTAGTGCTCCTGGGTTTCTTGATATATCCCCTGCTCAGCGTCTATTCGAAGAAGAACCAAACAAACAAGGGCCAACATAAATAAGGTGCACAAGAATAGGAATAAAATGCGACAAGCAAACAATCATGCCATGATGAATGATGCACAATTTGCATGGCAATAAAGTAGCATGGCATGGGTGAGGTGTGGAACACAAGAATAAATCATTTTTATTGAGTTTTGGTCACATTTTATCCTCATATTAGTTGCTCTTTACATTATATTTATATGATGCATGCTGCAAAACAGAACAAGGAATGCATAAACAGAAAGGTCTCGTCGAGCTAATCATTTTAGACATATCATTTGCTAAATTTGGAGTTATAAAACAAAAGTTATTAATTTATTAAGAAAAGGGCATTTTATTGTAATTTTAATCAAATTGAAAATTAAAGTGTCCAAAATATATTTTGGATAGCATATTTGAATTCCTCACATTTTTCTGATTTGAAAACATATATTATTTGCATTAATTGGAATTATGGTTTTAAATTTATTTTAAAGTCAAAATTAGTCAAATTAAGTCAAAGTCAAGGGTTTGACTAGTTTGAATTAGTTTTGAAAATATTTGACTAAATATTTGAATTGACATTCAAAAACAAAACAGTTTTCATATAAGGTTTGAATTCAAATTCCAAACCATTTGAAAGTTATGAATTGGTTTTAATTTAAACAGATTTGAAATTTGAATTTGAATTAATTTGAATAAGTTCGAATTTGAAACAGATAACAGAACAACCTTTTGTTACTCAGGAAAACCTACCCCGAGAGACAGACATGTGGGGACAGGAGAAGATGGGGCCATGCATACGCAGTGTGGTGCCACGTGGAACACACAGGGCTCGCGGGTTGGGGTTTTACAAAGCTGGGGTCCCTTTTTAAAAGAAAGCCACGCAGGGAGGGACAACGGGTTGAGTTCTGGGAAAAAGGAGGGCCTAGCTGCAAAACACCGGTGGCTGTAACTGACGTACTGAATTTCAGATCTGAAGTTTGATTGAATTCGGCCAGAGTTCGAACAAAGATGGCGACTAAACGGTGTGGAATTTGGAAACGCTCAAAAAAACAAAGTTGTAGAGGGAGCCAAGGTCTACAACTTTGTTGTTCGAGGTTTTCCCGGATGAGGGCTGAAACGACGGGAAACTGACGATGAACAGAGGTACTGCGGCGATGTCGTTGTGCGTGCGGGCTGAACTGCCAGCGAGTGCGCGGGCGACGCGGCGTGCGCAGAGCGCTCGACGGAAGGCGGCGGAGCTACGGCGCAGTAGGAAGAAGGAGATCGTGTCTAGGGGGTTAAGAGGCTCACCAGAAGCTCGCCGGCGTGGTCGTCGACGCTGAGGTGGAGAGGATCTGGCGGCGGGCTCGCGACGTGGAGCTTCGGTTCCTCCCGGCCATGGCGACGGCGACGGCTCTCTGGGGCTTCCCAGTCGCTTCCTCTGGTGCTGGTCGACGAAGGGGACGCAGGGCATCGCGCTGGTGCTCCAGGTTCGCCTAGGGAATCTCCAGAACACCCGGGAGAGAACATGGCCGAGGTAGGGTTTTAGAGCGGCATGGAGATGGCCATGGCCAAGGAGAGGAAGGTGGGAGGCTGGGTTCCTGAGCAGATCTCGATCTAGAGCTGGATTAACATGGAGGTGGTGGGCGCTGCTGTAAAGAGAGGAGGGAGAGGATCATGGGTGTTGCTTTGCAAAAGGTGGAGAGGGAGGTGGGGCTCGTGGAGGGTTCTTTCCTCTCTCTTTTGGCTTTAGCTAGGGAGGAGGGGAGAGGGGACCAGGGGAGGGCAGAGGGCAGGTAAGGCGTGTGGCTAGTGGTGGCCTGATCTTCTTGCCAGGCAAGACAAGAGGGAAGAGGATCACATGGGTAGGTCGGGCTAGGGTAGAAGGGGGCTCGGGTTAGGTTTGGCTTAGAGTGAGAGAGAGGTGGTCTCGGTTTTAGCTAGGTAGGGGGATGGTGATAGAGGTTAGGTGATTAGTGTTAGGGTTTTGCATAGAGGGGGTGAGATGAGGTTTGGTGTGAGGGTGGATTAGAACTAGGGTTAGCTAGAGAGGGAAAAAAGGGTTAGAGATGGTTTGGTTTAGCTCAACCAAAGAGGTAGGTTTAAGATATGGTTAAAGAGATTCAACAACAAGGAAACATGTAGTTTGAATTTTAAAGTAAACCTCAAACCCAAAACAAAACAAAGAGGAGAAGGCCAAGGGTTATGGTTGCATGGCCCATGCATAGACATTAATGCTAGGTTTTATCTTGTGAAAACAAAATAAAAATCCATGGCATTTATGCATATGCATTCCAGAGTGTGGAATAAGGCCAAGCAAAAGAATTTAAATGAAAGTTCCAAGTGGAGTAGATGGAGATGATCATGTTTGACTATAATTGGAACTTGCTAGTGTGTATATTCCACTAGATGTTTACTAGTCCCAAAAATATCCCCACATGATAATAACCCCAAAACAATCCATATGGAAGCTAGGGAAAAGGTTCCACTCACAAGGCATGCAAAGGTGGCCATGTGGCTCTCATATACCAATATTGTGAAAACAACACGGTGCATACATGGGAGCATGTGGAGCTAGAATTAGATCCATCCCAACCCACATGAGCTAGAGGTAAAACCAACTAAGTTGCAATGCTCATATATGGTGGAATGGTGGAATGATGGGGTGATGACAAGAAAGGTGGTGGAGTCAAATAAAAGATATGCCCCCAACTCAACTTGGGCATTTGAACAATATATCAAGAACCAAATACAATATCAAGAGGCAAAATATAATTTACAATGCATATGAGAGAAGAACCAACACAAAAAGGGTTTTATATGATGCTCCAAAGCAAGGTGGCATGATGACATGAGCATGATATAATTATGATGCAACAATTATATATATGAAGTAGCCATTATATAGACTAGGCTAGTAGCATTGCAATTGTTAGACAATTGGGATGCTACAACTCTCCCCCACTAAACAAGAATCTCGCCCCGTGATTCCTAGGAAAAAGAAAACAACACAAGGAGAGGCGGGTGTTCGAACGAAGGTGACCCTCACGTTCCCAAGTTGATGAACAACGGAATGGTGCGACCACTACACCTTGCAAAAACTTGCTAGACTTGTTGCGAGTCTTGCGTTTTGCTTGAGAAACAACGGGTTAGAAGAGTTGAAGGATTGTCGTGAGACAAGAAGGATAGGATGGGCATAGCTCCTGTTTTCCCAAGAATCATGATAAAAGAATATAACCACTTGTGAAAGAAAAGGAGAAGATGATGTATCATGGATAAAGAAAGACACACCATTAAGATTAAAGATTTACCGATACGAGAGAGGATGAATCTTTGTCTCGCCGGAAGAAAAGGAGCTAGATTGGAGAGGTTTTGAACCACTATTACAATAGCATCGTATCTTCTTTCGGATTTGAGAAAAGAAGTTCGGAAACAATATTGGCTTCAAGCAATAGAGTCCCTTGATAACAACAGAAAGATTTAGTTAGACGTCGTCGGATTAGATTCTTGTTGCGCCGGTAAGAACCAAGGATCACGCAATTGAGGTGCGCGGATATAACTTCCAGAGATGGATGTGAAGCCAGATCATGGTGGAATCCCGAGAAGCAAAGAATATGGAGGATCTGGAGTTTATTGTAGAGATACTTATTGCTTTCTTTAGCCTTGAGGCTAACACAATAGATTTGCGGCTGATGGCATCAACCATAATTGGCTTTACCACAGAAAAAGAATTGATGAAACAAGGAGAGAGATAGTTTCCTTCCATCTTGTTTGGGAATGTTGAGCACCGGTAGAAAGACGAGGACATAAAAGATTTTGCGTTTGTTTCCACCAGATAATTGAGGATTTTGCTCCGTGTATAAAGGGTGAGATCACCAATAAGAGATTATTGATTACTTTCTTCGAAAGAGCACTCCGGAAAAACAAGGACAGAAGTAAAAGTATCAAGGGATAAAGGCCACTTCTAACTTCCGTGGAATGAGTGAAATCACATTAATTCACCAATTCAATGTACAAGAGCGAATTATAAGAGTAGTGGTATGGTAGCTACTCCATCCCGCACTCAAAGCATTACTCCGCACATGAATACGAAAACCATGCAACCCAACTACCGAAACAGACTGAAGGTGTTGGCAAAAACTCATAGAACTCCGTTAGAAAACGAGGATAGATGCAAACGATTCGCCGGATTCATAGATAGATAAAGATGATGATGTTGTCGTCATGTCGGAAGTACCAAGCCACCGGGAAGATATGAAGGAAGATCACGGAGACAACTGCAAGATTCCACAGATATAGAAAAAGATAGCATCACTTGCACCTAAGGATTACAAAAGATCTGAAAAATCTTCATGGCCTCCGGTGGATTGAGCATAGACGATAGAGAGAGAGGGTTTCAAAAGATTACTTAACGAGATTGAGGTGAAAGGACTCCATGTTCTTCTTGAAATGATTGAGAGAGATTTAACAGCCTTGAGGAAATCTTCAGCGGAATGACGATGATAACTTGCCAACAAGGAACAACTCCGGATTGGTTGAATATGGAGGATGGAATTAACAATGGACTTGCTGATTCCAGAGATGAAGTAATGTATTTAGCAGAAGGACGTGGTCGAGATATGTGACTTCAAAAAGTCAGAATTCTAACTTCGAGACTTTGCACACAGGCAGTGCTCACGAAGCTCGAGAGAAAGGGACACAGGTGATCTTCCATGTCCTTCCATAGATATCGAATAGGCAAGCCTATTATCAACTTATACCACCATGGATTAACAAGATATTCCCAGAATACCAAGTTCCAGAGGCGGGAGAACGAACAAATGCTCGAAACACTTTCTGAGCTCAACGCTCTTTGAAAGATCAATATTAAGAGCACGGGTTCGTGTTGAAGAAGATGCACTGGAAGAATAGATTAACTGGTCCTTCGGAAGAAAAAGAGGTGTCACCTGGTTCACATTGTCGATCGGATCACCGGTTACAAAGATAAAGAGATCTTGGATAAGAACCGATGATAGCTCATACCTTAAGCAAAACTATCAGAGACAAAAAGATGCAATTCCCTCGTATCCAGGAGAATTGTGCAGATATGGGGTTCAAAAAGGATGTGTAGCATGATGGACAGATGATAGACCGCCGTAGTGCTTGGAGAAACTCTGGATTGCCAAAGATGCTTGAATATGCATAGATATGATCGCGGTGTACTCAAAATCACAGGAGATAACCGTCACCATTTGGAGGATAGTGGTGATTGCATTTTCCATATTCCACTCCATCATTCAGATCGATATGACACTTATCATGAGTGGAATATAGCTAGGCCGAGAACCAAATTACAATCACCAGCATTGGATCGACACATGTTATGTAATTAGCCCAAGAGAATTGGAGATGAATTGAAACTCTAGGATTAAGCGCCGGTGACACGAATGAAGGAAGAAGCTAAATGGGATCTTCTAGACCATATTCAAGAAAATACTAAAGCATGGGAGAATGACAAAGGAAGTAAGTCAGGTATAAATTATGATTTTAAATGCATTAAATCTTTTATCGGAACTGATGACTTTCATGATATTAGTAGTGAGTATGGTCTTGATTCTCAAAGTATTGCCAATTGCTTTAAGGCCTTTGCCTCTTATATTGAAATTCCCAAAAAGGAGTGGATCAAGTACCATGCACCTTATAAAGATATTGTTAATCATGTTCCTGTTAGAAATACTGAAGTTTGTACTGTTGATCCTATTTTACCCGAACCTTATATTGAGAAAATACCTTTCCCTGCTAAGATAAAGGAACATTCTATTATAGCTAATGTGGTTAGCAAAAGTACAAAGAAAGCAGTTGAACCTGTAATAGCCATTGTGAAAGACCTTGTCACTAAAAATGTAGAAGATGGGCACATTATATTTTGTGAAGATACTTCTAATATTGTCTCTCATCCTAGTAAAGCTAGGAAAGCAAGTGTCCTTGTGCTTTCTATTAGAATTGGTGATCATTGCTATTATGGTTTATGTGATATTGGTGCAAGTTTTAGTGCTATTCCTTATGAGCTTTAGAGAGAAATTATGCATGAAATTGGTCCCTGTGAACTTGAGGACATTGATGTGGTTATTCACCTTGCTAATAAAGAAACCATCTGTCCAATTGGTATTGAAAGAGATGTGGAAGTTCTTTGTGGTAAGACTAAATATCATGCCGATTTTCTAGTGCTTGGTTCAACAGCTAGTAAAACTTGTCCTATCATTTTTGGTAGAACTTTTCCTGAAGATGTGTGGAGATATTATAGATTGCAAGAAGGAGAAAGTTTGAACTAAGTTTGATGGTCAATCTTATGAGTTTAATTTTTCCAAATTTTCTAAAGCTCCTTATGAAAATGATATGCCTAATGAGGATTTTAGGGTTGAACAACTTGCTTCTATTGATCCAGTTTATGACCTTATACCTCTTTTTGATGATTTTAAGTATGCTCATTCTGATGATAAGAATGTTTCTTGTGGCAGTTATATTGTTAAATTTATTCAAAGTTCTACTGAAAGTTATTATGAGAGAGGGAAACATGGTTTTATGCATCTCAATAATATTAAGTTTCCCCGCTTTATGTTTAAAGCTTTGAAGTTGCACTTGTTTTGTCTTCCTTTGCTAGCAGCCTTTTGTTTCAATAATTTGTTTTCTTACAAAACTCCCTTGCATAGGAAGTGGCTTAGACTCAAATGTGTTGGATATTTGCTTCTTGATGCTCTCTTTCACTTCAAATTCATATCTCCTATGAGAGCATCATTGAAATTATCATGCCCATCTTAATGGCTATAAAGAAAGAGCTTTTGGGAGACGACCCATTTTAGTTTGCTTTCGGTCTTTGTTTCTTTGAGTCTTGGAAGTTATTAACTATGTAATAACCGCTCCTTATATTTCTTTTTGTTTGGTTTTTGTGTCAAGATCTGCCTCTTTTGAGAAGTAGGTGAGTTGTGGGAGGTTGCTGTCCTAGGACAGATTTTTGTGCTTCACTGTAAAAATTTGTGAAAAATCCTAATATGTTGGATGGAGCTGTAATTTTCTGTGCCTATGCCCCAAGTTGTTATCCAACTTTCATTAGTTTGCACTTTTTTATTTGAGCAACAGAAGATTTTCTAAAAAATCAATCTTTACCTGCTGGTCTGTTTTGACAGATTTCTGCCATTATTTGCATTTGCCTCTTCAATCGATTTCCTTTTAGATTCTTTTTGGGGTTTTTGAAAGGAGTTGCTATAATATCTTATGTTTTTCTGGTTTTCGGTTGAAATTTGAACCCAGAGGTTTATTGTCTTTTCATACACTAATGTTGCTAATGAAAATTGTGTGGAGCTTTGTATGAAAGAGATTTTCAAATATTGGGAGGCAATGATGTAAGGAGATGAAGAATGGTCAAAGGCTCAAACATTATATTTCTGGAGATTCCTATAATGAAGATGTTGACATTATTCAAATGGTGACTCCGGAATAATTTATTAGAGACCAAACTCAGGAACCTGCAGAGTCTGTTTTTGAATAGGTAAAAGTGCTAAAAATAGAAGGTTCGCGAAAAACTTTTCTCTTTATATTTTTGCAGTTTTTATTCCATATGGAAGGTAACAAGACAAAAAAAGAGAAGGAAATGGAGACCGGGTGGCCCACACCACCCAGTGGCGCGGGCCCTGCCTGGCCGCGCCACCAGGTGGTGAGACCACCCCGGAGCCCTTCTCCGTCCCTTTTCCGCCCAGTACTTTCCTTATGTCGTAAAAACTTCGTAATATATAATCACCCGGACCCCCTGAGGTTCGTATATCGTGTTCTCGTCGTGTTTTCGTTTCGATCTGTTTCTGTCAGGAAATATTCTCAAGTTCAGAGGCATCATGGTCTCCTCCTACGACAAGGGCAAGAAGCCCATGGAAGATGATCTTCGAGATACCAAGGAGGAGGAGGAGATCTTGGTTGGGGATGAATAAGAAGTGGAGGAAGACAAGCGTCCGGACACCCGCTCCACCATTGCGAGCATTGGAGTGGTGGCAAATCCTATAAAGCTCAAGAGGACAGCACATATGTCTACAGGAGGGAAAACCCCGCGTCATTTCCTAGCTCCACAGTCACTTCCTCCACGCACCAAGAACCCCTTCCATACTCTTATACATGAGCAGCAATTCCAAAAGTTGCCCAAAGGGATGTTGCCCTCTAGTTGGTATATGCCTCGTTCTAACCATGCAGGGAAAGAACACTCTAAGGAGGAAGAGTGGGGAAAGAATAACAAGGACTGGGATTCTCGGTCTGACATGATCATGAACCTCATTAAGCATAAATAGGAGTTGATTCGTACTCTAACCTTCGAGATTGAGGATTTGAGGAAGCTGATTGAAAAGCTTATCAAGGGAACACCACCACCACCAAAGGAGTAATTCGTCATCAGGTTTTGGCAACCCCTTGGTTTGTTCCAAGCTTGGGGGAGTGCCTCTGTATCACATCATTATCTTTCATATTTTTACCTTTTTAGTAGATTCATATCTTGAATAGAGAAGTTATCATATAGGATGGTTTGCATTGTGGAAGTATCTCTCCTTTAGTTGGTTATCTATGTATCGCTTGGTGTGAGTGCCTTTATGGAATATTAATGAGAAGTTTCATAATTTACTTTTTTCACATCTTATTTTAGTTTGCAATCTATATTATATGATTGATCTTGTTGATTAGTATTGGTATCACTTTGGGAGCATCAAGTAAATCTAAATTGGTTTTGGCGGACCGAGCTCTGGTCAGTAGCAACACTTTTTGAGGTTTGAAAGGAAAAGAGAAAAGCAGTTATATGTATTTTATATTATTTTCCTTCTTTTTTAATTGGCTCATAATCTTAGTATTATTTAGTTAAGATATTTTGTGTTTTCAAGGAAGATTGCACGTTTGACTTTATCACTTGTATGTTTGCTTGTTTCCTTCAACTCTTTTGCTTGCTACCCAGCCTTGCTAGCCAAAAACCTGTATTGAGAGGGAATACTTCTCGTGCATCCAATCCTTTAAACCAAAACCTATGCCATTTGTGTCCACCATATCTACCTATTAGCATCATTGCTATTCCAAGTAAATTCTCGAGTTTCATCTACCTTTCTGTAGAGGTCCCAACCTGATAAGGTGGAGATCCCTGTGTTTACAATGCTAGTCCATGGATCAATAGCTAGCATCCACAGTTTAAGATGTAATATCAAGAGACAAAGGTCATATTACAACTTATAACCAGGAATAAAATAATTCATTACATCTTACATAGCTCATTTGGCTATCTCATTACAATGCAGATATAACTATATAGCATGGCGTCCTACATATTCATATGCCACAGGAAATCATGTTGGTTGTAGACTTGTAATCCCTACTCAACACACTTCACTAACATCAAACAAACCTGCAACATAATAAGTTGCAGCCACAAGGGTCAATACATTTGAATTGTATTGGCAAGTGATACTATGGTAGAATAGTGGTATCTAACATCTATATGCATTTGGCTAAGTGTAGCTTAGGCTTGCTTTGCTCAAAATAAGGTTTTCCTTATTAGTTGAAAATACTAAGTTTTTATTTGTCAAAAACACCCAAGGAACTACGAATATATATTGGTGAACCTTTACCCTTGTTCAACCACAAGTTTTTAACTTAGAAATTGGGATGAGGAGATCCTTGATAGCTTCAATGTCTTGATGCTCAAATTGTCCATTGCCGGGGACACGGCTAAGTACTTAGGTTTTACTCTATCGAGAGGTGGTGCACTTTTCCCACAAGACTCGACATGCATCGAGACAAGATCTTTCAGAAGCCTTCCCTTAGACCAAATGGACGCGTTCCATCCTATCACCCTACCACCTTCTGTCCATCTGGCTAAGTTATTGCAACCTATGTGATCAAGGCAGAGCCCATATTGCCATGTGGCTGCACTAAAAGCTTGTCAACATTTTAACATCTCAAATCTCTTTGTTACTGGGTGGCTTTACACAAGTGTGATACACAAGGTAGCCATCAACCTATGCCTTGTGTAACCACTCAACACAAACCATTGTCACCATTCCACCCAGGTGATTCATTCAGATAGTTATTTTATTAAGCAAAAACACAAGTCATAGACTTAGAAATATTTCCATAACATGAATATTCCACCCTTGTTTTCTACTAGCTAGGCTAAGCATGATAACATGGCAAGTTTCCTAACTTAGGATAATTCTACTAAGGCAATATATACTAGGATTTCCCAAGGCATAGCATACATATACTTAGTAAAAAATTCCATGCAAGTCCTAATCAAAATATTACTAATGCATAGTCAAAATAATAGGACATAATATATATGAAGCACCACTTATCTTTTTAGTAGAGAAACTAGATACACTCCTTGATCTTGCAATTGTCACACTCTTCAAAGTTCACTACAATTCAATCAAGCAAAGCACAAATTCAAAACTAGCATTCAAACAATTCACCACATAAAATAATAAAAACAAAGAAATGCATGCAAGCATGCAAAAGGTTGTTTTATTGAAAAAGTGTTTTCTAATAAGGTTCTAAACATTTCAAAACACCTACTGGTCATTTATAAAGGTGGAAAATCATTTGAAAACAAGTTAGTGAAAATAGGCCATTTAAATCATTTTTGTTTTGCTAGAAATGCTTTTATTTAAAGTAATAATTCCTTAGTGTCACAAAATATATTTTAAAATTATAATGTTAGTGTTTAGGGTTAGAGAGTTAAAAACAAATCATTTGCAAAAGATTTTACTCAAAAATCATTTTTATACTCAAAATAGTCCTACACATGTTTCTGCAAAACACCTAATTATTCAGAAGCAAAATACTAAACTAAGACCATAGTTGCAAAGTTCACATTTTTCTGATTCCATTGATATAAAATTTGTAATTTTTGGCCAAGAAGAACAAAAGTTATAGGTTTTACAAGTTTAAACATTCAAATTCATTTCTAGAATTTAAATCAGACAGAACTGGCCAGGTGGAATGATTCTATTGGTCCATACCAATTCGTTCGGAGCAAGCAACATGGACCGTCAGATCTAATTAACATCGCACGACATAGATGCAGTCATACCCCTTCGATTAATGAATCTATCGCAACCACAGGATTTAGATCTAACGATCCACTGCGCATTGACCAAAGTCTGGCGGCGCTTGGCGACGGTGAGCGGCGGTGGAGCTCGGTCAGTGGTGGTCCAGCGAATATAGGAAGCAAGGAAGGGAACGGAGGGGCTCACCAGGTGGGCGGGGTCGCTGCGGTGCTCAAGGTGGCCGTAGTAGGGCAGGGGGCGCATAGAGTTGCTGGGGATTGCTCGCCGGAGTCAATGTCATCATCGGGCACGCTCTGTCGTCGCCGGTGCGAGACTATGAGGCACGCCAAGGCAAAATAAGGATGGCGTTAGAAGCGTAAGGAAGAGGAGAGTGTATTAGCGTCAACCAGAGAGGTGGGGGCGGTCAGAACTAACCAGGGAAGTTCACCGGAGTCGAAGCAGACAACGGCGACACTCAGACATAGTCGTTGCCGAGCTTCTAGGGTGCGCGCGTGCAAGCAAAGGCCACTGACAGATGGGCGTGTCAATGGGGAGTAGGCTAGTGTGCACTCGGGGGTTGGGGGAGGGTCGAGCTCACCGGAATTCGAGCTGGAGCTCGTCGGAGGCAGTGAGGTTTGAGTGAGAAATTCGTGCAGCCTAGGGGCTCTCGAGGTGTGGCGTTTGAGGGGAAATGGGGAGGATATGGAGGTGCTTAAGGTAGCATGGTCGCGGGGCTGATTACTGGCGCGTTTAAGCGAATTGAAGCGAGGAATTATGGCCAAAAAAGGCAGAGAGGAATTGGGGGCGTGGTCAGCGGGTGGAGACAACGATGATGAGTTGGTAGTGGGTCCGATGCGTTAGCAAGGTGAGGGGGTATGGGTTCTTGTGAGAAAAGAATGGGCAGGGAGAGAGAGTGGCCCGGGTGGCTGTTCTTGTTGGGCCAGATTGGGCTGGGGTTCTGTTTCTATTTTTTTCTTCTTAATTCTTTTTCTTTTTCCATTTCCATTTTCTGTTTTCATTTAATTCAAATGATTCAAACACTCATTTGATTTGAAACCTTTTCCAACTTTCAGTAGGTTTTTATACTGATTATTTATTGTGTTTAAAAGCCCGTTTTGAAATGTTTCAAATAATTTTCTTGTGATTTATTATTTATTTAGTTTAGGCAACTTGTCATTAATTAAATAAAATTGAATATGGTTTAAACCCATATAAATTTTAATCAAATAATCTTTTATTCTTTTTAAGTTAATTAGATAACATTTTAATCCATTTTGGCAATTTCAATTATTTTTCTCATGATTTAATTAATCATTTATATTACGAATTTTGTCTTCATTCAAATAAAATTGAATATGGTTAAAAGCCCATATAATTTTATTTAAATAATCTTTATTCCTTTATTTTTATTTGGATTATCTTTATTCCATTTGCTTATGGATTTGGCCAAGATTTAATTTGACCTTTAAATATTCCTTATTTATTTATTTATTTTATAAAATCCATATCTTTTTATTTATAGCTCCAAATATGTTGATTCCACTTTTTATCATTTTATTTAATATTTATTTATCTTTTTAAATCCTTTTAGGATTATTTTGCTCACAATTTGGTATTGATTTTTGTTAGGAGCTTTATTAACTTTGGAAATTATTTCCTTTTATCTTATTAAATTCATAAGTTTTTATTCATGGCTCCAAATTGAGTGAAACCAATTTCTGGGGTTTTGTTTACCATTTTTGATCATTAATAAATGTTTGTTGCTGAATTTTTGTATGGATCAAAGCCATAGTCTTAGAGAGATCTTGGATTTTTTTCTTTCATTAGGGTTTAGGGTTTTGGTTTAATTTTTCCAAGTTTTTAAATTCAAGATTCTTTCCATGCATAAATGCATTTGATTTGTTTGGAAAATTGTTTGTTGTCTTTTCATTCAAGTTTTTTTCAAGTAGGGTTTTGATGTTTCCATTTAGAAGCAAAAAGTTTCTTTTCACCCTAAATTTCAACAATTATTTCTTTTGTTTATTTATTTTTCACATTTCAAATTTTGGAAAATTTTGGGATGTGACACTTTCAAATTAAAAATTCTTTTGTTATGTGAAAACTAGTTAGTAAAGCTCTCACGAACTTGATGGCACACCTTATTTTCTTGCCCTTAATAAACTTGAACCATTGTGTCATCATTGTGTCACGGGGAACGCTTTCAACACCTGTAAATATCTATGCTGTTGATATCATGATCTTTTGTTTGCGGATGTCGGCGGTGTGAAATACAAGGGGAGCTTGTAAGTCCATGGAGTTATGTATATGTGTTAGAGAAATGCCTAGGCGGCTAGCATAAGCCATGCCTAATCATGGTGGAAACTTACAACATCACCATAGTGAGCAATCTATGAAGCATCCTCAAAAAACATATATACAGAAAAAGGAAGAGAGAAAAAATATATGCACCATTCTTATGGTAAATAAAGGATTGCTGAGATGCTCACTGTCTGTTGCCTTGTCATTTTTATATGGGATAGCTCCTGTGTCATGGGGCAAGGGGTACCCTGTTGGCGGTTCTCTATGATACACATATACTTACAATGACAAGAACTTACCAGTAACTAAAGTTGAGTAGCATGAGGAACGACCCTCGTACTCAAGGGACATGAGATTGCCAACTTATATTTTGTCAAGCATATACTCCATCTTTGTTCACTTTAACCTTAATCACCTCAAGATGCTTATGATAGGGGCAATGATAGCTCAAAGCTAGTAAGTACCATAATCTTTTGGAAGCTCTTTATGAAACTTGAAATCCCTGCTTCCCTCTGTGAAGGGCCTTTCTTTTAATTATTAGTTGAGTCAGTAACCTATTCCTATCTATCTCCAACAAGCATTTGAGTTGTTGTGTTTCAATCGTTCATATGATGATATATTCAATCATGTTCTTTATCTTCCTTGTTTTGCACAAAACTCTTGTCTAAATGACTATTACTTTGAAAGCTATCATTGTGAAAAGCGTTTTATGTTTTGAGCAAAAGGACTCTTGTTATAAAATTCATTACAAATGCCTTGTTTAAAAACTAAGTATGATTTGTCAACTGTTCTCTGACCAAGAACAAAGTTTTCCATTACCAATTATGATTTGTCTTTATGCATCTTTATTGTGACTCCCATGCTCGTTGCAAGTTAAGTTATATAATGGTGAGTTGCTTTCTATTATGATTTGTGTATTGGTAAGTGTGATGCTTCTTGCCCGTATTCTTTTTATCAACACTTCACTCCATAAACCTGTGGTCATGTTTACTGAGCTCAGTTTTCGCTTGGGGATGTAGGGGTCCCAACCTAATAAGGTTGATCCCTCCTGTGTTTTACAATGCTAGTCCTTGGATCAATAGCTAGCATCCACAGTTAAGATGTAATATCAAGAAACAAAGGTCATAATATAACTTTATAACCAGGAATAACATAAGTTTATTACATCAAACATAGCTCATATGGCTATTACATTACATTGCAGCGGAATAAATATAGTCATGGGTCCTTCATCTTCAAAGTGCCACAGGCAGATGTTGGTTGTAGACTTTGTAATCCTAATCAAACAATCTTCACTAAAACAATCAAACCTGCAACATACAAGTTACAGCCACAAAGGGTCAATACATTTGAATTGTATTGGCAAGTGATACTATGGTAGTATAGTGAAGTCTATCATCTATATGCATTTGGCTAAGTGGAGTTGAGGCTTGCATTGCTCAAAATATATTTTTCCTTAACATTTTGAAAATACTAAGTTTTTGCTTGACAAAATCATTTCTTCAATCAAAGATTTCAAGATCCTTGTACCAAGCCATCTCTCCATCAATGATTGAAGAATTCAAACAACCCTTGTTCAAACCACAAGATTTTAATTTAGAAATTTGAATGATGAGATTCTTGATTGCTTCCATGTCTTGATGCTCAAATTGTCCTTTACCAGGGACATGGCTAAGCACTTAGATTTTACACTCTGCAGAGGTGGTGCACTTTCCCCACAAGACTTGGTTTCCCAAGACAAGATCTTTCAGAAGCTTTCCCTTAGACCAATATGGACGCGTTCCAACCTATCAAACACTACCACCCACTGTCCATATGGCTAAGTTCTTGCAACCTATATGATCATGGCAGAGCCCATATTGCCAAGTGGTTGCACTTGAAGCTTCTCAACATTTGACATCTCAAATCCCTTTGTTTCCTGGGTGGCCATCCACAAGTGAGATACACAAGCCAGGTCCATGGTCTTGTGTAACCACTCAACATAACCCAATCCTTCCATTTCCACCCAGGTGATTCATTAACTTAGTTGTTTTATTAAACAAAACCTAAGTCCTCAGACTTAGAATATTTTTCCATAGTGTGAATATATTTCCACCCATGTTTTCTATTAGCTAGGCTAAGCTTGGTAGTAATAGGAAACTTAACTTAGGAAAAATCCTACTAAGGATTCATCTACTAGGTTTTCCTATAGTAAGGTTTATACTTAGCAAAATCCATGCAAGTTTACTTAGCAAAATCACTAATGCATAGAAAAAGTAATGGGACAAAAAGTATGAAGCATCACTTGCCTTTTTGGTAGGGAATGGTAGTTCACTCCTTGATCTTTCTAGTCTCACACTTCACTACAAATCAATCAAGCAAACACCAATTCAATTTACATTCCAAACCAATAAACACTCAAACAAATTCACACACACAAGATAATGGAAACCAATTCATGCATGGGAGCATGCACAAGATAGTTTTATTTTGCAAAGGGTCTCTATGGGGTTTCTAAACTTTGTAAGATCCAATTTGGTCATTTACCAAAGTGGCAAAGTCATTAGCAAGAGGGTTTTGTCCAAAAACTGTTTTTAATTCCATTCATCATTTTATGTGGTGAAAAATGTTTTTATTAAGGCAAAACTCTTAAGTTGTTCACCAAATGAGTTGCTATTGCAAAGCTTGGTGTTTTTGGGTCAGTAGGTTTGGTCCAAAACATTTTCTCAAAGTTTTCCATTTAAAACCATTTTCATAAACAAAACAATAGTTTTGTTTGGCTAGAAATGGACTAAACTAATTAATCCATCCTAACCCTTTCCAATTTCATTTTCCAAAACATTGGTTGGTTCCTAGGGTCAGTAAGGTCACAACAAACCAATTTGCAAAGGTTTTATCCTTAAATTCAATTTTAACCAATTTTTGTACTCTAAACAAGCTCACAAAAGTTTCTGCAAATTCAAACAAGCTAACAGATACTATTTGTCAAACTAAGGCCATGGTTGGCTAGGGCTTGTTCTCATGAATTCATTGATATAAAATTTGCCAAATTTGGACGTGTGGATCAAAAGTTATAAGGGTTTGAAAATGGCATCAAATTCTGATTTCAAACTCTATTCTAATTCATCCAGTGACACGCGGTGTTATCTAACTGGTTGGTACCGGTTCGGTCGGATTGACCTCTCTGGATCGTTAGATCTAAGTGGGATCGCACGGCACTGGTTGCTCGATACCCCTTCGACAAGTCATTCAATCGTGTGCCTCGGATCTGTATCGGACGGCTGCTACTGCCTGGCCAAGAACTGGCGGCGGGATGTTACCGGCGAGCGGCGGAGCGGTCAGTTGGCGGCGGCGCTGGCGAGGCAGGAAACGAAACAGGGAGGGAGCAAGCTCACCGAGGTCGCGAGGATGAGGTGATGCTGTTTGTGTGGTCGTCGTGGCAAGGGGCGCACGGGGACGGGCAGGATTTCTCGCCGGAGTTGGTTCTGGCGACGGTCGCGTGCGGTCGAGGTCAAGGACGACGCTGTAGTCCACGGGAAGACAAACGGAGACGGGGTTAGCTACACAAGACCATGGCAAAGATGTGTGCGTGAACGGAAGGGGTCGGGGTGGTCTGGAATTACCGGAGGAGCTCGTCGGAGGCGAGACAGACGGCGGCGTGGTCAGATGTTGTCGAAGTCGACGCTCTGGGCGCCCGCGGATGAATGATTGTCACGGTAAGATGCGCCAGGGTGCGGTGAGCGTTCTCGTGTGTTCGGGGAGGCAGGAGGTGGTGTGGCTCGGCCGTATTCGTCGGTGGAAGCTCATCGGAGACGGAGCTGTTCGAGGACAATTTGCGATGGTCTGGAGGCGTGCTCGGGGAAGGAAACAGAGGGGAAAGGAGGCGGAGACACTGGCGACTAAATGAGTGAGGTTACCAGGAGAATTCACTCAGCCATTTACTCGAATTGATGCGAGTCATTTAGAGGCAGCAACGGCGACGTGGGGGAGGAAGAACCAGTCGCGGGGTGGGGAAGGAGAACTGTGGAGTGGGGCCGTTGCGTCAGTGGGAAAAGAAGAGAGGAGGAGGTCCACTTGTCAGTCTCCTTGCGGGTAATTTCCTGAGTGTGAGGAAAACGGTTCGGGGGAGGAACAGGTGGGCTAGGTGGGCTGCTGCTGGGTTAGTTGGGCCAGATTGGTGGGCTGTTCTATTTTTTTTTTCTGTCTAATTCTTTTTTTTTTCTATTTCTATTTCCTGATTTGTTATTTCAAACAATTATTCAAGCATTCAAATATTTCAAACAATTCAAACAATCATTAAACTTTGCATTGTGTTTTTGGTTCTGTTCATCAACATAATCCAACACTCCAAAATAAAATAATATTTTCATTCCCTTTAGGATCTATTTAATATAAAATAGATCATAGTTATTTAATCAAATATGATATGATTTATTTAATAAATCTCCATTTAAATTCCAAAATATTTTCCCAAACCAAACCAGTAGGTATCATTTGGAAATAAAGAATACTTGGAGATTGTTTAAAACAAAATAACATTTTTGCTAAAGGGTCCAATATTAGTTAAATAAAATGGGTCAAGGTTTATTAATCAAATAAGGTTTGATTTTATTAATAAAATCTTTATTTGAAACTTAAATATTTTCAAAATCAAATTAGTAGGTTTAATTTGGGAAGTACATAATATTTGGAAATTTGTTTTAAAACAAATAACATTTTAGAGTCTATTATCAATTAAATATAATAGACTTTCATTATTATAACAATTAGGATTTATTTTATTGAGATATTTATTTTGAAATCCAATATAAAGCCAAAACATTTTAGTAGATTTTATTTGTGAATATAAAATACTTAGAAAACTAATTTAAAACAAAATAATAAGTTTTGGTGTTTATTTAAAATGGGAAAAGCCTTTACTTAAATAAAAATTGGATATTAAATCCTCATTATTTTATTTAAATAAACCTTTACTATTTTTATCAAAATAAATTGTTTTAATCAAAGACTTGGCCAAGGTTTAATTTGGCTCTATAAAATAATCTTTATCTATAAAACTTTTATTTCAATTGAAAACCAAATCCTTTTATTTTAATGATCAAAAATAGTATTTCCAAAATATTTTGTTTTCCTTTATTTAAAATGTTTATCTTTTTAAATCCCTTTAGGATTTTTTTTAAATCAAATGGGTTTGAAGTTCCAATTGCATTCAAAAGTTTCTTCTGGCCTTGAAAATAAAACAAAGTTTTATTTTATTAATTTATTTTCACATTACAAGATTTGGAAAATCTTGGGATGTGACAGGCTACCACCCTTAAAATAAATCTCGTCCCGAGATTTGGGGAGGCTAGGGTTACAAGCAAGTTCAAAAACAACTAGGGTACTACCACCCTTAAAAATTTTCAAACAAAAATTACATATTGGCCTTCTTGGGATCCTAGAAAACTTCTCTAAACAAACAGTTGCATTTATGTCCTTAATTTCCATGCTTGACTCATGGGCCAAGGTTGAGATCCTTCATAGACTTGTTTAACTTGTTCTCCATCCTTTCTGGACACTTGTTTGCATAGTGGCCATGTTCCTTGCATTTGAAACATGTGACAAGGTTGATATCCCTCATAGGCTTGTTTATCTTATGCTTCATCTTTTCTGGACAGTAGTTTGCATAATGTCCTAACTCTTTGCAGTATTTGCACATCACTTGGCTGATATCTTTCTTTTCCTTTGGTATCATTGCTTTTTGTTTGTTTCTTTGGTTCTTCTTCTTTTCTGGGCATTCATTGGCATAGTGTCCCATCTCTTTGCAATTGAAACATTGCTCTTGAGTAATATCCTTCTTGTTAGGGTTGGGGCATTTCTTCTTCTTCTTGGGTCTCTCCAAAGCGAGGAGTTCTTCCAGTTCATATTCTTCATAGGTGGGAGATCTTTCTCTCTTCTTGGGGCATTGATCTTCATGTTCCTTGGATGCATGATCCTTGTCTCTAAAACTATTGTTGGCTTGGGTTCCTTCTAGAATAGCATCTTTGTCATCCTTGTTGTCATTAACTCCTTGGGAAAAGTTTTCTCCCATGTTGATCATTTGAGTAACCAGTCTTTGCATCAATTGGGATTGAAGTTTCAAAATCCTTTGTATGGCTGGGTCTAGTCCATTGTTGTTGGCTAAAAGCTGAGTTGTCATTTGGCTCAACTGGTTTTGGTTTTCTATCAGTTTTCTCATGTTGTCTTCTTGATTGTTGTTGTCATCAACCTTGATGTTGGAGTTTCTTGGAGTAGTCATCTGTTTGGGTTTTGATGGGATTAGAATATGCAAAATATTTCTAAGGAATTATTTCTAATCACACACATCACAATTCACACAAACAATGTGCATGCAATCACAAGCAAAAACTCCACTCAAACAACAAGTTTCAAACACATTTTTAGGCAACAAAATATTATTGTTACACCACATAAGTTGGTGTGTTTGACTTAACTAAAATATGGTGGTCCATCTATATGGTTCACTTGTGATCTTTCCATCCTTCTTGGTTGATCCTTGTATGAGATCATGGCTTCCTTGGAAAAACTCTTGGTTACAATACTTCAAAGTTGTTGATGGTTACTTCTTATTTTGCATTCCCTCAGTCTCTAAATCTTAAGTAAGATTTCCTTGTTTCACTTGTAGTCCTTGATGATATCCATGTTGGAAGTCCTTGGGTGAATATGCTAAAGATGTTGAAGTCATTAGAGTTGAAGAAGTTGAAGTCATTAGAGTTGAGGAAGTTGAAGAAGTCTTTTGCATATGATGTAGTCTTTGGTCATGGGTAGGTTTTCCATCAAGTTGAAGTAGAAGAGAAGTAGAGTTGAAACCAAAATTGTTGAGGAAAGAGTTTACAAGTGTTTTTGTAAATAAGTTTTTGGAATAAGACAACTCCTATTTTTTTCTAAGGGTTTTTGTCCAATCCAAGGTTTACAAATCCTACAGGCAACACAATGCTCTGATACCATCTGTAGGGGTCCCAACCTAATAAGGTTGATCCCTCCTGTGTTTTACAATGCTAGTCCCTGGATCAATAGCTAGCATCCACAGTTGATATGTAATATCAAGAAACAAAGGTCATAATATAACTTTATAACCAGGAATAACATAAGTTTATTACATAAAACATAGCTCATATGGTATTACATTACATTGCAGCGGAATAAATATAGTCATGGGTCCTTCATCTTCAAAGTGCCACAGGCAGATGTTGGTTGTAGACTTTGTAATCCTAATCAAACAATCTTCACTAAAACAATCAAACCTGCAACATACAAGTTATAGCCACAAAGGGTCAATACATTTGAATTGTATTGGCAAGTGATACTATGGTAGTATAGTGAAGTCTATCATCTATATGCATTTGGCTAAGTGGAGTTGAGGCTTGCATTGCTCAAAATATATTTTTCCTTAACATTTTGAAAATACTAAGTTTTTGCTTGACAAAATCATTTCTTCAATCAAAGATTTCAAGATCCTTGTACCAAGCCATCTCTCCATTAATGATTGAAGAATTCAAACAACCCTTGTTCAAACCACAAGATTTTAATTTAGAAATTTGAATGATGAGATTCTTGATTGCTTCCATGTCTTGATGCTCAAATTGTCCTTTACCAGGGACATGGCTAAGCACTTAGATTTTACACTCTGCAGAGGTGGTGCACTTTCCCCACAAGACTTGGTTTCCCAAGACAAGATCTTTCAGAAGCTTTCCCTTAGACCAATATGGACGCGTTCCAACCTATCAAACACTACCACCCACTGTCCATATGGCTAAGTTCTTGCAACCTATATGATCATGGCAGAGCCCATATTGCCAAGTGGTTGCACTTGAAGCTTCTCAACATTTGACATCTCAAATCCCTTTGTTTCCTGGGTGGCCATCCACAAGTGAGATACACAAGCCAGGTCCATGGTCTTGTGTAACCACTCAACATAACCCAATCCTTCCATTTCCACCCAGGTGATTCATTAACTTAGTTGTTTTATTAAACAAAACCTAAGTCCTCAGACTTAGAATATTTTTCCATAGTGTGAATATATTTCCACCCATGTTTTCTATTAGCTAGGCTAAGCTTGGTAGTAATAGGAAACTTAACTTAGGAAAAATCCTACTAAGGATTCATCTACTAGGTTTTCCTATAGTAAGGTTTATACTTAGCAAAATCCATGCAAGTTTACTTAGCAAAATCACTAATGCATAGAAAAAGTAATGGGACAAAAAGTATGAAGCATCACTTGCCTTTTTGGTAGGGAATGGTAGTTCACTCCTTGATCTTTCTAGTCTCACACTTCACTACAAATCAATCAAGCAAACACCAATTCAATTTACATTCCAAACCAATAAACACTTAAACAAATTCACACACACAAGATAATGGAAACCAATTCATGCATGGGAGCATGCACAAGATAGTTTTATTTTGCAAAGGGTCTCTATGGGGTTTCTAAACTTTGTAAGATCCAATTTGGTCATTTACCAAAGTGGCAAAGTCATTAGCAAGAGGGTTTTGTCCAAAAACTGTTTTTAATTCCATTCATCATTTTATGTGGTGAAAAATATTTTTATTAAGGCAAAACTCTTAAGTTGTTCACCAAATGAGTTGCTATTGCAAAGCTTGGTGTTTTTGGGTCAGTAGGTTTGGTCCAAAACATTTTCTCAAAGTTTTCCATTTAAAACCATTTTCATAAACAAAACAATAGTTTTGTTTGGCTAGAAATGGACTAAACTAATTAATCCATCCTAACCCTTTCCAATTTCATTTTCCAAAACATTGGTTGGTTCCTAGGGTCAGTAAGGTCACAACAAACCAATTTGCAAAGGTTTTATCCTTAAATTCAATTTTAACCAATTTTTATACTCTAAACAAGCTCACAAAAGTTTCTGCAAATTCAAACAAGCTAACAGATACTATTTGTCAAACTAAGGCCATGGTTGGCTAGGGCTTGTTCTCCTGAATTCATTGATATAAAATTTGCCAAATTTGGACGTGTGGATCAAAAGTTATAAGGGTTTGAAAATGGCATCAAATTCTGATTTCAAACTCTATTCTAATTCATCCAGTGACACGCGGCGTTATCTAACTGGTTGGTACCGGTTCGGTCGGATTGACCTCTCTGGATCGTTAGATCTAAGTGGGATCGCACGGCACTGGTTGCTCGATACCCCTTCGACAAGTCATTCAATCGTGTGCCTCGGATCTGTATCGGACGGCTGCTACTGCCTGGCCAAGAACTGGCGGCGGGATGTTACCGGCGAGCGGTGGAGCGGTCAGTTGGCGGCGGCGCTGGCGAGGCAGGAAACGAAACAGGGAGGGAGCAAGCTCACCGAGGTCGCGAGGATGAGGTGATGCTGTTTGTGTGGTCGTCGTGGCAAGGGGCGCACGGGGACGGGCAGGATTTCTCGCCGGAGTTGGTTCTGGCGACGGTCGCGTGCGGTCGAGGTCAAGGATGACGCTGTGGTCCACGGGAAGACAAACGGAGACGGGGTTAGCTGCGCAAGACCATGGCAAAGATGTGTGCGTGAACGGAAGGGGTCGGGGTGGTCTGGAATTACTGGAGGAGCTCGTCGGAGGCGAGACAGACGGCGACGCGGTCAGATGTTGTCGAAGTCGACGCTCTGGGTGCCCGCGGATGAATGATTGGCACGGTAAGATGCGCCAGGGTGCGGTGAGCGTTCTCGTGTGTTCGGGGAGGCAGGAGGTGGTGTGGCTCGGCCGTATTCGTCGGTGGAAGCTCGTCGGAGACGGAGCTGTTCGAGGACAATTTGCGATGGTCTGGAGGCGTGCTCGGGGAAGGAAACAGAGGGGAAAGGAGGCAGAGACACTGACGACTAAATGAGTGAGGTTACCAGGAGAATTCACTCAGTCATTTACTCGAATTGATGCGAGTCATTTAGAGGCAGCAACGGCGACGTGGGGGAGGAAGAACCAGTCGCGGGGTGGGGAAGGAGAACTGTGGAGTGGGGCCGTTGCGTCAGTGGGAAAAGAAGAGAGGAGGAGGTCCACTTGTCAGTCTCCTTGCGGGTAATTTCCTGAGTGTGAGGAAAACGGTTCGGGGGAGGAACAGGTGGGCTAGGTGGGCTGCTGCTGGGTTAGTTGGGCCAGATTGGTGGGCTGTTCTATTTTTTTTTCTGTCTAATTCTTTTTCTTTTTCTATTTCTATTTCCTGATTTGTTATTTCAAACAATTATTCAAGCATTCAAATATTTCAAACAATTCAAACAATCATTAAACTTTGCATTGTGTTTTTGGTTCTGTTCATCAACATAATCCAACACTCCAAAATAAAATAATATTTTCATTCCCTTTAGGATCTATTTAATATAAAATAGATCATAGTTATTTAATCAAATATGATATGATTTATTTAATAAATCTCCATTTAAATTCCAAAATATTTTCCCAAACCAAACCAGTAGGTATCATTTGGAAATAAAGAATACTTGGAGATTGTTTAAAACAAAATAACATTTTTGCTAAAGGGTCCAATATTAGTTAAATAAAATGGGTCAAGGTTTATTAATCAAATAAGGTTTGATTTTATTAATAAAATCTTTATTTGAAACTTAAATATTTTCAAAATCAAATTAGTAGGTTTAATTTGGGAAGTACATAATATTTGGAAATTTGTTTTAAAACAAATAACATTTTAGAGTCTATTATCAATTAAATATAATAGACTTTCATTATTATAACAATTAGGATTTATTTTATTGAGATATTTATTTTGAAATCCAATATAAAGCCAAAACATTTTAGTAGATTTTATTTGTGAATATAAAATACTTAGAAAACTTATTTAAAACAAAATAATAAGTTTTGGTGTTTATTTAAAATGGGAAAAGCCTTTACTTAAATAAAAATTGGATATTAAATCCTCATTATTTTATTTAAATAAACCTTTACTATTTTTATCAAAATAAATTGTTTTAATCAAAGACTTGGCCAAGGTTTAATTTGGCTCTATAAAATAATCTTTATCTATAAAACTTTTATTTCAATTGAAAACCAAATCCTTTTATTTTAATGATCAAAAATAGTATTTCCAAAATATTTTGTTTTCCTTTATTTAAAATGTTTATCTTTTTAAATCCCTTTAGGATTTTATTTAAATCAAATGGGTTTGAAGTTCCAATTGCATTCAAAAGTTTCTTCTGGCCTTGAAAATCAAACAAAGTTTTATTTTATTAATTTATTTTCACATTACAAGATTTGGAAAATCTTGGGATGTGACAGGGGACAAGAGAGGTCTAAGCTTGGGGGGAGTTGATGTTGGGCCACGCAGAGATAAAACAAATTTTTTTCCTCTAACTTGGTGATCCCAAGATCTAGCCGAGGTAGAAGGCCACGAGGATTAACACTGGACGCGTATTTGCGGATTACTGATGAAGCACGTTTGTTGAATGCAGTGCAGTCCTTACGATATGATACGATCATGATCATCCTAGCACTGATGGTACAACGCCTCTACTGGTGTCCACACGTACAAGGAGGAGCACTGGCGGTGAACTGCTAGGTTTAGTACGATGGCTGGACTGCTGTGGAGCTAGGATTTCCAACTCATGGAACGAGCTAACCGATCAACCCTCCTGGGTGTCTGCGCCCCACCATATATAGGGAGTGAATGTGGGCTCCACACACTCATGGCCCATTCATTAAAGCCCATATAATATTAGTCACTGTGAGTCCGACTCACTGACTCAGTCCAAATTCGGCTTGGGTCCAACCCAACCAGATTTCCGGTTCAGATCCTATTCGAACTTGCTTCCGCTCTTAAGTGTGTGACCCTGCAAGCTCATGGCTACTTGGACATGATTGGAGTCCGACTCTCAATCGATCAATCCGTAGCGGCTCCTAGCAGAACATGCCGACTCCCAAGTACCAAAGAGTCATGACGACTTGCCTTTCCAATGCGACTCCCAAGTCCCTTTTGCCTCACGATATACCTTGTCAGACTATAGGCGAATATTTGTCATCCCTTAAATAGTCCGACTCTCTTCTTGATCCGAGATAAGTGATTCATCCGACTAACTCGTAGTCGATCGCCTCGGTTAACACTTAACCGAGTCGTGCATGGCCATGCTTTCCAAATCATATTATCCGAGAGGGCCCAAAGAATATCTCTCCAAGTGGAGGGGCAAAATCCCATCTTGGTTATTCACATCACGCAGCTTGATTCTCAGTTGACCCGAACTTTGCCTTTATAACTGCCCAGTTATGGATCAGCGTTTGACAGAACCTAAGTCGGTGATCCTCAACTCGAACTATGCAACAACCTCAGGTCTAAGGATTACAATGATTGATATATACAAATGACAACTTGTTCATTGTACCTCAATATGGGTCAATCCGACTCGCTAAGCTCTTTAGCCGAATCTGTGTAAGTCGGAATAGCATCTCCATGCCCATGACAAGTGGAACCGAGTCATCAACCGACTTTCACACTGGTCTAATTTGTGTGTCCAGCACAACCTCGATGACCAAGGACATTTAGTACAAACAACATGAATGTATATTTCCACAACTGAATCACATATTCAATGATACACATCAGATGTTTATACAAGGACAACTTAATAACTTTATGAATACAATGGGAAATATCATCATACATGATTGCCTCTAGGGAATATTCCCAACAGTTGATACGCCCATTTTCCATCACTATTCTATATCATAATTTACTGTTATTCATTGATATATTTCTTATTAAGAGGTGATACTTATGTTGTTTCATCTATTTTTGCATGTTGGATGACTTTTGGAGGATGAACTGCCAGAGTCAGAATTATGATGGAAAAAGTGGTGTTTAGATGCAATATTCGCGAAGATCAGAAAATACCATAAAATACACAGAAAATCCTATTTTTCCATAAGACGAAGGAAGCCATAAGGGGAGGTAGAGATGGGCCATAGGGGCCCCACACCCCCCTGCACGGGCCACCCTGGGCCGCACCACCAGGGGCTGTGGCCACCCTGGCCCACCTCCTGCTTCACCCTTTCACCTATTTATTCTCCTCGAAAACCTAATACCAGGGGAGCGACCACAGAAAGATTCCCCCGCCTCTGCGGGGCAGAAACTACAAAGAGAGAAAGAGCTCTCCGGCAGGCAGATTTCTGCTAGGGAAATTCCGTCCCAGAGAGGGGAGATCATCGCAATCAACACCATCATCAAGCTAGACTTCATCGTCATGATCATCATCATCATCCTCACCACCATATCCACCAGCACCATCATGACCACTCCATCCTGCTGTAACAATTGTGTTGAATCTTGCATAGTTCTTAGGGGAAACTTTCCCGGTGTTAATTACTTTTGTAGTTGATGCTTATGAGTGGAACCATTGAATTATTGTTTATGTTTAGATTGTTATTCATCATTATATCATCTCTGATCTTGATCCATATGATGCCTCGTGAGTAGTTTGTTTAGTTCTTGAGGACATGGGAGAAGTCATGTTGTTAGTAGTGAAATTGTGTTGAGTAATATTCAATGGTTTGATATTTAAGTTGTGGTGCTATTCTTCTAGTGGTGTCATGTGAACATAGACTACATGATACTTCACCATTTATGGGCCTAAGGGAATGCATTGTGTATTTGGCTACTAATTGTGGGGTTGCCGGAGTGACAGAAACCTAAACCCCCGTTAGGAAACCTTTGCACAAGGGAGTGTAAGATCCCAGAGTTTAATGCTGTGGTTAGGTTTTTATCTTAATTACTTTCTTGTAGTTGCGGATGCTTGCAAGGGGTTTAATCACAAGCATGCATTAGTCCAAGTAAGGTCGGTACATTAGCACAGGTTCACCCACACAGCACTTATCAAAGCAAAGAAGATTAATCAATTATATGAAGCGAAAGCACTTGACAGTATTCCCATGTGTCCTCGAGAACATTTGGTCCTCATATGACAACCGGCTTGTCCTTTGTTAAGAAAGGATTGGGCCACTTGCTGAAATTATTTTTTGTCTTTGTTTACTTGCACTTTATTTCTTTGCATAATCAAAACCCCTAAAAATCCGTTTGTTAAGTATTTACAGAGAATTCCTGATCCAAACCACTGGTCAACACCTTCTGCTCCTCGTTGGGATCGACACTCCTATTTATCGAAAGTACTACGATACACGCCCTATACTTGTGGGTCATCAGTGGCTACATACTGTTTCGTGGAGATTTGATCGGGTACTTAGGGTTTCTGCATCGGGGTGATTTTATAGGCGAAGGGGCAAGGTCGGTGGGCGCCCGAGGGGCCCACACCTGGTGGCGGCGTGCCCCTGGGCTGCGCGGCCCTAGGGTGTGGCCACCTCGTGGCCCCCCTTCGGCTGCCCTTCTGACTCCGTCTTCACTCCAGTAAAATATTGACTTTCGCTTTTGTCTCGTCCAATTCCGAGAATATTTCCTTACTAGCTTTTCTGAAATACAAAAGGAGAAAATAGGCAACTGGCACCACGACATCTTGTTAATAGGTTAGTCCCAGAAAATGTATAAAAATACCTCAAAGTGTAGACAAAACATAACAAAGTTGATACTAAACAAGCATGGAGCATCAAAAATTATAGATACGTTTACGACATATCAAGCATCCCCAAGCTTAACTCCTGCTCGTCCTCGAGTAGGTAAGTGATAAAAAAATAATTTTTGAGGTGACATGCACCATCACAATCTTGATCAAACCATTTGTAAAGCATTGATAGCTGGGATCAAAGTACTCTAAACATGAGGATGAAAGATGAAGTTCTAACAATAAGACATAGCAACTATGTTGTAACATGAAAATGTACAAACAAAGATCATGCATAACAATGCATTGAAAGACGTTTGTTTGTTTCACATATAGAAAACACAACATAGTGGTATTCAGCTTGTCCCTCATGGAATAGCAAAACATAAATGCATAGGACACCTTCAAAGTTCATAAGGGTGACTAGATACAAATAGTTCAAGAACAAGCAATATCAACATTACGAATCAATCAATAAGTTTTGGGACAATGCACATAAAACTAAGAATGACAACTATGCTCTCTTAATTGGTGCATAAAGATGGAAGATGGAGACTCAACATAAAGGTAAAGAGAAAGGCCCTTCACAGGGAAGCAGGGATTTCAAGTTTCATAAAGAGCTTCCAAAAATTATGGTACTTATTAGCTTTCAGCTCTCATTGCCCCTATCATAAGCATATTGAAATGATTAAGGTTAAAGTGAAAAAAATATGGAGTATATTCTTGACAAATCATAAGTTGGCAATCTCATGTCCCTTGAGTACGAGGGCCGTTCCTCATGCTACTCAACTTCAGTCACAAGAAATTTCTTATCATTATATGTGTATGTGTATCATAGAAAACAGCTAACGGGATACCCCTTGCCCCATGACACAGGAGCTATCCCATATCAAAATTACAAGGCAATAGACAGTGAGCATCTCAGCGATCTTTTTATTTACCATGAGCATGATGCTTTTTTTTGAAGATGCTACATAGATTGCTCACTATGGTGATGCTGCAAGTTTCCACCATGATTAGACATGGCTTAGGCTAGCTGCCCAGGCGTTTCTCTAACACATATACAATACTCCATGGACTTACAAGCTCCCCTTTTATTTCACACCTTCGACATCCATAAACAAAAGATCATGATATCAACTTGGTAATATGTATAGGTGTTGAAAGCGTTCCCCATGACAACATATTTATTCTAATTCCCAACTTATAAGTGCAAGCATATACAACATAGATGACACAATGGTTCAAGTTTATTAGGTGCAAGAAATAAAGTGTGCCATCAAGTTTGTAAGAGCCAATTTTCACATAACAAGTTTAATTTGGAAGATAGATAAAACATGAACATACTTGGAATGGTGTAACACACCATGCATAGGAATTTATAGTGGACTCTTTGGAATAACATGGTTTCTTGGGAGTTGGATGCATGAGTAGAGCTTACTCAGTACAAGTGGAGGCTAGCAAAAGACTGGGAGCGACCAACTAAGAGAGCAATAATGGCCATAATCGTGTAGAGAGACAAAACATTATCATCTAAAGAATAAAGTGGTACCACAAGTCAAAAACTAAATGATCATAGAGGTTAGGGTGACTGGTTCATAGTCATAACATGGTGTAAGCATGTGCCAAGTCGACCCAAATAAAGCATCAAAGGAGAATACCACAATATTATTCTTTTGAATGCTAAAACAACGCATGATTCTTTCAAGGCACATTAAGCAATCTAAATTGTTTGGAACAAGTCATGCTACTGCAATAATAACTAAGCATAAGGTCAAATAAACATCTATCATGACATGATAAAGTCTAAGCCACAGTCAAAACAAGCTCCCTTTTCTACCACTTAAGCATGAAACTTTCTACTCCTTTCCAACACCAATCAACTTATTTGAAACAAAGTGTAAATACGGGGGTACAACTAATTTATTCAAGCAAACCAAACAAAAGAAAACCAAAAACTAAAACTAAGACGCTCCATGAACAACACAACAGTGCATGAAACAATAAAAATGAAGTGTCTAGAAAGAGACCTGAGATTTTTATTGATGAAGAAGGGGATGCCTTGGGCATCCCCAAGCTTTTACACTTGAACCTCTTGAATATTTCTTGGGGTGGCATGGGGTTGCATCCCCAAGCATTATCTTTTGTCCATTCTTCATCTCATTATATCATTCTTCCCCTACACTTGAGAATTTCCCTCATACAAATCTTCACACAATCTTCATTAGCAACATTAGTGTATTCAAGATAATAAGCCCTTGGGTTTAGTTTCAACACAAGTAAAACTTTCGTTAGAACACAATCTACTGTAGCAATTCCTTTTAAAAGCTCAAGTGATCAAAGAGAACTAAAAAAGAAACCGATTAAGAGGCAAATGAAAATAATGGCAGAAATCTGTCAAAACAGACCACTAGGTAGAAAACAATTTTTTTCGAAGACCTTCTGTTCCTCAAATCGAAAAGGGTTGAACTAAACAAAGTTAGATAATAACCTGGGGAATAAGATCAGAAAATTATAGCTCAATCCGACATACAGGGACTATTCACGAATTTTTACGGTGAAGCACAAAAATATGTTTCGGGACAACAACTTACCCAAATCTTACTTCTCTCTCATTAGAGGTTATTCTTGGCACAAAAACCACACAAAAAGGATAAGGAGAGATTATTACAGAAGTAATAACTTCCAAGACTCAACAAAATAAAAACCTAACGAAAATTTGGTTATCTCCCAATTATTACTTTTCTTTAACGCCTTTAAGTTAGGCATAGAAAGCAAGAATCAAGTATTCTCAAATGAAGAAGCATTAAAATCAAACTTGCAAAGGTCACATAAAGCTTTGAGATCTAAATAGCAATCTTCCAAAGGTGGCAAACCAAGCATTTCATATATCTTTCTAGGCATAATAGAGACACTAGAACCAAGGTCAGATAAAGCTTTGAGATCAAAATCATTCACTTTCATATTAATGATGGGTTCCCAACCATCTTCTAATTTCCTAGGAATAGAAGCTTTATGTTTCAATTTTTATTCTTTAATTTTCATGAGATCATCTGTAATGTGTTTTGTAAAAGCCATATTCAAAGCACTAGCATTAGGACTTCTAGCAAGCTTTTGTAGGAACATAATTACTTCAGAAATATTGCAACCATCAAGATCAAAATCAAACTTAGCATCACTAGTAATAGGATCAATAGGCTTAGTCATAGTAGGAGAAGGAATAGGGACTACTTGTGGTTTAGTGGTGATGGTGCACACACTATTGTTTCTATCAGTTTCAGCTTCCCTTTCCCACTTAGCATGAAGTTGAGCTAACAGCCTAACATTTTCATCAATAGTAACTTGTATGGCATGAGTGGCAGCAAAAGTACTTTCCATAGTTTCAGGTTTAGCAGCCATTTTATTAACCATGGAAGTTTGAGCTTCATACAAAGAGGATATATTTTTCTCAGCACTCAAATTTTTTGACTGTAAACTGGGAATTTCTCTATTCAGATTCTCAAGTTGATGACTAATATTTTTCAAAATGATAGATTGTTCCTCCATAGTTTTAGTGAAAATCTTGTTTTGCTCATATTGCATTTGCATAAAGTTTTTAGTGGATCTCTCAACTTCTAGAATCCTCTCTTCACTAGGCATTCCAGATGTACCCTGATAAGCATTTCCACTAGGAGGATAAGGCCTATAATTACCATAAGTATTGTTGTTGAAATTGTTGTTTCTAATGAAGTTCACATCAACTTGCTCTTCTTGAGCAACCAAAGAGGCTAAGGGAACACTATTAGGATCTAGAGGATCTTTCCCATTAACAAGCATAGCCATAATGACATCAATCTTTTCACTCAAAGAGGAAGTTTCCTCAACAGAATTTACCTTCTTACCATGTGGAGCTCTCTCAACATGCCATTCCGAGTAACTAACCATCATATTTTCAAGGAGCCTTGTTGCAACACCCAAGGTGAGGCCCATGAAGGTACCTCCAGGAACTGAATCCAATAGATTTCTTGAAGAGAAGTTCAAACGTGCATAAAAAGTCTAGATAATCATCCAAGTAGTGAGTCCATTAGTGGGGAAATTCTTAACCAAAGACTTCATTCTTTCCCAAGATGGAGCAACATGTTCACTATCAAGTTGTTTAAATTTCATAATGTCACTTCTCATAGATATAATCTTAGCAGGAGGATAGTACTTTCCAATAAAAGCATCTTTGCACTTAGTCCAAGAATCAATACTATTTTTAGGCAAGGATAGCAACCATTATTTAGATTTTCCTCTCAAGGAGAAGGGAAAAAGCTTGAGCTTAATAATATCTCCATCTACATCCTTATACTTTTTCATATCACAAAGTTCAACAAAGCTATTGAGATGGGCAGCAGGATCATCAGAACCAGCACTAGAAAATTGCTCTCTCATTACAAGATTTAACAAAGCAGGCTTAATTTCATAAAAGGTAGCATCAGGAGCAGGTGGAGCAATAGGTGTGCTAAGGAAATCATTTTTGTTGGTGCTAGTGAAGTCACACAACTTGGTGTTCTCAGCAGAGTTCATTTTGGCAAAGGTGGGCAAGACAAAAATAGCAGCAGCGGCTAGAGCATGAACTAATTCATTTGTTTTTTTGAAAAGAGGCAAAAAAACCAAGAAAAAGGAACAAAGCAAACTAAAAACAAAGTAAAGACAAAGGAAGAGGAGGAATCCCCTAGTGAAGACGTCCTTATCCTCCCCGGCAACGGCGCCAGAAAGCTTGTTGCCTGTCAAAGAGGACTTCATTGGGAACCCCAAGAGCAAGGTGTGATGAGCACAACAGTAAGTTTTCCCTTAGTAGAGACCGAGGTTATCGAACCAGAAGGAGGAAGGAAACGTCACATAGGTGTTTCTAGCAACACGGATACTTGCACAACACAAAGTCAAGACTTTGCCCCAACTAATCAGTGAGGTTGTCAAGCTCACCAGTTTGCTGTAACAAAGGATTAAACATATGGTGTTGAAGGTAATGGTTTGCAGCAAGTAAACAAGTAACAGTGGAAGATGTATCAATGGTAAAGATTGGACCGGGGTCCATAGTTCACTAGAGGTGCTCTCCTTAGATAAACAACATGGCACGAAGGGTAAACAAATTACAGCAGGGCAATTGACAGGAACTAAGCAAGGAATAACAGTGAAATTACTAGTCAGAAAGATCCTATGAGATTCGATTGGGCAATACAACAAGATACATAGACCGCCATCCAACTGCATCTATGACTAGAAGTCCACCTTCAGGTTATCATCCGAACCCCCTCCAGTATTAAGTTGCAAGGAATAGACAACTGCTTTAAGCAAAGTGTGTAAGGTAAACAGTCCACATGTTCCATGAACAAGAGACCGTTGTTTTATCCCTAGTAGCAACATCACATCTACAACCGAAGAGATTATTGTCACTTTCCTTGGAAACTAGAGGCATGAACCCACTATCAAGCATAAATACCCCCTCTTGGAGTCACTAGCAACTACTTGGCCAAGATAGATACTAACAACGGAGAGCATGGAAGATCACAAACAACACAGACATGATTGAATCATAAATACAAAACCATTAATCAAACCAACATAATAATCTCAATATCCATCGGATCCCCGCAAACACAACGTGCATGATTACAAATAGATTAGATCTTGATCATGAATGGAGATCACAAGATCTATACATGAAAGCACAAGGAGGAGATACAACCATCTAACTACCACATGGACCCATAGTCCAAGGTGGAACTACTCACGCATCATACTAGAGAAAAGGCCACCGGGATGTTCTCCCCTCCGGCAGGGTGCCTAGAAGAACTTCAGATCCCCCTGATCTAGGGACGATGGTGGCAGCGGCTACCGACGGTTTCGTGGAGATTTGATCGGGTGCTTAGGGTTTCTACATCGTGGCTTCTTATAGGCAAATGGGGAGGCCGAGGAGGCGGCCAGAGGGGCCGCACCCCCCAGGCGCGGGCCCACCCCTGGCCGCGCCTAGGGGGTTCTGGCTGCCTGGCCCGCTTCTCCGTCTCCCCTCTGAACTTCTTGTTCCCCACAAAAAGTAATTGACTTTGACGTTTGTCCCGTCCAATTCCAAGAATATTTCTTTACCAACTTTTCTGCAACCAAAAACAGCAGAAAACAGGCAACTGACACTGTGGCAACTTGATAATAGGTTAGTACCAGAAAACATGTAAAAAGCACCTCAAAGTGTAGACAAATAAAAGCAAAGTAGATACTAAACAAGCATGGAGCATCAAAAATTATAGATACGTTTCCGACGTATCATCGGAGTACCGAACGTGTGTGCGATCATGGATGCACCAGTGCTTTGCGGTGCTGGACTTGCTCGTGCTGGACCTGCTGGACTTGATCACGATCTTGAGATCGGCAAGTGAACGACTACATCATTCACGAGAACCAATCTTGTAATGCTTTGTCTATTGGTGATATGCTATATGGGTATCCTCATAGCATGTCTCCTATCCGGATAACCCGGGTGGCACATAGTTGGTAGCATGGCCCATGGCCTGCTGGGCGGCCTAGTTAGATGGATCCAGAAGGGAGGCCCATGCCGGATAAAGGAAGGCTATGGTTGGAGTCACCGACATACCCGGATCCTTGGAGTGTAAGATACACAAGACTAGTAATAGACGGTGTAGGACTCTGTGACCTGTCCGGCTAGTACTTTTCCCTGTAACCCTAGGACCTGGCGACTATATAAGTCAGGCCTATGGGACATTTAGGGCATCGATTCAGACTAACCTCGCACAACGAACCAATCTCTGTAACTCGACGTATTTCCCTTATAGTTGTAACATCCCAAAAATACTAAACTTGGATCATCAAACTCTAATCATCAAATTTAGGGTTAACAAAAACTTTGCTAAATAAAAATATTAAAGCATGCATGTGAGTATGCATTTCATTTTGAATTCTTTTGAACCAACTTGTTTGGGTGTTCCTTTGCTTGTAAATGGATGCTTAGGTGAAATAAACATCATCTAAACAATTCCCAAACTTTTCTCAAAGACAAGTAAATCAAAACAAATAAAATAAGGGAATGGTCATTTTGACCAATTTAACTCCCATGCCTACTTTGGCTATCTAAAAATTTCAGAACTTAACAGAAACTTTTCTGGATCTTTGCACCCCTTGATTGTACTCATAACAAATTATCAAGGCCCACTTTGTGATCATCCAGAAACATTCAAATGCATAGTTTAAAGGACAGTTCAAAATTGAATCTTTATCATATGGGAAGATCCCACTCTTTCAAAAACCACTCAAACAAGATCAACTTTCAAAACCCAAGCATCTGCAGACTCACCACCACCAACCTAGCACACCCACCAAAAATATTTTCAAAATTCAAAACTTTAATTCTTGCGGCCATTTTATCAAACACATTGCAGACACAAATCATAAAAATCTTAAACACTATTGTGAGCAGTGATTGAAGCCTAACTTGTTCCCTCTCTAGATCACAACCATTTCAGTAGATCATCTAGCAAGTTAAACCAAGCACTAGGCTCACTGTAAGCTGGGCAATGACATCAATGGTGAACAGCCAAAGCTCACCATGCCACCCCAGTGGAGACAGCAAGCTAGGAGGAGATTTAGCCGTGCCAACCTTGTCTAGGAGGCAGCCCACCGTCCACCGCCACTCCTTGTCCCAGCCGCGAGCATTGGCAAACCCTGGACCACACGCACGAACCGTGCCCAGCTCGCCAGCAACCATGCCGAGCATGCGCCAGAGCGCCACACTCGACCGACGCCCACAGACCGCGCGCCGCACTCGCCGCGTGCATACATGATCGCCACCGACCCAGGAGACCGCCAGACATCACCGTTCGCCGCCCCATGACGCACAACCACCGCTAACCATTGAAGACGCCGCCTCTGCCGTGCAGAACATCGCGTGTTACAGACCAAACCACATCGCCCCTACATGCGCATTAAAGCCGTAGAGCATCGCCAGGAGACCACCAAGCGATCGCCACGGCCGGCCATGCCTCTAGCCGCCCGTAGCCATGTCGCCACCGTCGCCTTCCCATCCCGTTCGGTCTCATCGTCGCGACTATAAATAGAGGCCACCCCCAGCCGAATTGAGCACACCATCTCACTCCCCTCTCCTCACTGATCGTGCCACCCCGTTCCCGGAGCAAGGCGAGCAGCACTTCGCCGGAATTTCACCGGAGTCTGCCGCTGCTGGAGAAGAAGGGGGCCAGCGATTGGAGCCGCCCCAGGAGAAGCTACCGGTACCAGGAGGTTCGCCGTCGTCGACTTCGTTGTTCGCCCGCCTCGCTGACCCTCGCCTGAACCCCGGTGAGCCCCCAACGACCCCAACTGGCCGCGCTAGGTTTCTCTCTCGCCGGCGTTGCCCAACGTCGACGATGACCCTCAGCCGTTGGATTAGAACCAGATCGAACGCACCACATCGCCCCATACCGCTTCGCACCCCCTCGTCTCACTGACGCGTGGGGATAGCCACTTAACTAGAACACGTAAGCGCTGTGCTTAGCAGGCCGGCCCAGTATCACTTCCCGCGCAGCCCAGTTATTTGAATTTAATCTTTTCCATTTTATTTCAAACACACTTCTGTACCCAGTTTCAAAAATCAACCCAGGTCGATTCGGTGAACCAAATTGAATGAAACCAATTTTTTTAGAAAGGTCCGGGAATGCTGAATCCATGCCCGTTGGATTCAAGTCATTTGGATCTGTAGATCATCCTTGGTAAAAATAACAAGGCAGAAGCTTGTCTGCATTCAAAATTTTTTAAAATTAAAACCATAATAGCTTTTGAGTTGATTCCAACTCTCAAAAATCACATTTAACCATACCTTTCAGAATATATAAAAATATATAGGTTTACTTACAGAAATAATGTTCAAGTAATAAAAGAATGCTACATAGGCATTTCTAGTCACTTTATTTAATTAAAAATAAAAGGGTAAAACCTTATTAAATTGGGACACCACTTTAAATCACATTCCCATGGACTAAAATATGTGGTGATGACATGTGTCAACATGATCCCATGTTTGGGTTTGGAGAATATTAAATCTTAAGTAGTTTTTCAATGAGTAGAAATTACTTTTCTAAAAATAAAAGGATTTAAGCCAAGCTTTAATCTTGTAAAGTTAGTGATGATGCTAGATCATCTATAGGACCCTTTTGTGTGATGCTTGCAAGTAGTTAAGTATTGTTTGGTGATTGTGTACATCGTCTTTATTTATAGACGCTAGTACCGACCAAGGATACGAGGAGGAAGGAGGATTCTACGAAGAAGAAGCCGAGGAGAACTTCAACCACTGCTCTGCACAAGGCAAGCCTAATGCTACTAGTTGAATGTGCAAGCTAACACTTGCAATTTAGCAAGCTTATACTGATACTGTGCAAGCCAATACTTGCTTGTCACCATGCCAACTATATTCCTTAAGCATAGATGATCCTACCCACTTGATAAACCAATCCTAGTTTTTACTTACAAGCTTAGTACTTTATTTCTTTATCAAAGCTATTACTTAGAGTTTACTAAAGTGATTTGTAGATACTAGAAAGATATTTGAAGGTTGCATAAAGAGCATAAAATTTGGCCTAAGCTACATAATCTTGATGTCACCCTAAGGCATGAGATTGAACTTAGTTGAAACTCCACTTGTTTACCACCCCTCATTAGTACTTACCCCCACTTGTAGATGCTAGTGCTAAGCATAAAACTTGATCAACTTTAGATGGGAATACTTGGTGAAAAAATGGTTATGAAAACCTTGGAATGATGGATCATTCTATTGAAATGTTTTGGACATGTGTTTGCAAACACCAGATGATTTATGGTGATGAAAATGTTGAGGCATGAGCCTTACCCCTTTATAAAACTGATGGTTGTCTGGATGCGATACCATTCCAATTTTATCGTACAACCACAATACCCGAGAATTGGGTAGGGCTTGACTGGAAACTTATATACCTTAGTATTAGTTCCCTCACGGCCAAGGTCTGAGCTGAGGGTACCTTGTGAAGGTTGTCCACCTGTGCAGTACCCAAGATGACAGTTGGTCATGGTTGGGATGCCAAACTCACAGGAGAGGTGCTTATACTAGGGCGTGTAATTGAAAGGTTAGGATTGATTATCCGCATACTGAGTATGGTGAATTCAGGATTTGTTCCTGACGGATGTATCGAATGTTGTGGTGAAAGTGTACAATCTCTGCAGAGTGTCAAACTATTCGAATAGCCGCGTCCGGGGTTATGGACAGTTGGAGTGGCCATACTGTTCCCCGTTAGACTTTTCAAAATGATTTGTGAAAGGAAGTGAGACTTTGACTTGACCACAACAGAGTTGTGACATGAGATACAAGTTCCCACTTAGGTGTTATAAACTTCAACTAGCTCTATTGCTTCTAAACTTAGTAGATGTAAATCTGGCTTCTTGCAAAACAACCCTAGAGCCTAGTGTCCTATTATCAAAAACCCCTTCCACTTGTTAGTATTAGTTTGCGAGTACTTAAAGAGTACTCATGGCTTTATCCCTGGCTATTCCCGTGGCCAGACTATGAAGAGGAGTACCTGGAGGATGGACCCCAGGAAGGTTACTACAACTAGGATCATCTCCCATCATCAGCATTGCCTATGACCCCGAAGATGGAGCTTTGCCTACGCTATCGTTATTATTACGTATTTCGCTGCTTGAAGTTGTATTAAGAACTGCATCATGAGATCCCTATTTGTGTAAGAACTTATGTACGGTTTGTAATGGATGATGTACTATGGTATCCAATTCTATTATGTCTCGCAAAAATGGTAATCCTGGGATTGCGATGTATGGCATAACAGGCATCTGGGATTAAAAATCCGGGTGTTGACAAGTTGGTATCAGAGCCATCCTGACCATAGGAGACCCTAGTTAGACTGGACGTTTGAATCAAAAACTTAGTTTCAAAACCAAAGGAAGAAAGTATTTACAAAAACTTATTCTCATTCTTATCCCTTTGATTCTTTCATGAAAATTCATGTTCCTCAAAAACTCTTGCAACATACATAAAATTTGACACACTTGATCACTCTACTAACTTACTCATCCTATATTCTTATAGATGGACATGAAGTACAGCAAGTTTTATCAGTTGGGGAATGGAGGAGACCTTATCTTTGAGAGGGATTTGGACCAGCTTTCAGAACTTCTGGAGCGTCCGCACCCCGAGTTCTTCGGAGCTCATCTCAATGATCAAGGAGGAGAAGATCTGCAGTGGCTAATTGTTGCAAGTCTCCGAGGAAAGATTGAACCTCCCACAGCTGAGGGAATTCAGTTTACCTTAAGAGAGAACAACTGGCTCGACAGACTTGCCAGGGCCATGCAGGAAGCTCGTTCTCGTCTGTGTGGGCAAGGTATCAACTAGATCAAGGGTACTCGCTTTGAGTTTTGCCCAAAGCGTGATGCTAATGGACAACCACTGGAAGCCCCATACCACCCCGAGCTGAAAACCCAATTGGACCACCTCAGCTTCATGATGTACGATCATCAGCAGGAGTTGGATAACTGCCGTGACTACTCCAACCACAAGTCTGCCATCATCAAGACGAAGGACCAAACCATCGCCATGCTGGCAAAGGATCGCAAGTCTCGCCGCCATCATCTCGACAAGAAGGAGCGCATTATTGCCCGTCTTCGCCACCGTATCTCATCTTTGGAGGAGACCATCCACGAGAGAGACATGCAGTTGGAGGAAAGGGAGAATGTCGGAGAGGATCTTCGTGGAGACCCCTACTCCTATCTCAGCGATGACGATGATTTTCTGGAGGATCAGGCTATGGACTTCTTCACCGATGAGGATGATTTCGCCTTCATCGATGATGATGAGGATGATGAAGCCACAGATTCCGAGGAGTAGTACCACTTGAGCACTAGCGTAGTGAGTAGTATTCGGTCCCACTGTATCATAGTTTCCAGAATGGTTCTTAAAACCATCTGTTTTTCTTTGTTGTGGTGTGTGTTGTACCGTGTGCTATGAATGAATGAATGAAAAGCAAGTTACTAGAAAATCTGAGTCAAACTTAAAAAAAACTTTTCAAAGCCCCAAGACCTTAGAAATTTCCCTCTTTTCTCATGATCTATCTCAATCTTCAAATGCCACGCGCAGGAAGTGGTTCATCCCCGGACCCGATGTTACAGATCTTGCAAATGTCGACCTCTGACCGCAAAGCTGAAAGAGCGGAACGTCAAGCCAACCTAGCCACCCTGCAACAGATAGCTCAGCTAGCCCACAACAACCAAGGCCACGGAAATCAGGACAACCATGGATCTAAGATCAAGAACTTCCAGAATACCAACCCACCTGTTTTCACTAAGTCAGAAGAACCCCTAGACGCCGATGATTGGCTGCAGACCATGGAAAATAACCTAGAAGTCGCTGGAGTGGAAGCCAACGAGAAAGTTCTGTTCGCCACCCACTATCTAGCCGGAGATGCCAGGGCATGGTGGAACAGTGTTCGCGCAATGACCGGAGGCCAGATGATGACCTGGGAGGAATTCAAGGTCAAGTTCAGCAGAACCCATGTGCCACCGGGTTTGATCAAGAGGATGAGAGACGAGTTCAGAGAACTGAAGCAAGGAAGGATGACCGTAGTGGAATACCGTGACAAATTTTTGTCATTAGCTAGGTATGCCCCGGATGAGATCGACACCGAAGCCAAGAAGAAAGAAAGATTCCTGAATGGTCTGCATGATGAGATGCAGACAGTGTTAGTCAATATCCCCTTTGCTGATATTGAAGCCCTTGTCGACTCTGCCATCTAGATGGAAGGAAAGATCAACCAAGCCAATGAGAACCGCAAGCGTCGCATGATGCATCAGCCAGGAACCCATCAGACCCCAAAGTATCGCCCTAACCCATATCCAGGATTTGCCCCAAGAACCAACAGACCCCCGATGAACCGTCCGACCTATCCCAACCATGGAAACCCTAAGCCCGGAGGAAATCACAACTACCCTGGCAACTCTAGCAATTTCAACCGTGCCCCACCCAAATTCAACAACAACAATGCTACCGCCAACACCAACACTGCCCCGAGGACTGGAAGCAATGCTATGCCTGTAGCAGCAAAGGACAAGTCACATGTGACTTGTTATGACTGTGGAAATAAGGGTCACTACTCCAACGAGTGCCCCAACAAGAAGAATGCCGCAACACCCAATGCCAATGTCCCAGCTCAGCAAAAGAGTCGTGTTCAGCCAGGAAGAAGGTTTTCCCAAGGGAATTCTCTCAACCGCAATGGCCGTCTTTTTCTTATGCATGCTGAAGAAGCTCAGGAAGCGCCAGACGTCGTGCTGGGTATGTTTTCTGTTAATTCAGTCCTTGCACGAGTGTTGTTTGATTCTGGTGCATCGCACTCATTTGTCACCGAAGAATTTGCATGCACTAGTAAAATTCAACCAACCAAACTGAAGCATGTTATGATTGTTCAAATTCCAGGATCAACCACCAAGGGTAGGCAAATTTGCAAGGGCGTCCCTATCCGAATCCATGGCATAGATTTTTATGCAAATCTGATAGTACTCGGAACTAAAGGTTTGGAAGTAGTACTAGGAATGGATTGGATGTCCAAACATAA
This sequence comes from Avena sativa, assembly GCA_916181665.1. Lineage (NCBI taxonomy): Eukaryota > Viridiplantae > Streptophyta > Magnoliopsida > Poales > Poaceae > Avena > Avena sativa. Next base: position 39,340,149 of record OV702280.1, on the reverse strand, counting down.
AGGATTGATTGACTGTGCCAAGAAAGCCATAACCATGACTAGTACAGCCGGAATATTAGTCGAGCATATATCTGAAACCTTACCTCGTCAATTCAAGTGCAACAAGAGTATAGCCCAACCTACCATTGACCAAGTCCAGATAGTCTGTGAATACCCCGATGTATTTCCAGATGTTTTGCCCGATGTGCCCCCAGATCGGGATATCGAGTTTATCATCGAACTAATCCCTGGAACCGGATCCATAGCCCAGAGACCATATAGTATGAACCCGTCTGAGCTAGCAGAACTGAAGAAGCAATTGGATGCCATGCTGGAAATTGGATTGATTCAACCAAGTGCGTCACCATGGAGATCACCTGTCTTGTTTGTGGACAAGAAAGATGGAGGTAACCGTTTGTGTACGAATTATCGGAAGTTGAATGATGTCACCGTCAAGAACAAATACCCCTTGCCCAAGATAGAAGATTTGTTTGATCAGTTGACCGGTGCCAAAGAGTTTTCTAAGATTGATCTTAGAACTGGCTATCATCAACTCAAGATTCACGCAGAGGATATTCCAAAGACTGCCTTTACCACTAGATATGGATTGTACGAGTATACAGTCATGTATTTTGGATTAACCAATGCCCCCGCATATTTCATGAATCTCATGAATAAGATTTTTATGGACTTCCTGGATAAGTTTGTCGTTGTTTTCATCGATGACATTCTGATTTATTCCAAATCGGAAGAAGAACATGAGATACACCTAAGGACCATTCTTGGAACCCTTAGAGAGCATCAACTATATGCAAAGTTTAGCAAATGTGAATTCTGGTTACAGGAGGTAGGATTCCTCGGTCACATTGTATCAGCCGGAGGAATTGCCGTTGACCCTGCCAAAGTGAAAGATGTAGAGGATTGGCAAGCCCCAACCACTCAAACCCAAGTTCGTGCATTTCTCGGATTGGCGGGATATTACCGCAAGTTCGTAGAAGGATTCTCGAGTATCGCCAGACCCATGACCCAATTGCTGAAGAAGGACAAGAAGTTTGAATGGACCGACAAATGTGAAGCGAGTTTTCAAGAACTCAAGAGGAGATTGATTTCAGCCCCAATCTTGATCATGCCGGATATCACGAAGCCCTTCGATGTGTATTGTGACGCATACAAGATCGGCCTCGAATGTGTGCTAATGCAAGAAGGCAAAGTTATATCTTATCTATCTCGACAAATGAAGCAACATGAGCAAAATTACCCATACCATGACCTCGAACTCGCAGCCATAGTTCTAGCCCTGAAGACATGGAGGCATTACCTGATGGGAAACCGTTGTGAGATTTATTCGGATCACAAGAGCCTGAAGTATATATTCACTCAGAAGGAGCTGAATATGAGACAGAGAAGGTGGATTGAGCTAATCAAGGATTACGACCTGGACATTCGCTATCACCCTGGTAAAGCCAATGTGGTAGCCGATGCCCTTAGCATATTGCCGTGCCGCTTGAACTCCATGATTTTAAAGGAGCAACCAAGCTTGCACAAAGAGAAGGAAGATTTTCGAATGGAATTAGTAAGTGAAGGATTTTTGGCTAGCATAGAACTCCAGCCCACTTTGATCAGTCAGATTAAAGAGGCGCAGAAGGGAAATGCTAGTATCGATGGAATCAAGCGTCGTATCGGTACAAGCAAAGTACCCGGATTCACCAAAGACGAAGATGGAGTTCTGTGGTACAAAGGACGCCTTTGTGTACCAACAGATTCTGAGTTGAAAGAAGTGATTCTGAAGGAGGCTCATGATACTCTTTATTCTATCCATCCCGGAGGAACGACGATGTATCAATATTTGAAGGAGCAATTTTGGTGGCATAAGATGAAGAGAGAAATCGGAAGCTATATCGCCAAGTGTGATATATGTCAGCGAGTCAAGGCCGGACATCAAAGACCCGCTAGATTGTTGCAACCATTGCAGATTCCGGAGTGGAAATGGGATTCCGTTGGAATGGACTTTATTAGCGGATTGCCTACTTCTAGTAGGGGAAATGACTCTATCTGGGTCATAGTGGACCGATTGTCCAAATTCGCCCATTTCTTGCCCGTCAAGACCGCATATCAGAGTTCGAAGCTAGCGGAGTTGTGCATCGCTAGAATAGTTAGTTTGCATGGAGTCCCCAAGAACATCGTATCGGATCAAGGAACTCAGTTTACCTCGAGATTCTGGAAGAAAGTCCAAGAAGGTTTAGGAACCCTCCTAGATTTCAGCACCGCGTATCACCCTCAGACCGATGGACAAACGGAACGAGTAAACCAAATACTCGAAGATATGCCGAGAGCATGTGTGCTAGAATATGGATCCAAGTGGGAAGACTGTCTTCCGTTTGCAGAATTCTCATACAATAACAGTTATCAAGCCAGTTTGCAAATGGCCCCATCTGAATTCATGTACGGAAGGAAGTGTCGCATCCCTTTGAACTGGTCGGAAGTAGGAGAGAGTCAGATTTTTGGACCCGACATCCTATGAGAAGCAGAAGAGAAGGTTCACAAGATTTGTGAGCACCTCAAGACCACCCAGTCCAGACAGAAGAGTTACACCGACAAGAGACGTCGAGACGTCGCCTTCAACATAGGAGATTTTGTGTATCTGAAGGTGTCACCATTGAAGAGAATGCAGCGTTTCCAACTCAAGATAAAGTTAGCCCCCAGATATATTGGACCCTTCAAGATTCTGAACCGTAGAGGAGAAGTGTCGTATCAATTGGAACTACCCGAAGAGATGTCAGCTGTGCACAATGTGTTCCATATCTCATTACTTCGCAAGTGTCTCGAAGTCCCTGAGAAGGCCGAAGTGTTCAAGAATATCGATCACCAGACCATAGAGATCAACGATGACCTGACTTATCCCGAAGTACCCATCCGTATTTTGGAAGAAGCTTTCAGAACTACCCGAACCCGAAGCATCAAGTTTCTCAAGATTCAGTGGAGCAACCACACAGAAGAGGAAGCTACCTGGTAGCTCGAAGATCACATCAGGACGAAGTTTCCCGATCTCTTCAAATCCTAGGTAATCTTTTTCGTCATTTTTCAAATCTCGGGACGAGATTTTGTTTAAGGGGGGAAGGTTTGTAACATCCAAAAATACTAAACTTGGATCATCAAACTCTAATCATCAAATTTAGGGTTAACAAAAACTTTGCTAAATAAAAATATGAAAGCATGCATGTGAGTATGCATTTCATTTTGAATTCTTTTGAACCAACTTGTTTGTGTGTTCCTTTGCTTGTAAATGGATGCTTAGGTGAAATAAACATCATCTAAACAATTCCCAAACTTTTCTCAAAGACAAGTAAATCAAAACAAATAAAATAAGGGAATAGTTATTTTGACCAATTTAACTCCCATGCCTACTTTGGCTGTCTCAAACTTTCAGAACTTAACATAAACTTTTCTAGATCTTTGCACCCCTTGATTGTACTCATAATAAAGTATCAAGGCCCACTTTGTGATCATCCAGAAACATTCAAATGCATAGTTTAAAGGACAGTTCAAAATTGAATCTTTATCATATGGGAAGATCCCACTTTTTCAAAAACCACTCAAACAAGCTCAACTTTCAAAACCCAAGCATCTGCAGACTCACCACCACCAACCTAGCACACCCACCAAAAATCTTTTCAAAATTCAAAACTTTAATTCTTGCGGCCATTTTATCAAACACATTGCAGACACAAATCATAAAAATCTTAAACACTATTGTGAGCAGTGATTGAAGCCTAACTTGTTCCCTCTCTAGCTCACAACCATTTCAGTAGATCATCTAGCAAGTTAAACCAAGCACTAGGCTCACTGTAAGCTGGGCAATGACATCAATGGTGAACAGCCGAAGCTCACCATGCCACCCCAGTGGAGACAGCAAGCTAGGAGGAGATTTAGCCGTGCCAACCTTGTCTAGGAGGAAGCCCACCGTCCATCGCCACTCCCTGTCCCAGCCGCGAGCGTTGCCAAACCCTGGACCACACGCACGAACCGCGCCCAGCTCGCCAGCAACCATGCCGAGCATGCGCCAGAGCGCCACACTCGACCGACGCCCACAGACCGCGCGCCGCCCTCGCCGCGTGCATACATGATCGCCACCGACCCAGGAGACCGCCAGACATCACCGTTCGCCGCCCCATGACGCACAACCACCGCTAACCGTCGAAGACGCCGCCTCTGCCGTGCAGAACATCGCGTGTTCCAGACCAAACCACACCGCCCCTACATGCGCATTAAAGCCGTAGAGCATCGCCAGGAGACCACCAAGCGATCGCCACCGCAGGCCATGCCTCTAGCCGCCCGTAGCCATGTCGCCACCGTCGCCTGCCCATCCCGTTCGGTCTCATCGTCGCGACTATAAATAGAGGCCACCCCCAGCCGAATTGAGCACACCATCTCACTCCCCTCTCCTCACTGATCGTGCCACCCCGTTCCCGGAGCAAGGCGAGCAGCACTTTGTCGGAATTTCACCAGAGTCTGCCGCTGCTGGAGAAGAAGCGGGCCAGCGGTTGGAGCCGCCCCAGGAGAAGCTGCCGTTACCAGGAGGTTCGCCGTCGTCGACTTCGTCGTTCGCCCGCCTCGCCGACTCTCGCCTGAACCCCGGTGAGCCCCCAACGACCCCTACTGGCCGCGCTAGGTTTCTATCTCGTCGGCGTTGCCCAACGTCGACGATGACCCTCAGCCGTTGGATTAGAACCAGATCGAACGCACCACATCGCCCCATACCGCTTTGCACTCCCTCGTCTCACTGACGCGTGGGGACATCCACTTAACTAGACCGCGTAAGCGCTGTGCTTAGCAGGCCGGCCCAGTATCACTTCCCGCGCAGCCCAGTTATTTGAATTTAACCTTTTCCATTTTATTTCAAACACACTTCTGTACCCAGTTTCAAAAATCAACCCAGGTTGATTCGGTGAACCAAATTGAATGAAACCAATTTTTTTAGAAAGGTCCGGGAATGCTGAATCCATGCCCGTTGGATTCAAGTCATTTGGATCTGTAGATCATCCTTGGTAAAAATAACAAGGCAGAAGCTTGTTTGCATTCAAAATTTTTTAAAATTAAAACCATAATAGCTTTTGAGTTGATTCCAACTCTCAAAAATCACATTTAACCATACCTTTCAGAATATATAAAAATATATAGGTTTACTTACAGAAATAATGTTCAAGTAATAAAAGAATGCTACATAGGCATTTCTAGTCACTTTATTTAATTAAAAATAAAAGGGTAAAACCTTATTAAATTGGGACACCACTTTAAATCACATTCCCATGGACTAAAATATGTGGTGATGACATGTGTCAACATGATCCCATGTTTGGGTTTGGAGAATATTAAATCTTAAGTAGTTTTTCAATGAGTAGAAATTACTTTTCTAAAAATAAAAGGATTTAAGCCAAGCTTTAATCTTGTAAAGTTAGTGATGATGCTAGATCATCTATAGGACCCTTTTGTGTGATGCTTTGCAAGTAGTTAAGTATTGTTTGGTGATTGTGTACATCGTCTTTATTTATAGACGCTAGTACTGACCAAGGATACGAGGAGGAAGGAGGATTCTACGAAGAAGAAGCCGAGGAGAACTTCAACCACTGCTCTGCACAAGGCAAGCCTAATGCTACTAGTTGAATGTGCAAGCTAACACTTGCAATTTAGCAAGCTTATACTGATACTGTGCAAGCCAATACTTGCTTGTCACCATGCCAACTATATTCCTTAAGCATAGATGATCCTACCCACTTGATAAACCAATCCTAGTTTTTACTTACAAGCTTAGTACTTTATTTCTTTATCAAAGCTATTACTTAGAGTTTACTTAAGTGATTTGTAGATACTAGAAAGATATTTGAAGGTTGCATAAAGAGCATAAAATTTGGCCTAAGCTACATAATCTTGATGTCACCCTAAGGCATGAGATTGAACTTAGTTGAAACTCCACTTGTTTACCACCCCTCATTAGTACTTACCCCCACTTGTAGATGCTAGTGCTAAGCATAAAACTTGATCAACTTTAGATGGGAATACTTGGTGAAAAAATGGTTATGAAAACCTTGGAATGATGGATCATTCTATTGAAATGTTTTGGACATGTGTTTGCAAACACCAGATGATTTATGGTGATGAAAATGTTGAGGCATGAGCCTTACCCCTTTATAAAACTGATGGTTGTCTGGATGCGATACCATTCCAATTTTATCGTACAACCACAATACCCGAGAATTGGGTAGGGCTTGACTGGAAACTTATATACCTTAGTATTAGTTCCCTCACGGCCAAGGTCTGAGCTGAGGGTACCTTGTGAAGGTTGTCCACCTGTGCAGTACCCAAGATGACAGTTGGTCATGGTTGGGATGCCAAACTCACAGGAGAGGTGCTTATACTAGGGCGTGTAATTGAAAGGTTAGTTTGAATCAAAAACTTAGTTTCAAAACCAAAGGAAGCAAATATTTAAAAAACTTATTCTCATTCTTATCCCTTTGATTCTTTCATGAAAATTCATGTTCCTCAAAAACTCTTGCAACATACATAAAATTTGACACACTTGATCACTCTACTAACTTACTCATCCTATATTCTTATAGATGGGCATGAAGTACAACAAGTTTTATTAGTTGGGGAATGGAGGAGACCTTATCTTTGAGAGGGATTTGGACCAGCTTTCAGAACTTCTGGAGCGTCCGCACCCCGAGTTCTTCGGAGCTCAGCTCAATGATCAAGGAGGAGAAGATCTGCAGTGGCTAATTGTTGCAAGTCTCTGAGGAAAGATTGAACCTCCCACTGCTGAGGGAATTCAGTTTACCTTAAGAGAGAACAACTGGCTCGACGGACTTGCCAGGGCCATGCAGGAAGCTCTTTCTCGTCTATGTGGGCAAGGTATCAACCAGATCAAGGGTACTCGCTTTGAGTTTTGCCCAAGGCGTGATGCTAATGGACAACCACTGGAAGCCCCATACCACCCCGAGCTGAAAACCCAATTGGACCACCTCAGCTTCATGATGTACGATCGTCAGCAGGAGTTGGATAACTGCCGTGACTACTCCAACCACAAGTCTGCCATCATCAAGACGAAGGAACAAACCATCGCCATGCTGGCAAAGGATCGCAAGTCTCGCCGCCGTCATCTCGACAAGAAGGAGCGCATTATTGCCCGTCTTCGCCACCGTATCTCATCTTTGGAGGAGACCATCCACGAGAGAGACATGCAGTTGGAGGAAAGGGAGAATGTCGGAGAGGATCTTCGTGGAGACCCCTACTCCTATCTCAGCGATGACGATGATTTTCTGGAGGATCAGGCTATGGACTTCTTCACCGATGAGGATGATTTCGCCTTCATCGATGATGATGAGGATGATGAAGCCACAGATTCCGAGGAGTAGTACCACTTGAGCACTAGCGTAGTGAGTAGTACTCGGTCCCACTATATCATAGTTTTCAGAATGGTTCTTAAAACCATCTGTTTTTATTTGTTGTGGTGTGTGTTGTACCGTGTGCTATGAATGAATGAATGAAAAGCAAGTTACTAGAAAATCTGAGTCAAACTTAAAAAAAAACTTTTCAAAGCCCCAAGACCTTAGAAATTTCCCTCTTTTCTCATGATCTATCTCAATCTTCAGATGCCACGCGGAGGAAGTGGTTCATCCCCGGACCCGATATTGCAGATCTTGCAAATGTTGACCTCTGACCGCGAAGCTGAAAGAGCGGAACGTCAAGCCAACCTAGCCACCCTGCAACAGATAGCTCAGCTAGACCACAACAACCAAGGCCACGGAAATCAGGACAACCATCGATCTAAGCTCAAGAACTTCCAGAATACCAACCCATCTGTTTTCACTAAGTCAGAAGAACCCCTAGACGCCGATGATTGGCTGCAGACCATGGAAAATAACCTTGAAGTCGCTGGAGTGGAAGCCAACGAGAAAGTTCTGTTCGCCACCCACTATCTAGCCGAAGATGCCAGGGCATGGTGGAACAATGTTCGCGCAATGACCGGAGGCCAGATGATGACCTGGGAGGAATTCAAGGTCAAGTTCAGCAGAACCCATGTGCCACCGGGTTTGATCAAGAGGATGAGAGACGAGTTCAGAGAACCGAAGCAAGGAAGGATGACCGTAGTGGAATACCGTGACAAAATTTTGTCATTAGCTAGGTATGCCCCGGATGAGATCGACACCGAAGCCAAGAAGAAAGAAAGATTCCTGAATGGTCTGCATGATGAGATGTAGACAGTGTTAGTCAATATCCCCTTTGCTGATATTGAAGCCCTTGTCGACTCTGCCATCCAGATGGAAGGAAAGATCAACCAAGCCAATGAGAACCGCAAGCGTCGCATGATGCATCAGCCAGGAACCCATCAGACCCCAAAGTATCGCCCTAACCCATCTCCAGGATTTGCCCCAAGAACCAACAGACCCCCGATGAACCGTCCGACCTATCCCAACCATGGAAACCCTAAGCCCGGAGGAAATCACAACAACCCTGGCAACTCTAGCAATTTCAACCGTGCCCCAACCAAATTCAACAACAACAATGCTACCGCCAACACCAACACTGCCCCGAGGACTGGAAGCAATGCTGTGCCTGTAGCAGCAAAGGACAAGTCGCAGGTGACTTGTTATGACTGTGGAAATAAGGGTCACTACTCCAACGAGTGCCCGAACAAGAACAATGCCGCAACACCCAATGCCAATGTCCCAGCTCAGCAAAAGCGTCGTGTTCAGCCAAGAAGAAGGTTTTCCCCAGGGAATTCGCTCAACCGCAATGGCCGTCTTTTTCTCATGCATGCTGAAGAAGCTCAGGAAGCGCCAGACGTCGTGCTGGGTATGTTTTCTGATAATTCAGTCCTTGCACGAGTGTTGTTTGATTCTGGTGCATCGCACTCATTTGTCACCGAAGAATTTGCATGCACTAGTAAAATTCAACCAACCAAACTGAAGCATGTTATGATTGTTCAAATTCCAGGATCAACCACCAAGGCTAGGCAAATTTGCAAGGCCGTCCCTATCCGAATCCATGGCATAGATTTTTATGCAAATCTGATAGTACTCGGAACTAAAGGTTTGGAAGTAGTACTAGGAATGGATTGGATGTCCAAACATAAAGGATTGATTGACTGTGCCAAGAAAGCCATAACCATGACTAGCACAGCCGGAATATCAGTCGAGCATATATCTAAAACCTTACCTCGTCAATTCAAGTGCAACAAGAGTATAGCCCAACCTACCATTGACCAAGTCCGGATAGTCTATGAATACCCCGATGTATTTCCAGATGTTTTGCCTGATATGCCCCCAGATCGGGATATCGAGTTTATCATCGAACTAATCCCCGGAACCGGACCCATAGCCCAGAGACCATATAGTATGAACCCGTCTGAGCTAGCAGAACTGAAGAAGCAATTGGATGCCATGCTGGAAATTGGATTGATTCAACCAAGTGCGTCACCATGGAGATCACCTGTCTTGTTTGTGGACAAGAAAGATGGAGGTAACCGTTTGTGTACGGATTATTGGAAGTTGAATGATGTCACCATCAAGAACAAATACCCCTTGCCCAAGATAGAAGATTTGTTTGATCAGTTGACCGGTGCCAAAGAGTTTTCTAAGATTGATCTTAGAACTGGCTATCATCAACTCAAGATTCGCGCAGAGGATATTCCAAAGACTGCCTTTACCACCAGATATGGATTGTACGAGTATACAGTAATGTCTTTTGGATTAACCAATGCCCCCGCTTATTTCATGAATCTCATGAATAAGATTTTTATGGACTTCCTAGATAAGTTTGTCCTTGTTTTCATCGATGACATTCTGATTTATTCCAAATCGGAAGAAGAACATGAGCTAAACCTAAGGACCATTCTTGGAACCCTTAGAGAGCATCAGCTGTATGCAAAGTTTAGCAAATGTGAATTCTAGTTACAGGAGGTAGGATTCCTCGGTCACATTGTATCAGCCGGAGGAATTGCCGTTGACCCTGCCAAAGTGAAAGATATACAGGATTGGCAAGCCCCAACCACTCAAACCCAAGTTCGTGCATTTCTCGGATTGGCAGGATATTAACGCAAGTTCGTAGAAGGATTCTCGAGTATCGCCAGACCCATGACCCAATTGCTGAAGAAGGACAAGAAGTTTGAATGGACCGACAAATGTGAAGCGAGTTTTCAAGAACTCAAGAGGAGATTGACTTCAGCCCCAATCTTGATCATGCCAGATATCACGAAGCCCTTCGATGTGTATTGTGACGCATACAAGAGCGGCCTCGGATGTGTGCTAATGCAAGAAGGCAAAGTTATATCTTATCTATCTCGACAAATGAAGCAACATGAGCAAAATTACCCATACCATGACCTCGAACTCGCAGCCGTAGTTCTAGCCCTGAAGACATGGAGGCATTACCTGATGGGAAACCGTTGTGAGATTTATTCGGATCACAAGAACCTGAAGTATATATTCACTCAGAAGGAGCTAAATATGAGACAGAGAAGGTGGATTGAGCTAATCAAGGATTACGACCTAGACATTCACTATCACCCTGGTAAAGCCAATGTGGTAGCCGATGCCCTTAGCAGATTGCCGTGCCGCTTGAACTCTATGATTTTAAAGGAGCAACCAAGCTTGCACAAAGAGAAGGAAGATTTTCGAATGGAATTAGTAAGTGAAGGATTTTTGGCTAGCATAGAACTCCAGCCCACTTTGATCAGTCAGATTAAAGAGGCGCAGAAGGGAAATGCTAGTATCGATGGAATCAAGCGTCGCATCGGTACAAGCAAAGTACCCGGATTCACCAAAGACGAAGGAGTTCTGTGGTACAAAGGACGCCTTTGTGTACCAACAGATTCTGAGTTGAAAGAAGTGATTCTGAAGGAGGCTCATGATACTCTTTATTCTATCCATCCCGGAGGAACGACGATGTATCAAGATTTGAAGGAGCAATTTTGGTGGCATAAGATGAAGAGAGAAATCAGAAGCTATATCGCCAAGCGTGATATATGTCAGCGAGTCAAGGCTGGACATCAAAGACCCGCTAGATTGTTGCAACCATTGCAGATTCCGGAATGGAAATGGGATTCCGTTGGAATGGACTTTATCACCGGATTGCCTACTTCTAGTAGGGGAAATGACTCTATCTGGGTCATAGTGGACCGATTGTCCAAATTCGCCCATTTCTTGCCCGTCAAGACCGCATATCAGAGTTCGAAGCTAGCGGAGTTGTGCATCGCTATAATAGTTAGTTTGCATGGAGTCCCCAAGAACATCGTATCGGATCAAGGAACTTAGTTCACCTCGAGATTCTGGAAGAAAGTCCAAGAAGGTTTAGGAACCCTTCTAGATTTCAGCACCGCGTATCACCCTCAGACCGATGGACAAACGGAGCGAGTAAACCAAATACACGAAGATATGCCGAGAGCATGTGTGCTAGAATATGGATCCAAGTGGGAATACTGTCTTCCGTTTGCAGAATTCTCATACAATAATAGTTATCAAGCCAGTTTGCAAATGGCCCCATCTAAATTCATGTACGGAAGGAAGTGTCGCATCCCTTTGAACTGGTCGTAAGTAGGAGAGAGTCAGATTTTTGGACCCGACATCCTACGAGAAGAAGAAGAGAAGGTTCACAAGATTCGTGAGCACCTCAAGACCGCCCAGTCCAGACAGAAGAGTTACACCGACAAGAGACGTCGAGACGTCACCTTCAACATAGGAGATTTTGTGTATCTGAAGGTGTCACCATTGAAGATAATGCAGCGTTTCCAACTCAAGAGAAAGTTAGCCCCCAGATATATCGGACCCTTCAAGATTCTGAATCGTCGAGGAGAAGTGTCGTATCAATTGGAACTACCCGAAGAGATGTCAGCTGTGCACAATGTGTTCCATATCTCATTACTTTGCAAGTGTCTCGAAGTCGCTGAGAAGGCCGAAGTGTTCAAGAATATCGATCACCAGACCATAGAGATCAAAGATGACCTGACTTATCCCGAAGTACCCATCCGTATTTTGGAAGAAGCTTTCAGAACTACCCGAACCCGAAGCATCAAGTTTCTCAAGATTCAGTGGAGAAACCACACAGAAGAGGAAGCTACCTGGTAGCACGAAGATCACATCAGGACGGAGGTTCCCGATCTCTTCAAATCCTAGGTAATCTTTTTCGTCATTTTTCAAATCTCGGGACGAGATTTTGTTTAAGGGGGAAAGGTTTGTAACATCCCAAAAATACTAAACTTGGATCATCAAACTCTAATCATCAAATTTAGGGTTAACAAAAACTTTGCTAAATAAAAATATGAAAGCATGCATGTGAGTACGCATTTCATTTTGAATTCTTTTGAACCAACTTGTCTGTGTGTTCCTTTGCTTGTAAATGGATTCTTAGGTGAAATAAACATCATCTAAACAATTCCCAAACTTTTCTCAAAGACAAGTAAATCAAAACAAATAAAATAAGGGAATAGTTATTTTGACCAATTTAACTCCCATGCCTACTTTGGCTGTCTCAAACTTTCAGAACTTAACAGAAACTTTTCTAGATCTTTGCACCCCTTGATTGTACTCATAACAAAGTATCAAGGCCCACTTTCTGATCATCCAGAAACATTCAAATGCATAGTTTAAAGGACAGTTCAAAATTGAATCTTTATCATATGGGAAGATCCCACTTTTTCAAAAACCACTCAAACAAGCTCAACTTTCAAAACCCAAGCATCTGCAGACTCACCACCACCAACCTAGCACACCCACCAAAAATCTTTTCAAAATTCAAAACTTTAATTCTTGCGGCCATTTTATCAAACACATTGCAGACACAAATCATAAAAATCTTAAACACTATTGTGAGCAGTGATTGAAGCCTAACTTGTTCCCTCTCTAGCTCACAACCATTTCAGTAGATCATCTAGCAAGTTAAACCAAGCACTAGGCTCACTGTAAGCTGGGCAATGACATCAATGGTGAATAGCCGAAGCTCACCATGCCACCCCAGTGGAGACAGCAAGCTAGGAGGAGATTTAGCCGTGCCAACCTTGTCTAGGAGGCAGCCCACCGTTCAACGCCACTCCCTGTACCAGCTGCGAGCGTTGCCAAACCCTGGACCACACGCACGAACCGCGCCCAGCTCGCCAGCAACCATGCCGAGCATGCGCCACACTCGACCGACGCCCACAGACCGCGCGTCGCCCTCGCCGCGTGCATACATGATCGCCACCGACCCAGGAGACCGCCAGACATCACCGTTCGCCGCCCCATGACGCACAGCCACCACTAACCGTTGAAGACACCTCCTCTGCCGTGCAGAACATCGCGCGTTCCAGACCAAACCGCACCGCCCCTACATGCGCATTAAAGCCATAGAGCATCGCCAGGAGACCACCAACCGATCGCCACCGCCGGCCATGCCTCTAGCCGCCTGTAGCCATGTTGCCACCGTCGCCTTCCCATCCCGTTCGGTCTCATCATCACGACTATAAATAGAGGCCACCCCCAGCCGAATTGAGCACACCATCTCACTCCCCTCTCCTCACTGATCGTGCCACCCCGTTCCCGGAGCAAGGCGAGCAGCACTTCGCCGGAATTTCACCGGAGTCTGCCGCTGCTGGAGAAGAAGGGGGCCAGCGGTTGGAGCCGCCCCAAGAGAAGCTGCCGATACCAGGAGGTTCGCCGTCGTCGACTTCGTTGTTCATCTTCCTCGCCGACCCTCGCCGGAACCCCGGTGATCCCCCAACAACCCCAACTGGCCGCGCTAGGTTTCTGCCTCGCCGACGTTGCCCAACGTCGACGATGACCCTCAGCCGTTGGATTAGAACCAGATCGAACGCACCACATTGCCCCATACAGCTTCGCACCCCCTCGTCTCACTGACGCATGGGGACAGCCACTTAACCAGCCCGCATAAGCGCTGTGCTTAGCAGGCCGGCCCAGTATCACTTCCCGCACATCCCAGTTATTTGAATTTAACCTTTTCCATTTTATTTCAAACACACTTCTGTACCCAGTTTCAAAAATCAACCCAGGTCGATTCAGTGAACCAAATTGAATGAAACCAATTTTTCTAGAAAGGTCCGGAAATGCTGAATCCATGCCCATGGGATTCAAGTCATTTGGATCTGTAGATCATCCTTGGTAAAAATAACAAGGCAGAAGCTTTTCTGCATTCAAACATTTTTCAAATTAAAACCATAATAGCTTTTGAGTTGATTCCAACTCTCAAAAATCACATTTAACCATACCTTTCAGAATATATAAAAATATATAGGTTTACTTACAGAAATAATGTTCAAGTAATAAAAGAATGCTACATATTCATTTCTAGTCACTTTATTTAATTAAAAATAAAGGGTAAAACCTTATTAAATTGGGACACCACTTTAAATCACATTCCCATTGACTAAAATATGTGGTGATGACATGTGCCAAGATGATCCCATGTTTGGGTTTGGAGAATATTAAATCTTAAGTAGTTTTTCAATAAGTAGAAATTACTTTTCTAAAAATAAAAGGATTTAAACCAAGCTTTAATCTTGTAAAGTTAGTGATGATGCTAGATCATCTATAGGACCCTTTTGTGTGATGCTTGCAAGTAGTTAAGTATTGTTTGGTGATTGTGTACATCGTATTTATTTATAGGCGCTAGTACCGACCAAGGATACGAGGAGGAAGGAGGATTCTACGAAGAAGAAGCCGAGGAGAACTTCAACCACTGCTCCGCACAACGCAAGACTAATGCTACTAGTTGAATGTGCAAGCTAACACTTGCAATTTAGCAATCTTATACTGATACTGTGCAAGCCAATACTTGCTTGTCACCATGCAAACTATATGCCTTAAGCATAGATGATCCTACCCACTTGATAAACCAATCCTAGTTTTTACTTACAAGCTTAGTACTTTATTTCTTTATCAAATCTATTACTTAGAGTTTACTTAAGTGATTTGTAGATACTAGAAAGATATTTGAAGGTTGCATAAAGAGCATAAAATTTGGCCTAAGCTAGATAATCTTGATGTCACCCTAAGGCATGAGATTGAACTTAGTTGAAATTCCACTTGTTTACCACCCCTCATTAGTACTTACCCCCACTTGTAGATGCTAGTGCTAAGCATAAAACTTGATCAACTTTAGATGGGAATACTTGGTGAAAAAATGGTTATGAAAACCTTGGAATGATGGATCATTCTATTGAAATGTTTTGGACATGTGTTTGCGAACACCAGATGATTTATGGTGATGAAAATGTTGAGGCATGAGCCTTACCCCTTTATAAAACTGATGGTTGTCTGGATGGGATACCATTCCAATTTTATCGTACAACCACAATACCCGAGAATTGGGTAGGGCTTGACTGGAAACTTATATACCTTAGTATTAGTTCCCTCACGGCCAAGGTCTGAGCTGAGGCTACCTTGTGAAGGTTGTCCACCTGTGCAGTACCCAAGATGGCAGTTGGTCATGGTTGGGATGCCAAACTCACAGGAGAGGTGCTTATACTAGGGCGTGTAATTGAAAGGTTAGGATTGGTTATCCGCATACTGAGTATGGTGAATTTAGGAGTTGTTCCTGACGGATGTATCGAATGTTGTGGTGAAAGTGTACAATCTCTGCAGAGTGTCAAACTATTCGAATAGCCGCGTCCGCGGTTATGGACAGTTGGAGTGGCCATACTGTTCCCCCGTCAGACTTTTCAAAATGATTTGTGAAAGGAAGTGAGACTTTGACTTGACCACAACAGAGTTGTGGCATGATATACAAGTTCCCACTTAGGTGTTATAAACTTCAACTAGCTCTCTTGCTTCTAAACTTAGTAGATGTAAATCTGGCTTCTTGCAAAACAACCCTAGAGCCCAGTTTCCTATTATCAAAAAACAACTTCCACTTGTTAGTATTAGTTTGCGAGTACTTAAAGAGTACTCATGGCTTTGTCCCTGGCTATTCCCGTGGCCAGACTATGAAGAGGAGTACCTGGAGGATGGACCCCAGGAAGGTTACGACAACTAGGATCATCTCCCATCGTCAGCATTGCCTGTGACCCCGAAGATGGAGCTTCGCCTACGCTACCGTTATTATTACGTATTCCGCTGCTTGAAGTTGTATTAAGAACTGGATCATGAGATCCCTATTTGTGTAAGAACTTATGTACGGTTTATAATGGATGATGTACTATGGTATCCAATTCTGTATGTATCGCAAAAATGGTAATCCTGGGATTGCGATGTATGGCATAACAGGCATCTGGGATTAAAAATCCGGGTGTTGACAATAGTGATTTATAGCAGGAGTAGGATTCCGCCACCGTTGTGGGATCTGAACCTGGGTAAGCTGTGTTACCTCGTACCCGTCAACCGTCCTCCTTCTCCCACGTCTCTAAACACGCACTGTGAGGACCTCTCCATGGCGTACTCGTCGGCAATACCACGACAGTTGGTGCCCACCGTGGGGCAAGAGGCGCTTCAGGCTCTTCAGCGGGCGAGGACCAAGATCTTCGCGGGAATCTGCGAAACCGTAGCCATCGGTCGTGTTCTCTTCTCCGGCAACGTTCCGATTGTCCCTCCTGATGAGTTCTGGATCTCAGCGAAGACGAATCCTACGTGGTGTTCGATCGTTACTATCAGAGACATCCACCTTTCATCGGTGAAACCGACTCGGGCACTAGTTCCCTGGGAGTCGGAGGAGCATCAAGGCCCGCACGAACCGCCTATGGGCAGGATACATTCGCAGAAGGATCAATGTCGGATCTCTCTTCGGAGTTTGCCGGCAAAGATCGGAAAAATTCAAGGCCCACCCAAAACGCCTGTGCAGGATATAAAGGTGGAAGATCACTGTAAATCCACCGGCTTCGCTCGTGCGTCTGGACAACAGAGATCCAAGTTCGTCGGAGTGGTTACCATCTTCGATCTGGCACGCCGCGTTCAGAGAGAAGGCGAAAACCCCCGCGATTACCTGGCCATGTGGCTCCGTATACGAGCCGATCTGGCCCACTACCCCGATGATAACGCTTTGTATCACTTCGTGGAAGTACTGGACCATGGCACGCTTCTCCGACATTCTTTAAGACGGCAACAAGCAACAGGACGCCTTACCCTTGAACAGATGGTGAGCACCGTCAACAACTACGCGGAGGCTGACACAGCAGCCTAGAAAGCTCTTGCGCTCATCGACGGAGAACCTCCGATTCAGCCACCGCCACCACCACCTCCGGCCGCCATCGTCGCAGCTGCACCGCCACCTCCAGTCATCGTCGCTGCTGTTGCACCTCCACCGCCCGTCATCGAGGAAGTCCGGCACCCTCCGACTCTGTCATTGACGCGCTTTATGCTGACTTTAGTGTAGATTCAGAGGAGATAGATTTTAGTCCAGAAGAGCTAGACTCCGCTATGCAGGAGATGGAGGAGGAGTACTCACGCAACGAGCAAGCCAACATTGCCGTCACGTCTCGAGGGGTGTTCGTCACCATTGGGACGGCGATGGATGAAGATCAACCCGGACGAGCTCCGCCTACGGCGCTGGAAAAGGGGAAGGGGCCACTTATTGCTGCTGACGATGATCGCGCAAAGGTCATGCCTCCTCCGCCTAACCCAGTGCAGCAGCCACAGGAACTCGGCACCGGCCCGAGCAACAACAACACCGCAAACTTGCTGCCTCCAGCATCTAAGTCTGCAGCAACCCAAGTTACTCCAGCTGATAGAGTAATGTACGACAATCTCCTCGTCGAGCCACTGACCGTTGCTCATATCCGGGATGTGACCCAGCTAGACGAGAAGCGCCAACAGCTACTAGAGGAAGCGCAGGCCATCGCGGAGCAAGGCGCTAAGCTAGATCGAGATCTGGTCAACGCGCATAAATCCATAGAGAAAGCTAGAGCAATGGAGGCCGAGTACAAGACTTTGCTGTAGCAGCAGAAGGCCAAGAAAGCTCCGGATCGCGTCATCAATGATCCTAGTGTACGGCGCAACCTAGGATGGGCTCCCTTGAAGCCGGCACAAGCCAAACCATACATTGACAGTGAAGGCAAGCAGGTGATGCCCACCCCACTCCTTAACCTCGCCATCGCCAAGACCCTTCTGGAGAAGGATAGATCGCCCGAGGTAGTGGAACAGGTCTATGACCTAGTGGCCAAGGAGGTGAAGCAGCAGGAAAAGGCCACCCCTTAGAGGCTTGAGTCTGACTCAGCGCTTTGCCAATCTAGCCAATATAAGCCGCCAAGGGACAGATCTCCTCTTGATGTCGGGTCCTAGACGGGTTCATCAGAACGAAGATGTAGGGATACACGCAACAGGAAGGATGCCATCCCCATATCCTCCGACCACGGAGAAAAGGCCCGACCTCGTCGCCCATCGCCACCGCCCCGGTCCCCCCTACACCACGAAGATTACAAGGCTCAACATCATACGGATATGCCCCCACCAAAGAAGTGCGGCATCATCATCATCCGCGACAACGCGGAGCAGACCCGTCATGACGGAGAGCGCAACAAAGGACACAGGAGCAGGTCACACCATGACCCTCCGCGTCCGACAAGCAACCGTGACAGGCGTGAGGCGTCGCACGAGGGTAACATCAAGAAGGCTAACCCACCGCCACCTCCGCCTCCGTCACCACCAAGAAGTCACCATGAAGGAGGAGGCCCGCATCGTTCACGTAGCCCATCCCCTGTTGACAAGAAGAAGAAGAACCCGGAGCCGTACGATGCACGTTCGCGGATCAATAAGATCCACGAGGCCCGGGAAGGACCATACCTGGGACCACGTTGCTTTGGACCTGCAATACGGTCTGCAACTTACCCCAAAGGTTTCCGGATTGACAAGACCATCAAGCCCTATGACGGCACCGCCAAGCCAGCCACATGGTTGCAGGACTACGACAACGCGGTGGAGATTGCCGGAGGTAACCCAACGTCGCCATCAAGTACCTCCCATTAATGTTGGCGGGCACGGCCCGTCAATGGATCGACGACTTGCTGGAGAAATCTATCTACAACTGGTTGGACATGCAAGAAGCGTTCACCAAGAACTTTGTGGGTACATACAAATGTCCCTGCACTGTTGGCGATCTACAGCGGTGCGTGCAAGAGAAAGACGAGACATCTCGCGCCTACCTCTCCCGCTGGCTGGACATGAAGAATTCCTGCGCAGGAGTGCATGCTCAGACCGCCATGGCCGCCTTCATCGATGGGTTGGAAAGGGGAACGTTGCTCCGACATAAGCTGAAGCGCTTGTAGGACAATCACCAGCTTGACTTGAATCAGATGATCTAGTTGGCCAGTGAGTTCACAGCTGCCGACGACGATGCTCGTGGCTCCTTGCCGGCAACGGCCGTTCCAACTCAAGCTCGGAGGAACATCAATACAAAGCGGAAAACCGCTCCAGAAGAAAAGCAATCTACCGACATGGTCGCTATGAATTTTGTAGGACGAGGTGATGGCGGACAACGTGGCCAAGGAAGGGGAGCTGGTCGTGGGCAGCAACGAGGAAGTGAAACTACCTCGGCGCCGCTCCGCGTTCCCCAAACCTACGAGGAGTACCGCGATATGCCGTGCCTCGTACACCTTGACGTCAATGGCAAAGCCACCCATACCAATCGACACTAGAAGTTCGTCAACGACCTCAAGGAAGACCCGGAGTCTGGCTACATGTCGTGGTATTGCCGACGAGTACGCCATGGAGGGGTCCTCACAGTGCGTGTTTAGAGACGTGGGGTAAGGCGGACGGTTGACGGGTACGAGGTAACACAGCTTACCCAGGTTCAGATCCCACAACGGTGGCGGAATCCTGCTCCTGCTATAAATCACTATAATGGCAATACGCCGAGTTACAGAGATAGGTTCGCTGTGCGAGGTGTGTGTAAAATGATGCTAGGTTGTGCCCTAAAGGCTCCCATAGGCCCTACTTATATAGTCGCCAGGTCCTAGGGTTACAGGGAAAAGTCCTAGCCGGACAGGTTACAGAGTTCTACACCGTCTATTACTAGTCTTGTGTATCTTGCACTCCAAGGCTCCGGGTACGCTGGAGACTCCACCGTAGCCTTCCTTTATCCGGCATGGGCCTCCCTTCTGGATCCATCTAACTGGGCCACCCAGCAGGCCATAGGCCATGCTACCGACTATGGGCCACCCGGGTTAGTCGGATAAGAGACATGTTATGAGGATACCCATATAGCATATCCCCAACACTACAAGCGAAGTCGGAAGAACAGACCGCGAGGCAAGGGCAAGGGGAAGAAGAAGGAGGAGTCCAAGGATTCAAGTGACATGGACGAGGACGTTGACCCCAAGCACGCCACTAAGAGCGACGACAAGGGAAAGAACCCATTCGCGAAGAAGGCTCTAGTCTACCACACTTTCCTTGGCACCCCCACCGTCCGACAATAGAAGACCTCTCTGAGGATCCTGATGGCTACTCTCCCCCCAGTTCCCTAGTACCTGCACTGGTCGGAGGTTCCAATCACTTGGGATAGGACGAACCACCCAGAACTTATACCTACCGAGAACCAGTACACCATGGTCATCAACCACTTGATTAACGCCGTGGAGTTCACCAAGTGTATGGTGGATAGTGGAAGCAACATCAACATCATGTACCTGGATACACTTCAGAAGATGAACTTGACAGAGGCAAACCTAAGGCGGACCAACACCATCTTCCACGGCGTAGTTCCTGGTCAGGAGGCTCGGTCCCTTGGGTGCATTACACTTCAGGTCGCCTTTGGCGATGTTAACAATTACCGCCAAGAGCGCATGACCTTTGAGGTGGTCCCCTTCAAGAGCGTGTACCACGTCATATTCGCGACATATTCCACACGTTCATGGCCAAGCCATGCTTCGTCTACAACAAACTCAAGATACCTGGACCAAACGGTGTCATCACCGTATCCGGAAGCTTTACCAAGGCAAGGGACTGCAAGATCAATGAAGCAGCCGTTGTAGAAGCTGTCCTCTACAGCGAAGAATTCAAAGAGATCCAGAGCAAGGTCGATGACTCAGAGATGCCCGTGTCAAATAAGCAGATCTCTGACTCCGCTCCTGCGTTCAAGGCCGCCATCGAGACCAAGCCGGTGGAACTTGTGGTAGGCAATGCCTCCAAGGTCACCGCCATTGGGACGAACCTGGATCCCAAATAGGAAAGAGCGCTCGTCGAGTTCCTCCGTGAGAATAGGGACATCTTTGCCTGGCAATCTGCCGACATGAAAGGTGTAGCTAGGGATCTTGCCGAGAATAGCCTAAACATTGATCCAAAATCCAAAACAGTGAAACAACCTCTACGACGCTTTGGAGATGAGAAGAGACGCGCCATTGGTAAAGAGATAGCTAGGTTACTCAAGGCTAGATTTATCCGAGAAGTCCTTCACACCCAATGGGTGGCCAATCCTGTACTTGTCCCCAAAAAGGGAATCAATGAATTAAGAATGTGCGTTGATTACACCGTCTTGAACAAAGCATGTCCCAAAGATCCGTTTGCTTTGCCTCGCATTGACCAAGTCATTGAATCGATGGCTGGCTCGGAACTTTTGTGTTTTCTCGATGCATATTCAGGATACCACCAGATCAAGATGAGGAAGTCGGACCAATTGGCCACTTCGTTCACTACTCCATATGACACGTTTTGCTATGTTACGATGCCCTTTGGGCTAAAAAACGCAGGTGCTACGTACCAGCGGACAATGCAATGTTGCCTTCACGACCAAATTGGTCGGAACGTTCACGCCTATGTGGACGATATCACGATGATGTCTAAAAAGTCCAATGACTTAATCTCCGACTTAAAAGAAACCTTTGATAATCTCCGGAAATACAACATGATGCTTAACCCTAAGAAGTGCGTCTTCGGGGTACCAGCCGGCAAATTGTTGGGCTTCATCGTTTCCCATCGCGGAATCGAGGTCAACACGGAGAAAATCAAGGCCATCTTAAACATAAATCATCCGACATGCCTAAAGGACATTCAACGACTAACAGGTTGTGTTGCAGCAGTTAGTCGGTTCGTCAGCCGACTTGGAGAGAAGGCTCTGCCGCTATACAAGTTGCTGAAGAAGGCGGACAAATTCACATGGACGGACGAGGCAGATGCAACACTAAAGCAGCTCAAGGAGATTCTTTCCTCAGCGCCTATCCTTGCAGCACCTGAGCCTGGAGAGCCCCTGTTAATCTACATGGCGGCAACCAACCGGGTAATCAGCATCGTCGTCGTAGTAGAGCGGAAGGAACCAGGCTATGAGCACGGAGTTCAACGACCAGTTTACTACGTAAGAGAGGTCTTGACGGAGTCCAGGCAGCGTTACCCGCACTACCAGAAGATAGCTTATGGAGTATTCCTTGCTTCTTGGAAGCTGAGGCATTACTTAAAGGAGCACCCAATCACAGTGGTGAGCAAGACTCCACTGTCCGACATAATCAACAACAGCGACGCCACAAGAAGGGTCGCGAAGTGGGGCATTGAACTTGACGCCTTCGAGATCACTTACAAGAGACGCGACGCTATCAAGTCACAAGCCTTGGCGGATTTTGTTGCAGATTGGACGGAGATGCCAAACGCTACTCCGTTGCCAGAACCAGAGTACTGGGTGATGCACTTTGACGGATCAAAGCTGCTCAACGGCTCGGGGGCTGGTGTATTGCAACAGTCACAACCAGGAGACAAGCTACCCTACGTTCTGCAGATCCAATTCGAGGCTAGAAACAACATGGAAGAGTATGAAGCACTCATTCACGGACTACGTGTAGCCAAGGATATTGGCATCAAGCACATAGTTTGCTGTGGAGATTCCAACTTGGTTGCCCAGCAGGTGGCTGGCACCTGGAATGCGCGGAACCCTATGATGGCGGCATATCGAGATGAAGTGGACGAGATATCCAAGAGCTGCTTGGGCTACGAAGTCAAGTATGTGCCTAGGGAGCAAAATGAGGCGGCTGATCTACTGTCTAAGATAGGATCAGGGCGCAAGCGAATTCCACCAGGAGTTTTCCTAGAGCACTTGCGCACACCATCTGTGAAGGGAGCCGACATAGACAACCCGGATAGATCTGACTCTTTCGTCAACATGGTGACCAACGTCCCTCCGGCTTGGACAAAACCGTTCATGGAATATCTCGAACACGGAACTTTGCCCGACGACGAGGTCGAAAGACGGCAAATAGTACGACGAGCAAAGGGTTATACCATAATCAATGGGCAACTCTACAAAAGGAGCTCTACTGGTGTATACCTAAAGTGTGTTTCCCAACTAGAAGGTATGGAAATCCAACGCGAAATCCATCTCGAAGATTGTGGGCATCACGCCGCTCCTCGATCGTTGGTCGCGAAAGCCTTCCGGCAAGGATTCTACTAGTTGACCGTGAAGGCGGACGCCGACAAGCTAGTTGAGACATGCATTGGATGCCAGTATTATGCCCGACAACCACATGTTCCTGCTGAAGAATTGCAAACAATACCAATAACTTGGCCGTTTGCAGTCTGGGGGCTAGACATGGTGGGACCGTTACAGACGACACCTTGTGGGTTTACGCATCTGCTTGTAGCAGTTGATAAATTCGCTAAGTGGACAGAAGCTAAACCCATTAGAAAGCTTGATGGGGAAACTGCCCTCAGGTTTGTCCGGGATCTAGTGGTGAGATTTGGTCTCCCACATAGCATTATCACCGACAACGGCAGTAACTTGTCACTCGGATAAGTGGAGGCTTATTGTTGGGAGAAAGGCATCCGACTTGACCTTGCATCTGTGGCACACCCACAGTCCAATGGTCAGGTTGAGCGAGCTAATGGATTAATTCTGCAGGGAATCAAGCCATGTCTTGAGGCACCGCTACATAGAGCGGCTGGAGCCTGGGCGGAAGAATTGCCATCTGTGCTGTGGAGTTTACGAACTACACCTAACAGATCCACCGGTTACACCCCTTACTTCATGGTATATGGAGCAGAAGCCATCCTGCCTTTCGACATCCTCCACGATGCACCAAGAGTTGTCGCCTACGGCGAAGATGACGCTGAAGAATCCAGACGCCTAGATGTGGACCTTCTTGAGGAGGAGCGCGTTTTGGCATGCCAAAGATCCGCCATCTACCAGCAGAAGCTACGCAGCTACCATAGTCGCCGCGTTCGACATTGCTCATTTAAAGAGGGGGATTTGGTGCTCCGACTTAAGTAGAAGAAGTCACACAAATTATCCCCACCATGGGAATGACCATTCATCATAAGCAAGGCGCTACTCAATGGGTCTTACTACCTTGTTGACAATCGTGAACTGAAGGATAGGCCCAACGAGGATCATAAGCGTAAGCGACGTGACCCGGATGATGACTACCCGGAGCTTGATTGGCCATGGAACATAGCACAACTACGTCCTTTTTACACTTAGTATTTTTTATCTAATTGTGTACCTATTATATGATCAATGGAATAAAGCTCTTTGGTTCACTCATATTTCTGAATCTTTTACCTCCTTTAGTGGTCATGTTTGGATCATATAAAACCTTTTATGCACAAGCTTTGCGATTGAACTTGTGAAAATTCCGCCTACAGGCGTTAGCTTAAGTTTTCTGGTCTACACGTTCTTTGTTGTTTTTATGTGGATTCTGGAGTAGTGTCTTTTGGCACTTATTGTCGGTGATTTTGTGCTTAGGTTATTGATGGTGCCATTGGGCATCATCACCTGAGCGCATGGTTCCGACAACGAGTCTTCCGACTCACGAAAAGTCAAGCATAAGAACCAAAGTAATGGATAAGCCAGCACTTGCTTAAACAAATATACATGCTGGAAACTAGTTCTTGAGTAGCAGGAAATAAACAACCATTGTTTTACGCCTTAAGTTACATCAATAAGTTTTTTCAGCACATGCACCAAAGGTGAAACAAATATTACAAAGTTGTTCTTCATTCCTTTGGCACAGGAGACTTAGAAGCAGCGTCATCACCAGCAGGAGAGTCACCCTCGAAGTCGGTGGTGTGAAGAGACTCGAAGGAGCTTTGGTTGCCGCCATCGATGGTGTTCATCAGCACGAAGACATTGATATCGACCAAGTCGGCAACTCTGGTGTCATAACCCGCGAGCGACGACAAGATGGATTGATGGTTAATCTCTTTGCCATCACCCTCTACGTCGGGAATGCCAGAGGTCACCGTGTCGATGTCGGCATCTTCATAGTGTGCCTTCACCATTGACAGCGCCATCCTTGCGCCAGCCCGTGCACATGAAGCTTTCCAGCTTGTGATACGCTCGGGGGCTCGGCGCAGAATCTCCGAGTACTTCGTCATGGAGTCTGATGCCTTGATGTTTATCTGGAGGGGCTTGGCGATCTCCTTGGCTTGAGTGATGGCGGTGTTGATGAAGTTGCCGGCAAGAACCATGCATTCCTTGGCTGGAGGAGGCGATCGGGTTAAACCCATAGGAGCTGCAAATTCCGACAAGGAGCGCATGAGTTCAATAATTCAAAGTACCCAGACTACAGAAATCCAAGACGGAGAAAACTTACTGAAGTTGCTGGCCTCAGCTTGCCAGAGGGTGTCCGCTAAGGATTCTTTCTCTTGTTGGAGGAGCTTATACGCCTCTCTATGGTGTTGATTTTGCTCATCGACAGCTTGCTTCTGATCTTTTAAGATCGCAATCTCCTCCTTCAAGTGATTGATTTCCTCGGTGGCGGAGTCCTGCAGGACCTTCATCGACTCCTCATGCATTTTCAGCATGTCCTTCCTCTCCTTCTTAAGAATTTTGTTTTTGCTATCCAGCTCTTGAATGTGCTTGGATTGCTCGACAATATTCTTGGCCTTGGCGATGGTTTCTGCATCGGAGAAAGCAAAGTACATAGTGAGTACTCGGAGAATATGGGAACAATACCAAGTCGGAATGCGAAAAAGAAAACATACGCTTGCTTTGTGTGATCTGTTCCTTCAAGAAGGCAGTTTTACCCTTTTCAGCTTCCAAATCTGCGCGCATCTTCTGGTACTTGTCGTTGGCCATGCCCCTCCGAGAACTCTCATTCTGTGGAAAAAAGGTCAAAGTTAAAACGTTGTTTGGTCTACTTGGAGCATCTAGCCGGAAGTTTTCCACCTAGATGCTCGGGGGCTACAGCGAGAGTTTTTGACTTAGTAATATGCTTAGATTTTCTTTAAGCATCTAGTCGAAACTAATTCAGTTCTCGATTAGAGGCTTGGGGGATACAGTATAAAGTTTTTAACTTGGATATATGCTTAGCTTTTATTTAAGCATCTAGTCGGAACTAATTCAGTTACAACTAGAGGCTTGGGGGCTACAGTATGGAAATTTTATAAACACTGCATATGCTACTCTTAAAGCATCTAGTCGGAACATTTCATTCCAACTACATGCTTGGGGGCTACAGTGAGAGGTTTTCTAACTTAGTCACTCTTAGAGCATATAGATGCAAAAACCTATGGTTTTTCTGTCTTCATCCTCGGGGGCTACAGTGGGATGCTCATATGAAATGAAAAAGGCAAATAAAACTTACAAGTGCGATGATCTTGAGGTTTGTAGCACTCTCGGCCAGCAGCTTGGCAAAGGTTTTGATGTTTCCTTGCAAGATTTCTGCTTGCCGGCGGAGCTCCTCTAGACCACACGTCGGAGATGTCGGTGCCGCACCTGGGACCAAAGAAGTGCTACCCGGTGTAAGTACCGGATAGACTATCTTTGGATAGGCTATGGTTTTCTTGGGTGCAGGGGTGCCACCAACGACAGAGGTACCTTCTTCCACCATCGCCTTACCGCCACCGATGTCATACTTAGCCGGAGCTTCAGCCATTTGGTGGGCGGCACTCTCCTGCGTCGCCTGCTTGCCGACGACAGCAACCTTAGTAGAGGCACCTGAGTCCACTTCCATGGCGGAAGGGCCAGATGCCTCCTTAGCTTGTGAGCTTGTCGGGGCAGACGAAGGCTTGACGGAGGGAGTAGTAGGGGCGATGGCGGGAGATGCGTCGCGATGCAGCATGTCCTTGATGGTTCTAGAAGCCCCCAGTTTGGAGGTCTTCTTGAGGCTGGTCGTGGCTTTCTTCCTGAAACGTGCAAAATGCATAAGTACAGGAGCAAGATAGATAAATAGACAATGTCGGAGGAAGAGAAGCTTACACAAGTGGGGGTGCTTTGGCAAAAGGGATCCCAGTAACTTTTCTCTTTTCCGCCTCCAGGGCGGTGGTAGTCTTCTTGGAGGCTCCACCCTCCGTCTTCTTCTTCTTCTTCTTCTTCTTCTTCTTCTTCTTCTTCTTCTTCTTCTTCTTCTTCTTCTTCTTCTTCTTCTTCTTCTTCTTCTTCTTCTTCTTCTTCTTCTTCTTGCCTCCATCGGCAGCGTCAGAGGTGGAGCTCTTCCACTTTCGTGCCAACGGAGCCTCATCGTCGGACACGACCGTGACTTCCTTCATCTTTCGATCGTAGATTTGGGTAGCCAGGTTGTCCTCCTCTAGATCGCTAAGCTGTTAAGTGAGAAGTCACCGTGTTAGATGAAATGACATTTGCAAGATAGAAGAACTGGAGTATATGTCGTACACGGAAAATAAATACCTACCTTTGGGCACTTGCCGTCTATGAACATGTCTGTCACATCCCAAGATTTTCCAAATCTTGTAATGTGAAAAACAAATAAACAAAATAAATAATTGTTGAAATTTAGGGTGAAAAGAAACTTTTGTTTCTAAATGGAAACTTAAAATACCATCTTGAACAAACATTGGTTAATGTTTGAATCCAAACTATATTTAAATCAAGTGAAATGCATTCTTCATAAATGCATCTGGAAATTTAAACACTTGGAAAATAAACCAAAACCCTTAAACCCTAATGGAATAAAATCATATCTCTAAGACTATGGATTTGATCCATATAAAAATTTGTCAACAAACATTTACAAATGATCAAGAATGACAAATAGAAATATTATAAAACCATAGAAATTGGTTTCACTTAATTTGGAGCCATAAATAAAATCTTATGAATTTAATAAGATAAGGGAATTGAATTCCCCAAAGCTAATAAAGCACTTATCTAAAATCCATACCAAATGGTGAGCAAATAATCCTAAGGAAATTTAAAAGGATAAACACATATTAAATAAGATTTTACATATTGGAATCACCAAGTTTGGATCTTTAAATAAAAAGATATGGATTTTGCAAGTTAGAGAAAGAAATATTAAATAAAGAATATTTAAAGACCAAATTAAATCTTGGCCAAATCCATAAGAAAATGGAATAAATATAATCCAAATCCAAATAAAATAAATAGTTGTTATTCGGGACAACAACTTCCCCAAATCTTACTTCTCTCTCATTAGAGGTTATTCTTGGCACAAAAACCACACAAAAAGGATAAGGAGAGGTTATTACAGAAGTAATAACTTCCAAGACTCAACAAAATAAAAACCTAACAAAATTTTGGTTATATCCCAATTAGTACTTTTCTTTAACGCCTTTAAGTTAGGCATAGAAAGCAAGAATCAAGTATTCTCAAATGAAGAAGCATTAAAATCAAACTTCCAAAGGTCACATAAAGCTTTGAGATCTAAATAGCAATCTTCCAAAGGTGGCAAAACAAGCATTTCATAAATCTTTCTAGGCATAATAGAGACACTAGAACCAAGGTCACATAAAGCTTTGAGATCAAAATCATTCACTTTCATATTAATGATGGGTTCCCAACCATCTTCTAATTTCCTAGGAATAGAAGCTTTATGTTTCAATTTTTCTTCTTTAATTTTCATGAGATCATCTGTAATGTGTTTTGTAAAAGCCATATTCAAAGCACTAACATTAGGAATTCTAGCAAGCTTTTGTAGGAACATAATTACTTCAGAAATATTGCAACCATCAAGATCAAAATCAAACTTAGCATTACTAGTAATAGGATCAATAGGCTTAGTCATAGTAGGAGAAGGAATAGGGACTACTTGTGGTTTAGTGGTGATGGTGCACACACTATTGTTTCTATCAATTTCAGCTTCCCTTTCCCACTTAGCATGAAGTTGAGCTAACAGCCTAACATTTTCATCAATAGTAACTTGTATGGCATGATTGGCAGCAAAAGTACTTTCCATAAATTCAGGTTTAGCAGCCATTTTATTAACCATGGAAGTTTGAGCTTCAGACAAAGAGGATATATTTTTCTCAGCACTCAAATTTTTTGACTGTAAACTGGGAATTTCTCTATTCAAATTCTCAAGTTGATGACTAATATTTTTCAAAATGATAGATTGTTCCTCCATAGTTTTAGTGAAAATCTTGTTTTGCTCATATTGCATTTGAATAAAGTTTTTAGTGGATCTCTCAACTTCTAGAATCCTCTCTTCACTAGGCATTCCAGATCTACCCTGATAAGCATTTCCACTAGGAGGATAAGGCCTATAATTACCATAAGTATTGTTGTTGAAATTGTTGTTTCTAATGAAGTTCACATCAACTGGCTCTTATTGAGCAACCAAAGAGGCTAAGGGAACACTATTAGGATCTAGAGGAGCTTTCCCATTAACAAGCATAGCCATAATAACATCAATCTTTTCACTCAAAGAGGAAGTTTCCTCAATAGAATTTACCTTCTTACCATGTGGATCTCTCTCAACATGCCATTCCGAGTAATTAACCATCATATTTTCAAGGAGCCTTGTTGCAACACCCAAGGTGAGGCCCATGAAGGTACCTCCAGCAGCTGAATCCAACAGATTTCTTGAAGAGAAGTTCAAACCTGCATAAAAAGTCTAGATAATCATCCAAGTAGTGAGTCCATGAGTGGGGCAATTCTTAACCAAAGACTTCATTCTTTCCCAAGCTGGAGCAACATGTTCACTATCAAGTTTTTTAAATTTCATAATGTCACTTCTCATAGATATAATCTTAGCAGGAGGATAGTACTTTCCAATAAAAGCATCTTTGCACTTAGTCCAAGAATCAATACTATTTTTAGGCAAGGATAGCAACCATTCTTTAGATTTTCCTCTCAAGGAGAAGGGAAAAAGCTTGAGCTTAATAATATCTCCATCTACATCCTTATACTTTTTCATCTCACAAAGTTCAACAAAGCTATTGAGATGGGCAGCAGGATCATCAGAACCAGCACCAGAAAATTGCTCTCTCATCACAAGATTTAACAAAGCAGGCTTAATTTCATAAAAGGTAGTATCAGGAGCAGGTGGAGCAATAGGTGTGCTAAGGAAATCATTTTTGTTGGTGCTAGTGAAGTCACACAACTTGGTGTTCTCAGCAGAGTTCATTTTGGCAAAGGTGGGCAAGACAAAAATAGCAGCAGCAGCTAGAGCATGAACTAATTATTTTGTTTTTTTGAAAAGAGGCAAACAAAACCAAGAAAAAGGAACAAAGAAAACTAAAAACAAAGTAAAGAGAAAGGAAGTGGAGGATTCCCCTAGTGAAGACGTCCTTATCCTCCCCGACAACGGCGCCAGAAAGCTTGTTGCCTGTCAAAGAGGACTTCATTGGGAACCCCAAGAGCAAGGTGTGATGAGCACAACAGTAAGTTTTCCCTTAGTAGAGACCGAGGTTATCAAACCAGAATGAGGAAGGAAACGTCACATAGGTGTTGCTAGCAACACGGATACTTGCACAACACAAACTCAAGACTTTGCCCCAACTAATCAGTGAGGTTGTCAAGCTCACCGGTTTGCTGTAACAAAGGATTAAACATATGGTGTGGAAGGTAATGGTTTGCATCAAGTAAACAAGTAACGGTGGAAGATGTATCAATGGTAAAGATTGGACCGGGGTCCATAGTTCACTAGAGGTTCTCTCCTTAGATAAACAACATGGCACTAAGGGTAAACAAATTACAGCAGGGCAATTGATAGGAACTAAGCAAGGCATAACAATGAAATTACTAGTCAGAAAGATCCTATGAGATTCGATTGGGAAATACAACAAGATACATAGACCGCCATCCAACTGCATCTATGACTAGAAGTCCACCTTCAGGTTATCATCCGAACCCCCTCCAGTATTAAGTTGCAAGGAATAGACAACTGCTTTAAGCAAAGTGTGTAAGGTAAACAGTCCACATGTTCCATGAACAAGAGACCGTTGTTTTATCCCTAGTAGAAACATCACATCTACAACCGAAGAGATTATTGTCACTTTCCTTGGAAACTAGAGGCATGAACCCACTATCAAGCATAAATACCCCCTCTTGGAGTCACTAGCAACTACTTGGCCAAGATAGATACTAACAACGGAGAGCATGGAAGATCACAAACAACACAGACATGATTGAATCATAAAGACAAAACCATTAATCAAACCAACATAATAATCTCAATATCCATCGGATCCCCGCAAACACAACATGCATGATTACAAATAGATTAGATCTTGATCATGAATGGAGATCACAAGATCTATACATGAAAGCACAAGGAGGAGATACAACCATCTAGCTACTACATGGACCCATAGTCTAAGGTGGAACTAGTCACGCATCATACCAGAGAGAAGGCCACCGGGATGTTCTCCCCTCCGGCAGGGTGCCTAGAAGAACTTCAGATCCCCCTGATCTAGGGATGATGGTGGCGGCGGCTACCGACGGTTTCGTGGATATTTGATCGGGTGCTTAGGGTTTCTGCATCGGGGGCTTCTTATAGGCAAAGGGGGAGGCCGAGGAGGCGGCCAGAGGGGCCGCACCCTCCCAGGCGCGGGCCCACCCCTGGCCGCGCCTAGGGGGTTCTGGCTGCCCTGGCCCGCTTCTCCGTCTCCCCTCTGGACTTCTTGTTTTCCACAAAAAGTAATTGACTTTGACGTTTGTCCCGTCCAATTCCGAGAATATTTCTTTACTAACTTTTCTGGAACCAAAAACAGCAGAAAACAGGCAACTGGCACTGTGGCAACTTGTTAATAGGTTAGTACCAGAAAACATGTAAAAAGCACCTCAATGTGTAGACAAAGCAAAACAAAGTTGATACTAAACAAGCATGGAGCATCGAAAATTATAGATACGTTTCCGACGTATCATCGGGGTACCGGACGTGTGTGCGATCATGGATGGACCACTGCTTTGCGGTGCTGGACTTGCTCGTGCTAGACCTGCTGGACTTCATCACGATCTTGAGATCGACAAGTGAACGACTACATCGTTCACGAGAACCAATCTCGTAATGCTTTGTCTGTTGGGGATATGCTATATGGGTATCCTCATAGCATGTCTCCTATCCGGATAACCCGGGTGGCCCATAGTTGGTAGCATGGCCCATGGCCTGCTGGGCGGCCCAGTTAGATGGATCTAGAAGGGAGGCCCATGCCAGATAAAGGAAGGCTACGGTTGGAGTCACCGACGTACCCGGAGCCTTGGAGTGCAAGATACACAAGACTAGTAATATACGGTGTAGGACTCTGTGACCTGTCCGGCTAGTACTTCTCCCTGTAACCCTAGGACCTGGCGACTATATAAGTCAGGCCTATGGGAGCCTTTAGGGTATCGACTCAGACAAACCTTGCACAGCGAACCAATCTCTGTAACTCGGCGTATTTCCCTTATAGTTGTAACATCCCAAAAATACTAAACTTGGATCATCAAACTCTAATCATCAAATTTAGGGTTAACAAAAACTTTGCTAAATAAAAATATGAAAGCATGCATGTGAGTATGCATTTCATTTTGAATTATTTTAAACCAACTTGTTTGTGTGTTCCTTTGCTTGTAAATGGATGCTTAGGTGAAATAAACATCATCTAAACAATTCCCAAACTTTTCTCAAAGACAAGTAAATCAAAACAAATAAAATAAGGGAATGGTCATTTTGACCAATTTAACTCCCATGACTACTTTGGCTATCTCAAACTTTCAGAACTTAACATAAACTTTTCTGGATCTTTGCACCCCTTGATTGTACTCATAACAAAGTATCAAGGCCCACTTTGTGATCATCTAGAAACATTCAAATGCATAGTTTAAAGGACAGTTCAAAATTGAATCTTTATCATATGGGAAGATCCCACTTTTTCAAAAACCACTCAAACAAGCTCAACTTTCAAAACCCAAGCATCTGCAGACTCACCAGCACCAACCTAGCACACCCACCAAAAATCTTTTCAAAATTCAAAACGTGAATTCTTGCGGACATTTTATCAAACACATTGCAGACACAAATCATAAAAATCTTAAACACTATTGTGAGCAGTGGTTGAAGCCTAACTTGTTTCCTCTCTAGCTCACAACCATTTCAGTAGATCATCTAGCAAGTTAAACCAAGCACTAGGCTCACTGTAAGCTGGGCAATGACATCAATGGTGAACAGCCGAAGCTCACCATGCCACCCCAGTGGAGACAACAAGCTAGGAGGAGATTTAGCCGTGCCAACCTTGTCTAGGAGGCAGCCCACCGTCCACCGCCACTCCTTGTCCCAGCCGCGAGCGTTGCCAAACCCTGGACCACACGGACGAACCGCGCCCAGCTCGCCAGCAACCATGCCGAGCATGCGCTAGAGCGCCACACTCGACCGATGCCCACAGACCGCGCGCAGCCCTCGCCGCGTGCATACATGATCGCCACCGACCCAGGAGACCGCCAGACATCACCGTTCGCCGCCCCATGATGCACAACCACCGCTAACCGTAGAAGACGCCGCCTCTGCCGTGCAGAACATCGCGTGTTCCAGACCAAACCACACCACCCCTACAGGCGCATTAAAGCCGTAGAGCATCGCCAGGAGACCACCAAGCGATCGCCACCGCCGGCCATGCCTCTAGCTGCCCGTAGCCATGTCGCCACCGTCGCCTGCCCATCCTGTTCGGTCTCATCGTCGCGACTATAAATAGAGGCCACCCCCAGCTGAATTGAGCACACCATCTCACTCCCCTATCCTCACTGATCGTGCCACCCCGTTCCCGGAGCAAGGCGAGCAGCACTTCGCCAGAATTTCACTGGAGTCTGCCGCTGCTGGAGAAGAAGGGGCCAGCGATTGGAGCCGTCCCAGGAGAAGCTGCCGGTACCAGGAGCTTCGCCGTCATCGACTTCGTCGTTCTCCCGCCTCGCCGACCCTCGCCTGAACCCCGGTGAGCCCCCAACGACCCCAACTGGCCGCGCTAGGTTTCTGTCTCGCCGGCGTTTCCCAACATCGACGATGACCCTCAGCCGTTGGATTAGAACAAGATCAAATGCACCACATCGCCCCATACCGCTTCGCACCCCCTTGTCTCACTGACGCGTGGGGACAGCCACTTAACCAGCCTGCGTAAGCGCTGTGCTTAGCAGGACGGGCCAGTATCACTTCCCGCGCAGTCCAGTTATTTGAATTTAACCTTTTCCATTTCATTTCAAACACACTTCTGTACCCAGTTTCAAAAATCAACCCAGGTCGATTCAGTGAACCAAATTTAATAAAACCAATTTTGTTAGAAAGGTCCAGGAATGCTGAATCCAAGCCCGTCGGATTCAAGTCATTTGGATCTGTAGATCATCCTTGGTAAAAATAACAAGGCAGAAGCTTTTCTACATTCAAACATTTTTCAAATTAAAACCATAATAGCTTTTGAGTTGATTCCAACTCTCAATAATCACATTTAACCATACCTTTTAGAATATATAAAAATATATAGGTTTACTTACAGAAATAATGTTCAAGTAATAAAAGAATTCTACATAGGCATTTCTAGTCACTTTATTTAATTAAAAATAAAAGGGTAAAACCTTATTAAATTGGGACACCACTTTAAATCACATTCCCATGGACTAAAATATGTGGTGATGACATGTGTCAACATGATCCCATGTTTGGGTTTGGAGAATATTAAATCTTAAGTAGTTTTTCAATGAGTAGAAATTACTTTTCTAAAAATAAAAGGATTTAAACCAAGCTTTAATCTTCTAAAGTTAGTGATGATGCTAGATCATCTATAGGACCCTTTTGTGTTATGATTGCAAGTAGTTAAGTATTGTTTGGTGATTGTGTACATCGTATTTATTTATAGACGCTAGTACCGACCAAGGATACGAGGAGGAAGGAGGATTCTACGAAGAAGAAGCCAAGAAGAACTTCAACCACTGCTCTGCATAAGGCAAGCCTAATGCTACTAGTTGAATGTGCAAGCTAACACTTGCAATTTAGCAAGCTTATACTGATACTGTGCAAGCCAATACTTGCTTGTCACCATGCCAACTATATGCCTTAAGCATAGATGATCCTACCCACTTGATAAACCAATCCTAGTTTTTACTTACAAGCTTAGTACTTTATTTCTTTATCAAATCTATTATTTAGAGTTTACTTAAGTGATTTGTAGATACTAGAAAGATATTTGAAGGTTGCATAAAGAGCATAAAATTTTGCCTAAGCTAGATAATCTTGATGTCACCCTAAGGCATGAGATTGAACTTAGTTGAAACTCCACTTGTTTACCACCCCTCATTAGTACTTACCCCCACAGTAGATGCTAGTGCTAAGCATAAAACTTGATCAACTTTAGATGGGAATACTTGGTGAAAAAATGGTTAGGAAAACCTTGGAATGATGGATCATTCTATTGAAATGTTTTGGACATGTGTTTCCGAACACCAGATGATTTATGGTGATGAAAATGTTGAGGCATGAGCCTTACCCCTTTATAAAACTGATGGTTGTCTGGATGCGATACCATTCCAATTTTATCGTACAACCACAATACCCGAGAATTGGGTAGGGCTTGACTGGAAACTTATATACCTTAGTATTAGTTCCCTCACGACCAAGGTCTGAGCTGAGGCTACCTTGTGAAGATTGTCCACCTGTGCAGTACCCAAGATGACAGTTGGTCATGGTTGGGAGGCCAAACTCACAGGAGAGGTGCTTATACTAGGGCGTGTAATTGAAAGGTTAGGATTGATTATCCGCATACTGAGTATGGTGAATTCAGGATTTGTTCCTGACGGATGTATCGAATGTTGTGGTGAAAGTGTACAATCTCTGCAGAGTGTCAAACTATTCGAATAGCCGCGTCCGTGGTTATGGACAGTTGGCGTGGCCATAATGTTCCCCCGTCAGACTTTTCAAAATGATTTGTGAAAGAAAGTGAGACTTTGACTTGACCACAACGGAGTTGTGACATGAGATACAAGTTCCCACTTAGGTGTTATAAACTTCAACTAGCTCTCTTTCTTCTAAACTTAGTAGATGTAAATCTGGCTTCTTGCAAAACAACCCTAGATCCTAGTGTCCTATTATCAAAAACCCCTTCCACTTGTTAGTATTAGTTTGCGAGTACTTAAAGAGTACTCATGGCTTTGTCCCTGGCTATTCCCGTTGCCAGACTATGAAGAGGAGTACCTGGAGGATGGACCCCAGGAAGGTTACGACAACTAGGATCATCTCCCATCGTCAGCATTGCCTGTGACCCCGAAGATGGAGCTTTGCCTACGCTATCGTTATTATTACGTATTCCGCTGCTTGAAGTTGTATTAAGAACTGGATCATGAGATCCCTATTTGTGTAAGAACTTATGTACGGTTTGTAATGGATGATGTACTATGGTATCCAATTCTGTTATGTCTCGCAAAAATGGTAATCCTGGGATTGCGATATATGGCATAACAGGCATCTGGGATTAAAAATCCGGGTGTTAACAAGTTGGTATCAGAGCCATCCTGACCATAGGAGACCCTAGTTAGACTAGACGTTTGAATCAAAAACTTAGTTTCAAAACCAAAGGAAGCAAATATTTAAAAAACTTATTCTCATTCTTATCCCTTTGATTCTTTCATGAAAATTCATGTTCCTCAAAAACTCTTGCAACATACATAAAATTTGACACACTTGATCACTCTACTAACTTACTCATCCTATATTCTTATAGATGGGCATGAAGTACAACAAGTTTTATTAGTTGGGGAATGGAGGAGACCTTATCTTTGAGAGGGATTTGGACCAGCTTTCAGAACTTCTGGAGCGTCCGCACCCCGAGTTCTTCGGAGCTCAGCTCAATGATCAAGGAGGAGAAGATCCGCAGTGGCTAATTGTTGCAAGTCTCCGAGGAAAGATTGAACCTCCCACTGCTGAGGGAATTTAGTTTACCTTAAGAGAGAACAACTGGCTCGACGGACTTGCCAGGGCCATGCAGGAACCTCTTTCTCGTCTGTGTGGGCAAGGTATCAACCAGATCAAGGGTACTCGCTTTGTGTTTTGCTCAAGGCGTGATGCTAATGGACAACCACTGGAAGCCCCATACCACCCCGAGCTGAAAACCCAATTGGACCACCTCAGCTTCATGATGTACGATCGTCAGCAGGAGTTGGATAACTGCCGTGACTACTCCAACCACAAGTCTGCCATCATCAAGACGAAGGACCAAACCATCGCCATGCTGGCAAAGGATCGCAAGTCTCGCCGCTGTCATATCGACAAGAAGGAGCACATTATTGCCCGTCTTCGCCACCGTATCTCATCTTTGGAGGAGACCATCCACGAGAGAGACATGCAGTTGGAGGAAAGGGAGAATGCCGGAGAGGATCTTCGTGGAGACCCCTACTCCTATCTCAGCGATGACGATGATTTTCTGGAGGATCAGGCTATGGACTTCTTCACCGATGAGGATGATTTCGCCTTCATCGATGATGATGAGGATGATGAAGCCACAGATTCTGAGGAGTAGTACCACTAGCGTAGTGAGTAGTATTCGGTCCCACTGTATCGTAGTTTTCAGAATGGTTCTTAAAACCATCTGTTTTTCTTTGTTGTGGTGTGTGTTGTACCGTGTGCTATGAATGAATGAATGAATGAAAAGCAAGTTACTAGAAAATCTGAGTCAAACTTAAAAAAAAAACTTTTCAAAGCCCCAAGACCTTAGAAATTTCCCTCTTTTCTCATGATCTATCTCAATCTTCAGATGCCACGCAGAGGAAGTGGTTCATCCCCGGACCCGATGTTGCAGATCTTGCAAATGTTGACCTCTGACCGCGAAGCTGAAAGTGCGGAACGTCAAGCCAACCTAGGCACCCTGCAACAGATAGCTCAGCTAGCCCACAACAACCAAGGCCACGGAAATCAGGACAACCATGGATCTAAGCTCAAGAACTTCCAGAATACCAACCTACCTGTTTTCACTAAGTCAGAAGAACACCTAGACGCCGATGATTGGCTGCAGACCATGGAAAATGACCTAGAAGTCGCTGGAGTGGAAGCCAACGAGAAAGTTCTTTTCACCACCCACTATCTAGCCGGAGATGCCAGGGCATGGTGGAACAGTGTTCGCGCAATGACTGGAGGCCAGATGATGACCTGGGAGGAATTCAAGGTCAAGTTCAGCAGAACCCATGTGCCACCGGGTTTGATCAAGAGGATGAGAGACGAGTTCAGAGAACTGAAGCAAGGAAGGATGACCGTAGTGGAATACCGTGACAATTTTTTGTCATTAGCTAGGTATGCCCCGGATGAGATCGACACCGAAGCCAAGAAGAAAGAAAGATTCCTGAATGGTCTGCTTGATGAGATGCAGACAGTGTTAGTCAATATCCCCTTTGCTGATATTGAAGCCCTTGTCGACTCTGCCATCCAGATGGAAGGAAAGATCAACCAAGCCAATGAGAACCGCAAGCGTCGCATGATGCATCAGCCAGGAACCCATCAGACCCCAAAGTATCGCCCTAACCCATCTCCAGGATTTGCCCCAAGAACCAACAGACCCCCGATGAACCGTCCGACCTATCCCAACCGTGGAAACCCTAGGACCGGAGGAAATCACAACAACCCTGGAAACTCTAGAAATTGCAACCGTGCCCCACCCAAATTCAACAACAACAATGCTACCGCCAACACCAACACTGCCCCGAGGACTGGAAGCAATGCTGTGCCTGTAGCAGCAAAGGACAAGTCGCAGGTGACTTGTTATGACTGTGGAAATAAGGGTCACTACTCCAACGAGTGCCCCAACAAGAAGAATGCCGCAGCACCCAATGCCAATGTCCCAGATCAGCAAAAGCGTCGTGTTTAGCCAGGAAGAAGGTTTTCCCTAGGGAATTCGCTCAACCGCAATGGCCGTCTTTTTCTCATGCATGCTGAAGAAGCTCAGGAAGCGCCAGACGTCGTGATGGGTATGTTTTCTGTTAATTCAGTCCTTGCACGAGTGTTTTTTGATTCTGGTGCATCGCACTCATTTGTCACCGAAGAATTTGCATGCACTAGTAAAATTCAACCAACCAAACTAAAGCATGTTATGATTGTTCAAATTCCCGGATCAACCACCAAGGCTAGGCAAATTTGCAAGGCCGTTCCTATCCGAATCCATGGCATAGATTTTTATGGAAATCTGATAGTACTCGGAACTAAAGGTTTGGAAGTAGTACTAGGAATGGATTCGATGTCCAAACATAAAGGATTGATTGACTGTGCCAAGAAAGCCATAACCATGACCAGTACAGCCGGAATATCAGTCGAGCATATATCTGAAACCTTACCTCGTCAATTCAAGTGCAACAAGAGTATAGCCCGACCTACCATTGACCAAGTCTGGATAGTCTGTGAATACGCCGATGTATTTCCAGATGTTTTGCCCGGTATGCCCCCAGATCGGGATATCGAGTTTATCATCGAACTAATCCCCGGAACCGGACCCATAGCCCAGAGACCATATAGTATGAACCCGTCTGAGCTAGCAGAACTGAAGAAGCAACTGGATGCCATGCTGGAAATTGGATTGACTCAACCAAGTGCGTCACCATGGAGATCACCTGTCTTGTTTGTGGACAAGAAAGATTGAGGTAACCGTTTGTGTACGGATTATCGGAAGTTGAATGATGTCACCATCAAGAACAAATACCCCTTGCCCAAGATAGAAGATTTGTTTGATTAGTTGACCAGTGCCAAAGTGTTTTCTAAGATTGATCTTAGAACTGGCTATCATCAACTCAAGATTCGCGCAGAGGATATTCCAAAGACTGCCTTTACCACCAGATATGGATTGTACGAGTATACAGTCATGTCTTTTGGATTAACCAATGCCCCCGCTTATTTCATGAATCTCATGAATAAGATTTTTATGGACTTCCTGGATAAGTTTGTCGTTGTTTTTCATCGATGACATTCTGATTTATTCCAAATCGGAAGAAGAACATGAGCTACACCTAAGGACCATTCTTGGAACCCTTAGAGAGCATCAGCTGTATGCAAAGTTTAGCAAATGTGAATTCTGGTTACAGGAGGTAGGATTCCTCGGTCACATTGTATCAGCCGGAGGAATTGCCGTTGACCTTGCCAAAGTGAAAGGTGTAGAGGATTGGCAAGCCCCAACCACTCAAACCCAAGTTCATGCATTTCTCGGATTGGCGGGATATTACCGCAAGTTCGTAGAAGGATTCTCGAGTATCGCCAGACCCATGACCCAATTGCTGAAGAAGGACAAGAAGTTTGAATGGACCGACAAATGTGAAGCGAGTTTTCAAGAACTCAAGAGGAGATTGATTTCAGCCCCAATCTAGATCATGCCGGATATCACGAAGCCCTTCTATGTGTATTGTGACGCATACAAGATCGGCCTCGGATGTGTGCTAATGCAAGAAGGCAAAGTTATATCTTATCTATCTCGACAACTGAAGCAACATGAGCAAAATTACCCATCCCATGACCTCGAACTCGCAGCCGTAGTTCTAGCCCTGAAGACATGGAGGCATTACTTGATGGGAAACCATTGTGAGATTTATTCGGATCACAAGAGCCTGAAGTATATATTCACTCAGAAGGAGCTGAATATGAGACAGAGAAGGTGGATTGAGCTAATCAAGGATTACGACCTAGACATTCACTATCACCCTGGTAAAGCCAATGTGGTAGCCGATGCCCTTAGCAGATTGCCGTGCCGCTTGAACTCCATGATTTTAAAGGAGAAACCAAGCTTGCACAAAGAGATGGAAGATTTTCGAATGGAATTAGTAAGTGAAGGATTTTTGGCTAGCATAGAACTCCAGCCCACTTTGTTCAGTCAGATTAAAGAGGCGCAGAAGGGAAATGCTAGTATCGACGGAATCAAGCGTCGTATCGGTACAGGCAAAGTACCCGGATTCACCAAATTGAAGAAGGAGTTCTGTGGTACAAAGGACGCCTTTGTGTACCAACAGATTCTGAGTTGAAAGAAGTGATTCTGAAGGAGGCTCATGATACTCTTTATTCTATCCATCCCAGAGGAACGAAGATGTATCAAGATTTGAAGGAGCAATTTTGGTGGCATAAGATGAAGAGAAAAATCGGAAGCTATATTGCCAAGTGTGATATATGTCAGCGAGTCAAGGCCGGACAGCAAAGACCCGCTGGATTGTTGCAACCATTGCAGATTCCGGAATGTAAATGGGATTCCGTTGGAATGGAATTTATTACCGGATTGCCTACTTCTAGTAGGGGAAATGACTCTATCTGGGTCATAGTGGACCGATTGTCCAAAGTCGCCCATTTCTTTCCCGTCAAGACCGCATATCAGAGTTCGAAGCTAGCGGAGTTGTGCATCGCTAGAATAGTTAGTTTGCATGGAGTCCCCAAGAACATCATATCGGATCGAGGAACTCAGTTTACCTCGAGATTCTGGAAGAAAGTCCAAGAAGGTTTAGGAACCCGCCTAGATTTCAGCACCGCGTATCACCCTCATACCGATGGACAAACAGAGCGAGTAAACCAAATACTCGAAGATATGCTGGGAGCATGTGTGCTAGAATATGGATCCAAGTGGGAAGACTGTCTGCCGTTAGAATTCTCATACAATAACAGTTATCAAGCCAGTTTGCAAATGGCCCCATTTGAATTCATGTACGGAAGGAAGTGTCGCACCCCTTTGAACTGGTCGGAAGTAGGAGAGAGTCAGATTTTTGGACCCGACATCATACGAGAAGCAGAAGAGAAGGTTCACAAGATTCGTGAGCACCTCAAGACCGCCCAGTGCAGACAGAAGAGTTACGCCGACAAGAGACGTCGAGACCTCGCCTTCAACATAGGAGATTTTGTGTATCTGAAGGTGTCACCATTGAAGAGAATGCAGCGTTTCCAACTCAAGGGAAAGTTAGCCCCCAGATATATCGGACCCTTCAAGATTCTGAACCGTCAAGGAGAAGTGTCGTATCAATTGGAACTACCCGAAGAGATGTCAGCTGTGCACAATGTGTTCCATATCTCATTACTTCGCAAGTGTCTCGAAGTCCCCGAGAAGGCCGAAGTGTTCAAGAATATCGATCACCGGACCATAGAGATCAACGATGACCTGACCCATCCGTATTTTGGAAGAAGCTTTCAGAACTACCCGAACCCGAAGCATCAAGTTTCTCAAGATTCAGTGGAGCAACCACACAGAAGAGGAAGCTACTGGGTAGCGCGAAGATCACATCAGGACGGAGTTTCCCGATCTCTTCAAATCCTAGGTAATCTTTTTCGTCCTTTTTCAAATCTCGGGACGAGATTTTGTTTCAGGGGGGAAGGTTTGTAACATCCCAAAAATACTAAACTTGGATCATCAAACTCTAATCATCAAATTTAGGGTTAACAAAAACTTTGCTAAATAAAAATATGAAAGCATGCATGTGAGTATGCATTTCATTTTGAATTCTTTTGAACTAACTTGTTTGTGTGTTCCTTTGCTTGTAAATGGATGCTTAGGTGAAATAAACGTCATCTAAACAATTCCCAAACTTTTCTCAAAGACAAGTAAATCATAACAAATAAAATAAGGGAATGGTTATTTTGACCAATTTAACTCCCATGCCTACTTTGGCTGTCTCAAACTTTCAGAACTTAACAGAAACTTTTCTGGATCTTTGCACCCCTTGATTGTACTCATAACAAAGTATCAAGGCCCACTTTGTGATCATCCAGAAACATTCAAATGCATAGTTTAAAGGACAGTTCAAAATTGAATCTTTATCATATGGGAAGATCCCACTTTTCCAAAAACCACTCAAACAAGCTCAACTTTCAAAACCCAAGCATCTGCAGACTCACCAGCACCAACCTAGCACACCCACCAAAAATCTTTTCAAAATTCAAAACTTGAATTCTTGCGGCCATTTCATCAAACACATTGCAGACACAAATCATAAAAATCTTAAACACTATTGTGAGCAGTGATTAAAGCCTAACTAGTTCCCTCTTTATCTCACAACCATTTTAGTAGATCATCTAGCAAGTTAAACCAAGCACTAGGCTCACTTTAAGCTGGGCAATGACATCAATGGTGAACAGCCGAAACTCACCATGCCACCCAGTGGAGACAGCAAGCTAGGAGGAGATTTAGCCATGCCAACCTTGTCTAGGAGGCAGCCCACCGTCCAACGCCACTCCATGTCCTAGCCGCGAGCGTTGCCAAACCCTGGACCACACGCACGAACCGTGCCCAGCTCGCCAGCAACCATGCCGAGCATGCACCAGAGCGCCACACTCGACCGACGCCCACAGACCGGGCGCCTCCCTCTCCGCGTGCATACATGATCGCCACCGACCCAGGAGACCGCCAGACATCACCGTTCGCTGCCCCATGACGCACAGCCACCGCTAACCGTCGAAGACGCCGCCTCTGCCGTGCAGAACATCGTGTGTTCCAGACCAAACCGCAGCGCCCCTACATGCGCATTAAAGCCATAGAGCATCACCAGGAGACCACCAAGCGATCGCCACCGCTGGCCATGCCTCCAGCCGCCCGTAGCCATGTCG
Organism: Avena sativa; assembly: GCA_916181665.1. Classification (NCBI taxonomy): domain Eukaryota; kingdom Viridiplantae; phylum Streptophyta; class Magnoliopsida; order Poales; family Poaceae; genus Avena; species Avena sativa. Next base: position 39,296,582 of record OV702280.1, on the reverse strand, counting down.
CCACCGTCGCCTGCCCATACCGTTCGGTCTCATCATCGCGACTATAAATAGAGGCCACCCCCAGCCGAATTGAGCACACCATCTCACTCCCCTCTCCTGACTGATCGTGCCACCCCGTTCCTGGAGCAAGGAGAGCAGCACTTTGCCGAAATTTAACCGGAGTCTGCCGCTGCTGGAGAAGAAGGGGGCCAACGATTGGAGCCGCCCCAGGAGAAGCTGCCGGTACCAGGAGGTTCGCCATCGTCGACTTCGTAATTCGCCCGCCTCGCCGACCCTCGCCTGAACCCCGGTGAGCCCCCAACGACCCCAACTGGCCGCACTAGGTTTCTGTCTCGCCGGCGTTGCCCAACGTCGACGATGACCCTCAGCCGTTGAATTAGAACCAGATCGAACGCACCACATCGCCCCATACCGCTTCGCACACCCTCATCTCACTGACGCGTGGGGACAACCACTTAACCAGCCCGCTTAAGCGCTGTGCTTAGCAGGCTGGCCCAGTATCACTTCCCGCGCAGCCCAGTTATTTGAATTTAACCTTTTCCATTTTATTTCAAACACACTTCTGTACCCAGTTTCAAAAATCAACCCAGGTCGATTCAGTGAACCAAATTGAATGAAAAGAATTTTGTTAGGAAGGTCCGGGAATGCTGAATCCATGCCCGCAAGTCATTTGGATCTGTAGATCATCCTTGGTAAAAATAACAAGGCAGAAGGTTTTCTGCATTCAAACATTTTTCAAATTAAAACCATAATAGCTTTTGAGTTGATTCCAACTCTCAAAAATCACATTTAACCATACCTTTCTGAATATATAAAAATATATAGGTTTACTTACAAAAATAATGTTCAAGTAATAAAATAATGCTACATAGGCATTTCTAGTCACTTTATTTAATTAAAAATAAAAGGGTAAAACCTTATTAAATTGGGACACCACTTTAAATCACATTCCCATGGACTAAAATATGTGGTGATGACATGTGTCAACATGATCCCATGTTTGGGTTTGGAGAATATTAAATCTTAAGTAGTTTTTCAATGAGTAGAAATTACTTTTCTAAAAATAAAAGGATTTAAACCAAGCTTTAATAGTTAGTGATGATGCTAGATTATCTATAGGACCCTTTTGTGTGATGCTTGCAAGTAGTTAAGTATTGTTTGGTGATTGTGTACATCGTATTTATTTATAGACGCTAGTACTGACCAAGGATACGAGGAGGAAGGAGGATTCTACGAAGAAGAAGCCAAGGACAACTTCAACCAATGCTCTGCACAAGGCAAGCCTAATGCTACTAGTTGAATGTGCAAGCTAACACTTGCAATTTAGCAAGCTTATACTGATACTGTTCAAGCGAATACTTGCTTGTCACCATGCCAACTATATGCCTTAAGCATAGATGATCCTACCCACTTGATAAACCAATCCTAGTTTTTACTTACAAGCTTAGTACTTTATTTCTTTATCAAATCGATTATTTAGAGTTTACTTAAGTGATTTGTGGATACTAGAAAGATATTTGAAGGTTGCATAAAGAGCATAAAATTTGGCCTAAGCTAGATAATCTTGATGTCACCCTAAGGCATGAGATTGAACTTAGTTGAAACTCCACTTGTTTACCACCCCTCATTAGTTCTTACCCCCACTTGTAGATGCTAGTGCTAAGCATAAAACTTGATCCACTTTAGATGGGAATACTTGGTGACAAAATGGTTATGAAAACCTTGGAATGATGGATCATTCTATTGAAATGTTTTGGACATGTGTTTCTGAACACCAGATTATTTATGGTGATGAAAATGTTGAGGCATGAGCCTTACCCCTTTATAAAACTGATGGTTGTCTGGATGCGATACCATTTCAATTTTATCATACAACCATAATACCCGAGAATTGGGTAGGGCTTGACTGGAAACTTATATACCTTAGTATTACTTCCCTCACGGCCAAGGTCTGAGCTGAGGCTACCTTGTGAAGATTGTCCAGCTATGCAGTACCCAAGATGACAGTTGGTCATGGTTGGGAGGCCAAACTCACAGGAGAGGTGCTTATACTAGGGTGTGTAATTGAAAGGTTAGGATTGATTATCCGCATACTGAGTATGGTGAATTCAGGATTTGTTCCTGACGGATGTATCGAATGTTGTGGTGAAAGTGTACAATCTCTGCAGAGTGTCAAACTATTCGAATAGCCGCGTCCACGGTTATGGACAGTTGGAGTGGCCATACTGTTCCCCCGTCAGACTTTTCAAAATGATTTGTGAAAGGAAGTGAGACTTTGACTTGACCACAACAGAGTTGTGACATGATATACAAGTTCCCACTTAGGTGTTATAAACTTCAACTAGTTCTCTTGCTTCTAAACTTAGTAGATGTAAATCTGGCTTCTTGCAAAACAACCCTAGAGCCTAGTGTCCTATTATCAAAAACCCTTCCACTTGTTAGTATTTGTTTGCGAGTACTTAAAGAGTACTCATGGCTTTGTCCCTGGCTATTCCCATGGCCAGACTATGAAGAGGAGTACCTGGAGGATGGACCCTAGGAAAGTTACGAAAACTAGGATCATCTCCCATCGTCAGCATTGCCTGTGACCCCGAAGATGGAGCTTCGCCTACGCTACCGTTATTATTACGTATTCCGCTGCTTGAAGTTGTATTAAGAACTGGATCATGAGATCCCTATTTGTGTAAGAACTTATGTATGGTTTGTAATGGATGATGTACTATGGTATCCAATTCTGTTATGTCTCGCAGAAATGGTAATCCTAGGATTGCGATGTATGGCATAACAGGCATCTGGGATTAAAAATCCGGGTGTTGACAATAGTGATTTATAGCAGGAGTAGGATTCCGCCACCGTTGTTGGATCTGAACCTGGGTAAGCTGTGTTACCTCGTACCCGTCAACCATCCGCCTTCTCCCACGTCTCTAAACACGCACTGTGAGGACCCCTCCATGGCGTACTCGTCGGCAATACCACGACAGTTGGCGCCCACTGTGGGGCAAGAGGCACTTCAGGCTCTTCAGCGGGCGAGGACCAAGATCTTCGCGGGAATCGGCGAAACCGTAGCCATCGGTCGCGTTCTCTTCTCCGAAAACGTTCCGATCGTCCCTCATGACGAGTTCTGGATCCCGGCGAAGACGAATCCTACGCGGTGTTCGATCGTTACTATCAGAGACATCCACCTTTCATCGGTGAAACCGACTCGGGCACTAGTTACCTGGGAGTCGGAGGAGCATCAAGGCCCGCATGGACCGCCTACGGGCAGGATACATTCGCAGAAGGATCGATGTCAGTTCTCTCTTCGGAGTTTGCCGGCAAAGATCGGAAAAATTCAAGGCCCACCCAAACCGCCCCTTTGCAGGATATAAAGGTGGAAGATCACTGCAAATCCGCCGGCTTCGCTCGTGCGTCTGGAAAACAGAGATCCAAGTTCGTCGGAGTGGTTACCATCTTTGATCTGGCGTGCTGCGTTCAGAGAGAAGGCGAAAACCCCCACGATTACCTGGCCATGTGGCTCCGTATACGAGCCGATCTGGCCCACTACCCCGATGATAACGCTTTGTATCACTTCGTGGAAGGACTGGACCATGGCACGCTTCTCCGACATTCTTTAAGATGGCAGCAGGCAACAGGACACCTTACCCTTGAGCAGATTGTGAGCACCGTCAACAACTACGCGGAGGCTGACGCAGCAGCCCAGAAAGCTCTTGCGCTCATCGACGAAGAACCTCCGATTCAGCCACCGCCACCACCGCCTCCGGCCGCCATCGTCGCAGCTGCACCGCCACCTCCATTCATCGTCGCTGCTGTTGCACCTCCACCGCCCTTCATCGAGGAAGTCCGGCACCCTCCGACTCTGTCATTGACGCGCTTTATGCTGACTTCAGTGCAGATTCAGAGGAGATAGATTTTAGTCCAGAAGAGCTAGACTCCGCTATGCAGGAGATGGAGGAGGAGTACACACGCAACGAGCAAGCCAACATTGCCGTCACGTCTCGAGGGGTGTTCGTCACCATTGGGACGGCGATGGATGAGGATCAACCCGGACGAGCTTCGCCTACAGCGCTGGTAAAGGGGAAGGGGCCACTTATTGCTGCTGACGATGATCGCGCAAAGGTCATGCCTCCTCCGCCTAACCCAGTGCAGCAGCCACAGGAACTCGGCACCGGCCTGAGCAACAACAACACCGCAAACTTGCTGCCTCCAGCATCTACATCTGCAGCAACCCAAGTTACTCCAGCTGATAGAGTAATGTACAGCAATCTCCTCGTCGAGCCACTGACCGGTGCTCATATCCGGGACGTGACCCAGCTTGACGAGAAGCGCCAGCAGCTACTAGAGGAAGCGCAGGCCATCGCGGAGCAAGGCGCTAAGCTAGATCGAGATCTGGTCAACGCGCATAAATCCATAGAGAAAGCTAGAGCAATGGAGGCCAAGTACAAGACTTTGCTGTAGCAGCAGAAGGCCAAGAAAGCTCCGGCTCGCGTCATCAACGATCCTGATGTACGGCGCAACCTAGGATGGGCTCCCTTGAAGCCGGCACAAGCCAAACCATACATTGACAGTGAAGGCAAGCAGGTGATGCCCACCCCACTCCTTAACCTCGCCATCGCCAAGACCCTTCTGGAGAAGGATAGATCGCCCGAGGCAGTGGAACAGGTCTATGACCTAGTGGCCAAGGCGGTGAAGCAGCAGGAAAAGGCCACCTCTCAGAGGCTTGAGTCTGACTCAACGCTTTGCCAATCTAGCCAGTATAAGCCGCCAAGGGACAGATCTCCTCTTGATGTCAGGTCCCAGACGGGTTCATCAGAACGAAGACGGAGGGATGCACACAACAGGAAGGATGCCATCCCCATATCCTCCGACCACGGAGAAAAGGGCCGACCTCGTCGCCCATTGCCACCGCCCCGGTCCCGCCGACATCACGAAGATTACAAAGATCACCATCATACGGATATGCCCCCACCAAAGCAGTGCGACATCATCATCATCCGCGACAACGCGGAGCACACCCGTCATAATGGAGAGAGCAACAAAGGACACAAGAGAAGGTCACACCATGACCCTCCGCGTCCGACAAGAAACCGTGATAGGCGTGAGGCGTCGCATGAGGGTAACAACAAGAAGGCTAACCCACCGCCACCTCCGCCTCCGTCACCACCAAGCAGTCACCATGGCAGAGGAGGCCCGCGTCGTTCACGTAGCCCATCCCCTGTTGACAAGAAGAAGAAGAACCCAGAGCCGTACGATGCACGTTCGCGGATCGATAAGATCCACGAGGCCCGGGAAGGACCATACCTGGGACCACGTTGCTTTGGACCTGCAATACGGTCTGCAACTTACCCCAAAGGTTTCCGGATTGACAAGACCATCAAGCCCTATGACGGCACCGCCAAGCCAGCCACATGGTTGCAGGACTACGGCAACGCGGTGGAGATTGCCGGAGGTAACCCCAACGTCGCCGTCAAGTACCTCCCATTAATGTTGGCGGGCACGACCCATCAATGGATCAACGACTTGCTGGAGAAATCTATCTACAACTGGTTGGACATGCAAGAAGCGTTCACCAAGAACTTTGTGGGTACATACAAACGTCCCTGCACTGTTGGCGATCTACAGCGGTGCGTGCAAGAGAAAGACGAGACATCTCGCGCCTACCTCTCCCACTGGCTGGACATGAAGAATTCCTGCGCAGGAGTGCATGCTCAGACCGCCATGGCCGCCTTCATCGATGGGTTGGAAAGGGGCACGTTGCTCCTACATAAGCTGAAGCGCTTGCAGGACAATCACCATCTTGACTTGAATCAGATGATCTAGTTGGCCAGTGAGTTCACAGCTGCCGACGATGATGCTCGTGGCTCCTTGCCGGCAACGGCCTTTCCAACTCAAGCTCGGAGGAACAACAGTACAAAGCGGAAAACTTCTCCAGAAGAAAAGCAATCTACCAACATGGTCGCTATGAATTTTGCAGGACGAGGTGATGGCGGACAATGTGGCCGAGGAAGGGGAGCTGGTCGTGGGCAGCAACGAGGAAGTGAAACTACCTCGGCTCTGCTCCGTGTTCCCCAAACCTACGAGGAGTACCGCGATATGCCGTGCCTCGTACACCTTTACGTCAACGGCAAAGCCACCCATACCAATCGACACTACAAGTTCGTCAATGGCCTCAAGGAAGACCCGAAGTCTGGCTACATGTCGTGGTATTGCCGACGAGTACGCCATGGAGGGGTCCTCACAATGCGTGTTTAGAGCCTTGGGGTAAGGCGGACGGTTGACGCGTACGAGGTAACACAGCTTACCCAGGTTCAGATCCCACAATGGTGGCGGAATCCTACTCCTGCTATAAATCACTAGAATGGCAATACGCCGAGTTAAAGAGATAGGTTCGCTGTGCGAGGTGTGTGTAAAACGATGCTAGGTTGTGCCCTAAAGGCTCCCATAGGCCCAACTTATATAGTCGCCAGGTCCTAGGGTTACAGGGAAAAGTCCTAGCCGGACAGGTTACAGAGTTCTACACCATCTATTACTAGTCTTGTGTATCTTGCACTCCAAGGATCCGCGTACGCTGGTGACTCCACCGTAGCCTTCCTTTATCCGGGATGGGCCTCCCTTCTGGATCCATCTAACTGGGCCACCCAGCAGGCCATAGGCCATGCTACCGACTATGGGCCACCCGGGTTAGTCGGATAAGAGACATGCTATGAGGATACCCATATAGCATATCCCCAACAGTAGCCCCCGGAGAACTCCGAGATCTTGCGCCATATTGCCTCTTCTCGTGGAATGCTCCGTCTAGGTGGATGTCGGCAAATCGTCAAGCAACATCTTGTAGTCCTCCCAAAGAACCCTGCAAAGGTTTCTCCGTCTTATATGAGTAAGTCGGAGAAATGCTGAATCTTCCATCGTACGCTCCCGTTGTCGGATTAAATCCGTCTATGCCGGAATCTTTGATGGGACGGCTCATCTACCATGTCAGTTATGGTGACGCAGGCTATAGGTCAGCGACGCCTCGTAACTCACATGCAGAGAACGTAATCATATCCGATTTTCCCGCGCGAGCGATACGAACCGTTGGCGGCGGCGGTTGGAGACGCGGCGAAATTACCGCGCACGCTCACGAACACGTCGTCTACGCGACAACCGTCCGATTAGCTGCACGAATCTTGACGCAGAGTAAGATAAATAGTAACCGTGGGAAACTCGCCACTTTTTTACCCCATTCTCTCGCGTCATCGTCTTCTTCCTCCAGCCACACGCCTCCTCGAGCTCTCCGCGGAAAACCTCGAGAAACCCTAACCTCTCTCTGCACCGGTTGCAGCCTGTTCCTCCTCCATGGCCAGCAGCTCATCCCCGTCAATGGCGGCGTCGAGCGAAGCCACAACGAAGCTGGCGAGCTCCGTCGTCGTGCCCCCAGAGGGCCTGGTCATCCTCGCATCGGCGGTGATTGAAACCACCGGCGGCGACCACAATCTGGCGGCGCTGGAGCCCCTGGAAGAGGAGCCAGACTCGCACAAAGGTGACTGGCGCGGCTCGGACATCACCGGCCGCGACATCCAAGAGATGGGTGCTGAGGGTTACCTCCCCGCGACGGAGGGGCTCGCCTGGCGGGCGGCGCCGGCCGGCGAGGTGACCCCTTCTCCCCAAGTCGGAGAGAAAGTGTACCTCAAGGCGCAATTGGTACACGGCGTTTCCCTGCCCATCTCTCACTTCTTTCTGTCCGTCTTGAATCACTTCAAGGTCCAACCCTATAACCTCTCCCCCAATAGCATCTTAGTGCTTAGCAACTTCGCGGCACTTTGTGAGGGTTACCTAGGGATTAGGCCTAGGTTAGACTTGTTTGTATACTTTTTCACCGTCAAACATGAAGCCGGACACAGTAGGGAGGAGCTTAGGAACTGCGGCACCATAAGCTTCAAGATCCGTCCTGGCCGGCGGTTCCCCGACATCGTCGGCCACGAGTCGTGTAAAAATTGGCAGCGGACGTACTTCTATGGCCCCAACATTCCTTTGGCGGGCCAAGAAGTAACGTACCCGGACTTCATGGATGGAGCCGCCGCTGAAGTCTCCACATGGCGGTCCCATGCCTCCCTTTCCTCCGACCTCGACGCTTCTCGCGCAATAAGGCGGATCGAGTGGTTCGTAGAGACGGGTCTAACCGGCTTGGACCTAGCCATGTGCTGGTTCATCAGGCGGATCCAACCTCTGCAGCACCGCACGAAGGTTATGCACGAGTACACCGGCGACCGAAGGGATACCCTCCGGATCTCCGAGGACAACTTCTTGAGCGACTCCGTCAAGTTCCGCCTTAAGGACATCGTCAAGGTGAAGGATAAGAAGCGTGGCTTCACCCTCACCTACGACATGTTCGTAGACGGAAAGTGCCCAAAGGTAGATATTTATTTTCCGTGTATGACATTGCTCCAGTTTTTCCTTCTTTGCCAATACCATCTTGTCTAACACGATGATTTCTCACTTAACAGCTTAGCGATCTAGAGGAGGGCAACCTGGCTGCCCAATCTACAATCCAAAGATGAAGGAAGTCACGATCGTGTCCGACGACGATGCCCCGTTGGCGCGAAAGCGGAAGAGCTCCACCTCTGACGCTGCCGACGGAGGTAAGAAGAAGAAGACGGAGGGTGGAGCCTCCAAAAAGAGTACTGCCGCCCTGGAGGCGGAAAAGAAGAAAGCCACCGGGATGTTTGCCAAAGCGCCCCCCTAGTGTAAGCCTTCTCATTCTCTGACATTGTCTCAATTATCTGTCTTATTCCTGTACTTATGCACTTTGCACGTTTCAGGAAGAAAGCCACAACCAGCCTCAAGAAGTCCTCCAAGACTCTTGGGGCTTCTAGAAATATTAAAGATATGCTGCATCGCGACTCCTCCCCCGCCATCGCCCCTGCTACTCCCGCCGTCAAGCCCTCCTCTGCTCCGACAAGCTCCCAAGTCCAGGAGGCCCCAGGCCCTTCCGTCATGGAAGTGGACTCTAGCGCCTCAACCGAGCTTGCTGTTGTCGGCGAGCAGGCGACGCAGGAGAGTGCTGCTCTTCAAATGGCTGAAGCTCTGGCTAAGGATGCCATCGGTAGCGGCAAGGCGGTGGTGGGAGTTGGTACTTCTGCCGAAGGCGGCGCCTCTGCTCCCCAGAAACCCTTCGAGTTCCCGAAGATTGTTTACCCGGCGCTCATGACGAGTAACACAACTATGGTTCCTGGAGGAATACCGTCATCTCCGACGTGCGGTCTTGAAGAGCTACTCCGGCAAGTGGACATCTTGCGAGGGAACATCATTGCTTTTGGCAAGCTACTGGCCGAGAGCGCTACAAGCCTCAAGATCATCGCACTTGTAAGTTTTACTTTACCTTTTGCATTTCGTATGAGTATCCCACTGTAGCCCCCGAGGATGTAGACGGAAAACCATAGGTTTTGCATCTATATGCTCTAAGAGTGACTAAGTTAGAAAAAACTCTCACTGTAGCCCCCAAGCATTTAGATGGAAAAAATTATTCCGACTAGATGCTTTAAGAGTAGCATACATAGTGTTTATATTTTTCAGTGCTGTAGCCCCCCAAGCCTCTAGTTGTAACTGAATTAGTTCCGACTAGATGCTTAAAGAAAATCTAAGCATTTTTCTGAGTTAAAAACTTTATACTGTAGCCCCCAAGACTCTAGTCGAGAACTGAATTAGCTCCGACTAGATGCTTAAAGAAAAGCTAAGCATATTGCTAAGTTAAAAACTCTTGCTGTAGCCTCCGAGCATCTATGTGAAAAATCTCTGACTAGAAGCTTCAAGCAGACTAAACAACGACTTGACTTTATATTTGTTTCCACAGAACGAGAATGCTCGGAGGGGCATGGCCAACGAAAAGTACCAGAAGATGCGCGCAGACCTTGAAGCTGAAAAGGGTAAAACTGCCATCTTGAAGGAACAAATCATCAAAAAACAAGAGTCTGTTTTCTTTTTGCGCATTTCCGTCTTACTTTTGTGCCCATAATCTCCGAGTACTCAATGTGTACTTTGTTTTCTCCGACTTGCAGAGCATGTCGCCAAGGCCAAGGATATTGTCGAGCAGTCCAAGCACATCCAGCAGCTGGATAGCGAGAACAAGATCCTTAAGAAGGAGAGAGAAGAAATGCTGAAGATGCACGAGGATTCCATGAAAGCCCTACAGGACTCCGCCTCCGCGGAGATTAATCGCTTGAAGGAAGATCTTGCGATCCTAAAGGATCAGAAGCAAGCTGCCGATGAGAAAAACCTTCGCCATAGCAAGTCGTTTAAGCTCCTCCAACAAGAGAAGGAATCCTTGGTGGATGTTGTCTGGCAGGCTAAGGCCAGCATCTTCAGTAAGTGTCCTCTGCCTTGTAGTTCTGTAGTCTGGATACTTAGAATTTAATGAACTCATGCAATTATTGTCGAAATTTTCAGCGCCTATGGGTTTAACCCGCTCGCCTCCTTCGGACAAGGAATGCATGATTCTTGCCGGCAACTTCATCAATACCGCCATCGCCCAAGCCAAGGAGATTGCCAAGCCCCTCCAGATTTATATCAAGGCCTCGGACTCCGTAGTGAAGTACTCGGAGATTTTGCGCCGAGCCCCCGAGCGTGTCGCGAGCTGGAAAGCCTCATGCGCACGGGCTGGCGCAAGGATGGCGTTGTCCATGGTGAAGGCACACTATGAAGGTGCCGACATCGACACGGTGACATCTGGTATCCCCGACGTAGATGATGACGGCAAGGAGATCGATCACGAAGCCATCCTGTCATCGCTCGCGGGGTATGATACCAGGGTTGTCGAGTTGGTAGATGTTGACGTCTTCGTGCCCAGGAACTTTCTCGACAACGCCAACCCGGATTCCTCCGAGTCTCACCACATCGCCGATGCTGAGGGTGATTCTCCGGCTGGTGATGATGCGACCTCCAAGTCCCCTGCACCCAAAGAGTGAAAAACACTTTGTAATTCTTGTTTCAACCTTGACGTGTGCATTGAAAAAACTTGGTGATGTAATCTTAAGGCGGAAAACAGTGGTTGTCGTGTCCTGCTACTTAAGAATTAATTCCCAGTATGTATATATTTTTAAGCAAGTGCTGGCTTATCCATTACTCTGGTTCTTATGCTTGACTTTTCATGAGTGGGAAGACTCGTTGTCGGAACCATGCGCTTAGGTGATGATGCCCAATGGCACCGTCAATAACCTGAGCACAAAATCACCGACAATAAGTGCCAAAAGTCACTACTCTAGAATCCACATAAAAACAACAAAGAATGTGTAGACCAGAAAACTTAAGCTAACACCCGTTGGCAGAATTCTTGTGCATAAAGGTTTATATGATCCAAAAATGAACACTAAAGGAGGTAAAAGACTCAGCAATATGAGTGAACCAAAGAGCTTTATTTCATTGATCATATAAGAGGTACACAATTAGATAAAAAGTGCTAAGTGTAGAAAGGACGTAGCTGTGCTATGTTCCATGGCTGATCAAGCTCCGGGTAGTCATCATCCGGGTCACGTCGCTTACGCTTGTGATCCTCGTTGGGTCTGTCCTTGAGTTCATGATTGTCGACAAGGTAGTAAGACCCATTGAGCAGCGCCTTGCTTATGATGAACGGTCCTTCCCATGGCGGGGATAGTTTGTGTGACTTCTTCTGCTTAAGTCGGAGCACTAAATCCCTCCCTTTAAACGAGCGATGCCGAAAGTGGCGACTATGGTAGCTGCGTAGCTTCTGCTGGTAGATGGCGGATATTTGGCATGCAAAAACGCGCTCCTCCTCGAGAAGGTCCACATCGTCTGGATTCTTCAGCGTCATCTTCGTTATAGGAGGCAACTCTTGGTGCATCGTGGAGGATGTCGGAGGGTAGGATGGCTTCTGCTCCATATACCATGAAATAAGGGGTGTAGCCAGTGGATCTGTTGGGTGTAGTTCGTAAACTCCACAGCACATATGGCAATTCTTCCGCCCAGGCTCCAGCTGCTCTATGTAGCGGTGCCTCAAGACGTGGCTTGATTCCCTGCAGAATTAATCCATTGGCTCGCTCAATTTGACCGTTGGATTGTGGGTGTGCCACAAATGCAAGGTCAAGTCGGATGCCTTTGTCCCAGCAATAGGCCTCCACTTCTCTGACTGACAAGTTGCTTCCGTTGTCGGTGATGATGCTATGTGGGAGGCCAAACCTCACCACTAGATCCCGGACAAACCTGAGGGCAGTTGCCCCATCAAGCTTTCTAATGGGTTTAGCTTCTATCCATTTGGTGAATTTATCAACTGCTACAAGCAGATGCGTAAATCCGCATGGTGCCGTTTGTAACGGTCCCACCATGTCTAGCCCCCAGACTGCAAACGGCCAAGTTATTGGTATTGTTCGCAATTCTTCAGCAGGAACATGTGGTTGTCGGGCATAATACTGGCATCCTGAGCATGTCTCAACCAGCTTGTCGGTTTCCGCCTTCGCGGTCAGCCGGTAGAATCCTTGCCGGAAGGCTTTCACGACCAATGATCGAGGAGCGGCGTGATGCTCGCAATCTTCGAGATGGATTTCGCGTAGGATTTCCATACCTTCTAGCTGGGAAACACACTTTAGGTATACACCAGTAGTTCTCCTCTTGTAGAGTTGCCCATTGATTATGGTATAACCCTTTGCTCGTCGTACTATTTCCCGTCTTTCGACCTCTTCATCGGGCAAAGTTCCGTGTTCGAGATATTCCATGAATGGTTTTGTCCAAGCGGGAGGGATCTTTGTCACCATGTTGATGAAAGAGTCAGCTCTATCCGGGTTGTCGATGTCGGCGCCCTTCACGGATGGTGTGCGTATATGCTCTAGGAAAACTCCTGGCGGAATTTGCTTGCGCCCTGATCCGAGTTTAGACAGTAGATCAGCCGCATCGTTTTGCTCCCTAGGCACATAGTTGACTTCGTAGCCCAAGAAGCTCTTGGCTATCTCGTCCGCTTCGTCACGATATGCCGCCATCATAGGGTTTCGTGCATTCCAGGTGCCAGCCACCTGCTGGGCAACCAAGTTGGAATCTCCACAGCAAACTATGCGCTTGATGGCAATATCCTTGGCTACACGCAGTCCGTGAATGAGTGCTTCATACTCCGCCATGTTGTTTGTAGCCTCGAAGTGGATCTGTAGAACGTAGTGCAGCTTGTCTCCTTTTGGTGACTATAGTAGTACACCAGCCCCCGAGCCATTGAGCAACTTTGATTCGTCAAAGTGCATCACCCAGTACTCTGGTTCTGGCAGTGGAGTAGCATCCGGCATCTCCATCCAATCTGCAATAAAATCCGCCAAAGCTTGTGACTTGATAGCGTCGCGTCTTTTGTAGGTGATCTCGAAGGAGGCAAGTTCAATTCCCCACTTTGCGACCCTTCCTGTAGCGTCGCTGTTGTTTATAATGTCGGACAATGGAGTCTTGCTCACTACTGTGATTGGGTGGTCCTAAAAGTAATGCCTTAGCTTCCGAGAAGCAAGGAATACTACATAAGCTATTTTTGGTAGTGCGGGTAACGCTGCTTGGACTCCGTCAAGACCTCTCTTACATAGTAAACTGGTCGTTGAACTCCATTCTTGTAGCCTGGTTCCTTCCGCTCTACCATGACGATGATGCTGATAACCCGGTTGGTTGCCGCCATGTAAATTAACAGGGGATCACCAGGCTCGGGTGCTGCAAGGATAGGCGCTGAGGAAAGAATCTCCTTGAGCTGCTTCAATGCTGCGTCTACTTCGTCTGTCCATGTGAATTTGTTCGCCTTCTTCAGCAATTTGTAGAGCGGCAGAGCCTTCTCTCCAAGTCGGCTGACGAACCGACTAACTGCTGCAACACAACCTGTTAGTCGTTGGATGTCCTCTAGGCATGTCGGACGGTTTATGTTTAAGATGTCCTTGATTTTCTCCGGGTTGACCTTGATTCCACGCTAGGAAACGATGAAGCCCAACAGTTTGCCGGCTGGAACCCTGAAGACGCGCTTCTTAGGGTTGAGCATCATGTTGTATTTCCGGAGATTATCAAAGGTTTCTTTTAAGTCGGAGATTAAGTCGTTTGACTTTTTAGACATCACCGCGATATCGTCCACATAGGCGTGAACGTTCCGACCAATTTGGTCGTGAAGTCAACGTTGCATTGTCTGCTGGTAGGTAGCACCTGCGTTTTTCAGCCCAAAGGGCATCGTGACATAGGAAAACGTGCCGTATGGGGTAGTTAACGAAGTAGCCAATTGGTCCGACTTCCTCATCTTGATCTGGTGGTACCCTGAGTATGCATCGAGAAAACACAAAAGTTCTGAGCCAGCCGTCGAGTCAATGACTTGGTCAATGCGAGGCAAAGCAAACGGATCTTTGGGACACGCTTTGTTCAAGCCGGTGTAATCAACGCACATTCTTAATTCAGTAGTTCCCTTTTTGGGGACAAGTACAGGATTGGCCACCCATCGGGTGTGAAGGACTTCTCGGATAAAACCAGCCTTAAGTAACCTAGCTATCTCTTTGCCAATGGCGCGTCTCTTCTCATCTACGAAGCGTCGTAGAGGTTGTTTCACTGGTTTACATTTTGGATCTATGTTTAAGCTGTGCTCGGCAAGTTCCCTAGGTACACCTTTCATGTCGGCAGGTTGCCAGGCAAAGATGTCCCTATTCTCATGGAGGAACTCGACGAGCGCGCTTTCCTATTTGGGATCCAGGTTCGTCCCAATGGCGACGGTCTTGGAGGCATCGCCTACCACAAGTTCCACCGGCTTGGTCTCGATGGCGGCCTTGAACGCAGGAGTGGAGTCGGAGATCTGCTTCTTCGACGCGGGCATCTCTGAGTCATTGACCTTGCTCTGGATTTCTTTGAATTATTCACTATAGAGGACAGCTTCTGCAACGGCTGCTTCATTGATCTCGCAGTCCCTTGCCTTGGTAAAGCTTCCGGATACGGTGATAACACCATTTGGTCCGGGTATCTTGAGCTTGTTGTAGACGAAGCATGGCTTGGCCATGAACGTGTGGAATATGTCGCGGCTGAATATGACGTGGTACACGCTCTTGAAG
The DNA here is from genome assembly GCA_916181665.1 of Avena sativa. Lineage (NCBI taxonomy): Eukaryota > Viridiplantae > Streptophyta > Magnoliopsida > Poales > Poaceae > Avena > Avena sativa. The sequence continues at coordinate 39,281,562 of OV702280.1, read as the reverse complement.
GGGACCACCTCAAAGGTCATGCGCTCTTGGCTTTAATTATTGACATCGCCAAAGGCTACCTGAAGTGTGATGCACCCAAGGGACCGAGCTTCTCGGCCAGGAACTACGCCATGGCACATGGTGTTGGTCCGCCTTAGGTTTGCCTCTGTCAAGTTCATCTTCTGCAGTGTATCCAGGTACATGATGTTGATGCTGCTTCCACTATCCACCATGCACTTGGTGAACTCCATGCCGTCAATCAATGGGTTGATGACCATGGCGTACTGGTTCTCCGTGGGCACAAAGTCTGGGTGGTCCATCCTGTCCCAAGTGATTGGAACCTCCGACCAGCGCAGGTATTGTGGAACTGGGGGGAGAGTGGCCATCAGGATCCTTAGAGAGGTCTTCTGTTGTCGGACGGTGGGGGTGCCAAGGAAAGTGTGGTAGACTGGGGACTTATTTGCGAAGGGGTTCTTGCCCTTGTCGTCGCTCTTGGCGGCGTGCTTGGGGTCAGCGTCCTCGTCCATGTCACTTGAATCCTTGGAATCCTCCTCCTTCTTCTTCGCCTTGCCCTTGCCTCGCGGTCTGTTCTTTCGACTTTGCTTGTAGCCGGACTTCGGGTCTTCCTTGAGGTCGTTGACGAACTTGGAGTGTCGATTGGTATGGGTGGCCTTGCCGTTGACATCGAGGTGTACGAGGCACGGCATATCGCGGTACTCCTCGTACGTTTAGGGAACGCAGAGCGGCCCCGAGTTGGTTTCACTTCCTCGTTGCTGCCCGCGGCCTGCTCCCCTTCCTCGGCCACGTTGTCCGCCTTCTCCTCGTCCTGCAAAAGTCATGGCGACCATGTCGGTAGATTGCTTTTCTTCTGGAGCGGTTTTCCGCTTTGTACTGCTGTTCCTCCGGGCTTGGGTTGGAACGGCCGTTGCTGGCAAAGAGCCACGAGCATCGTCGTCGGCAGCTGCGAACTCACTAGCTAACTGAATCATCTGATTCAAGTCAAGCTAATGATTGTCCTGCAAGCGCTTCAGCTTATGTCGGAGCAACGTGCCCCTTTCCAACCCATCGATGAAGGCGGCCATGGCGGTCTGGGCGTGCACTCCTGCGCAGGAATTCTTCATATCCAGCCAGCGGGAGAGGTAGGCGCGAGATGTCTCGTCTTTCTCTTGCACGCACCGCTGTAGATCTCCCACAGTGCAGGGACGCTTATATGTACCGTCAAAGTTCTTGGTGAATGCTTCTTGCATGTCCAGCCAGTTGTAGATAGATCTCTCCAGCAAGTCGTCGATCCATTGACGGGCCGTGCCCGCCAACACTAACGGGAGGTACTTGACGGTGACGTTGGGGTTGCCTCTGGCAATCTCTACTGCGTTACCGTAGTCCTGCAACCATGTGGCGGGCTTGGCGGTGCCGTCATAGGGCTTGATGGTCTTGTCAATCCGGAAACCTTTGGGTTAAGTTGCGGACCGTATTGTAGGTCCAAAGCAACGTGGTCCCAAGTATGGTCCTTCCCGGGCCTCGTGGATCTTATCGATCCGTGAACGTGCATCGTACGGCTCCGGGTTCTTCTTCTTGTTGTCAACAGGGGACGGGCTGCGTGAATGACGCGGGCCTCTTCTGCCATGGTGACTGCTTGGTGGCGACGGAGGCGGAGGTGGCGGTGGGTTAGCCTTCTTGCTGTTACCCTCCTGCGACGCCCCACGCCTGTCACGATTGCTTGTCGGACGCGGAGGATCGTGGTGTGACCTGCTCTTGTGTCCTTGGTGGCGCTCTTCATCTTGACGGGTCTGTGCCGCGTTGTCGCGGATGACGATGCCGCACTGCTTTGGTGGGGGCATATCCATATGATGGTGAGCCTTGTAGTCTTCCTGGCGTCGGGGGGATCGGGGCGGTGGCGATGGGCGGCGAGGTTGGGCTCTTTCTCCGTGGTCGGAGGATATGGGGATAGCATCCTTCCTGTTGCGCGCATCCCTCCGTCTTCGTTCTGATGAACTCGTCTGTGATCCGACATCCTGAGGAGATCTGTCCCTTGGCGGTTTGTACTGGCTAGATCCGCAGAGCGCTGGGTCAGACTCAAACCTCTGGGAGGTGGCCTTTTCCTGCTGCTTTACCGCCTTGGCCACTAGGTCATAGACCTGTTCTACTGCCTCAGGAGATCTATCCTGCTCCAGAAGGGTCTTGGCGACTGCGAGGTTAAGGAGTGGGGTGGGCATCACCTGCTTGCCTTCACTATCAATGTATGGCTTGGCCTGTGCCGGCTTCGAGGGAGCCCATCCTAGGTTGCGCCGTACACCAGGATCGTTGATGACGCGAGCCGGAGCCTTCTTAGCGTTCTGCTGCAGCAGAGTCTTATACTCGGCTTCCATTGCTCTAGCTTTCTTTATGGATTTCTGCGTGTTGACCAGATCTCGATCTAGTTTAGCGCCTTGCTCCGCGATGGCTTGCGCTTCCTCCAGCAGCTGCTGGCGCTTCTCGTCAAGCTGAGTCACGTTCCGGATATGATCAACAGTTAGTGGTTCAACGAGGAGATTGCCGTACATCACTCTATCACTGGAGTAACATGGGCTGCTGCCGACGTGGATGCCGGAGGCGGCAAGTTTGCGGTGTTGTTATTGCTCGGACCAGTGCCGAGTTCCTACGGCTTCTGTACTAGGTTAGGCGGAGGAGGCATGACCTTTGCACGATCAACGTCGGCAGCAATAAGTGGCCCCTTCCCCTTTTCCAGTGCGGTAGGCGGAGCTTGCCTGGGTTGGTCTTCATCCATCGCCGTCCCAATGGTGATGAACACCCCCCGGGACATGACGGTGTTATTAGCTTGTTCGTCGCGCGAGTACTCCTCCTCCATCTCCTGCATAGCGGAGTCTAGCTCATCTGGACTGAAGTCTATTTCCTCTGAATCTGCACTGAAATCAGCATAAAGCGCGTCAATGACAGAGTCGGAGGGTGCCAGGACTTCCTCGATGACGGGCGGTGGAGGTGCAACGGCCTCGACGATGACTGGAGGTGGTGGTGCTGCTACGACGATGGCGGCCAGAGGCGGTGGTGGTGGCTGAATCGGAGGGGCTCCGTCAATGAGCGCAAGCGCTGTCTGAGCTGCCGCTTCAACCTCCACGTAGTTGTTTACGGTGTCCAACATGCCTTCGAAGGTAAGGCGTCCTAACGCTTGTTGCCGTCTTGGAGAATGTAGGAGAAGCGTGCGATGGTCCAGTCCTTCCACAAAGTGATAGATAGCATCATCATTGGGGTAGTGGGCCAGATCGGCTCATATACGGAGCCACCTGGCAAGGTAATCGCGGGGGTTTTCGCCCTCTCTCTGAATGCAGCGTGCTAGATCGAAGATGGTAACCACGCCGACGAACTTGGATCTCTGCTGTCCAGACGCACGGACAAATCCGACGGATTTGCAGTGATCTTCCACCTTTATATCCTGCACAGGGGCGGTTTGGGTGGGTCTTGAATTTTTCCGATCTTTACCGGCAAACTCCGAGGAGAGATCCGACACCGATCCTTCCGTGAACGTATCCTGACCGTAGGCGGTCCATGCGGGTCTTGATGCTCCTCCGACTCCCAGGGAACTAGTGCCCGAGTCAGTTTCGCTGATGAAGAGGTGGATATCTCCGATAGGAACGATCGAACACCACGTAGGGTTCGTCTTCGCCGGGATCCAGAACTCGTCGGGGGGAACGATCGGAACGTTGCCGGAGAAGAGAACGCGACCGATGGCTATGGTTTCGCAGATTCCCGCGAAGATCCTGGTCCTCGCCCGCTGAAGAGCCTGAAGCGCCTCTTGCCCCATGGTGGGTGCCAACTGTCGTGGTATTGCCGACGAGTACGCCATGGAGGGGTCCTCACAGTGCGTGTTTAGAGACGTGGGGTAAGGCGGACGGTTGACAGGTACGAGGTAACACAGCTTACCCAGGTTCAGATCCCACAACGGTGGCGGAATCCTACTCCTGCTATAAATCACTATAATGGAAATACGTCGAGTTACAGAGATAGGTTCGCTGTGCGAGGTGTGTGTAAAATGATGCTAGGTTGTGCCCTAAAGGCTCCCATAGGCCCGACTTATATAGTCGCCAGGTCCTAGGGTTACAGGGAAAAGTCCTAGCTGGACAGGTTACAGAGTTCTACACCGTCTATTACTAGTCTTGTGTATCTTGCACTCCAAGGCTCCGGGTACGCTGGTGACTCCACCATAGCCTTCCTTCATCCGGCATGGGCCTCCCTTCTGGATCCATCTAACTGGGCCGCCTTGCAGGCCATAGTCCATGCTACCGACTATGGGCCACCCGGGTTAGTCGGATAAGAGACATGCTATGAGGATACCCATATAGCATATCCCCAACACTACAAGCGAAGTCGGAAGAACAGACCGCGAGGAAAGGGCAAGGGGAAGAAGAAGGAGGAGTCCAAGGATTCAAGTGACATGGACGAGGACGTTGACCCCAAGCACGCCGCCAAGAGCGACGACAAGGGAAAGAACCCCTTCGCGAAGAAGGCTCCAGTCTACCACACTTTCCTTGGCACCCCCACCGTCCAACAATAGAAGACCTCTCTGAGGATCCTGATGGCTACTCTCCCCCAGTTCCCTAGTACCTGCGCTGGTCGGAGGATCCAATCACTTGGGACAGGACGGACCACCCAGAACTTATACCTATAGAGAACCAGTACGCCATGGTCATCAACCCCTTGATTGACGGCGTGGAGTTCACCAAGTGTATGGTGGATAGTGGAAGCAGCATCAACATCATGTACCTGGATACACTTTAGAAGATGAACTTGACGGAGGCAAACCTAAGGCGGTCCAACACCATCTTCCACGGCGTAGTTCCTGGTCAGGAGGCTCGGTCCCTTGGGTGGATTACACTTCAGGTCGCCTTTGGCGATGTTAACAATTACCGCCAAGAGAGCATGAACTTTGAGGTGGTCCCCTTCAAGAGCATGTACCACGTCATATTCAGCCGTGACATATTCCACACGTTCATGGCCAAGCCATGCTTCGTCTACAACAAACTCAAGATACCCTGACCAAACGGTGTCATCACCGTATCCGGAAGCTTTACCAAGGCAAGGGACTGCGAGATCAATGAAGCAGCCGTTGTAGAAGCTGTCCTCTACAGCGAAGAATTCAAAGAGATCCAGAGCAAGGTCGATGACTCAGAGGTGCCCGTGTCAAATAAGCAGATCTCCGACTCTGCTCCTGCGTTCAAGGCCGCCATCGAGACCAAGCCGGTGGAACTTGTGGTAGGCGATGCCTCCAAGGTCACCGCCATTGGGACGAACCTGGATCCCAAATAGTAAAGAGCGCTCGTCGAGTTCCTCTGTGAGAATAGGGACTTCTTTGCCTGGCAATCTGCCGACATGAAAGGTGTAGCTAGGGAACTTGCCGAGATAGCCTAAACATTGATCCAAAATCCAAACCAGTGAAACAACCTCTATGACGCTTTGGAGATGAGAAGAGACGCACCATTGGCAAAGAGATAGCTAGGTTACTTAAGGCTAGATTTATCCGAGAAGTCCTTCACACCCAATGGGTGGCCAATCGTGTACTTGTCCCCAAAAAGGGAATCAATGAATTAATAATGTGCGTTGATTACACCGTCTTGAACAAAGCATGTCCCAAAGATCCGTATGCCTTGCCTCGCATTGACCAAGTTATTGAATCGATGGCTGGCTCGGAACTTTTGTGTTTTCTCGATGCATATTCAGGATACCACCAGATCAAGATGAGGAAGTCGGACCAATTGGCCACTTCGTTCACTACTCCATACGACATGTTTTGCTATGTTATGATGCCCTTTGGGCTGAAAAACGCAGGTGCTACGTACCAGCGGACAATGCAACGTTGCCTTCACGACCAAATTGGTCGGAACATTCACGCCTATGTGGACGATATCGCGGTGATGTCTAAAAAGTCCAATGATATAATCTCCGACTTAAAAGAAACCTTTGATAATCTTCGAAAATACAACATGATGCTTAACCCTAAGAAGTGCGTCTTCGGGGTACCAGTTGGCAAATTGTTGGGCTTCATCGTTTCCCATCGCGGAATCAAGGTCAACCTGGAGAAAATCAAGGCCATCTTAAACATAAATCGTTTGACATGCCTAAAGGACATTCAACGACTAACATGTTGTGTTGCAACAGTTAGTCGGTTCGTCAGCCGACTTGGAGAGAAGGCTCTGCCGCTATACAAGTTGCTGAATAAGGCGGACAAATTCACATGGACGGACGAGGCAGATGCAGCACTAAAGCAGCTCAAGGAGATTCTTTCCTCAGCGCCTATCCTTGCAGCACCCGAGCCTGGAGAGCCCCTGTTAATCTACATGGCGGCAACCAACCGGGTAATCAGCATCGTCGTCGTAGTAGAGCGGAAGGAACCAGGCTATGAGCACGGAGTTCAACGACCAGTTTACTATGTGAGCGAGGTCTTGACGGAGTCCAGGCAGCGTTACCCGCACTACCAGAAGATAGCTTATGGAGTATTCCTTGCTTCTCGGAAGCTGAGGTATTACTTTCAGGAGCACCCAATCACAGTGGTGAGCAAGACTCCACTGTCCGACATAATCAACAACAGCGATGCCACAAGAAGGGTCGCGAAGTGGGGCATTGAACTTGCCGCCTTTAAGATCACTTACAATAGACGCGACGCTATCAAGTCACAAGCCTTGGCGGATTTTGTTGCAGATTGGACAGAGATGCCAAACGCTACTCCGTTGCCAGAACCAGAGTACTGGGTGATGCACTTTGACGGATCAAAGCTGCTCAACGGCTCGGGGGCTGGTGTATTGCTACAGTCACAACCAGGAGACAAGCTACACTACGTTCTGCAGATCCACTTCGAGGCTACAAACAACATGGCGGAGTATGAAGCACTCATTCACGGACTACGTGTAGCCAAGGATATTGGCATCAAGCGCATAGTTTGCTGTGGAGATTCCAACTTGGTTGCCCAGCAGGTGGCTGGCACCTGGAATGCGCCGAACCCTGTGATGGCGGCATATCGAGACGAAGTGGACGAGATAGCCAAGAGCTTCTTGGGCTACGAAGTCAAGTATGTGCCTAGGGAGCAAAATGAGGCGGCTGATCTGCTGTCTAAGATAGGATCAGGGCGCAAGCGAATTCCACCAGGAGTTTTCCTAAAGCACTTGCGCACACCATCTGTGAAGGGAGCCGACATCGACAACCCGGATAGAGCTGACTCTTTCGTCAACATGGTGACCAAGGTCCCTCTGGCTTGGACAAAACCGTTCATGGAATATCTCGAACACGGAACTTTGCCCGACGACGAGGTCAAAAGATGGCAAATAGTACGACGAGCAAAGGGTTATACCATAATCAATGGGCAACTCTACAAAAGGAGCACTACTGGTGTATACCTAAAGTGTGTTTCCCAACTAGAAGGTATGGAAATCCAACGCGAAATCCATCTCGGAGATTGCGGGCATCACGCCGCTCCTCGATCGTTGGTCGTGAAAGCCTTCCGGCAAGGATTCTACTAGTTGACCGTGAAGGCGGATGCCGACAAGCTGGTTGAGACATGCATTGGATGCCAGTATTATGCCCGACAACCACATGTTCCTGTAGAAGAATTGCAAACAATACCAATAACTTGGCCGTTTGCAGTCTGGGGGCTAGACATGGTGGGACCGTTACAGACGACACCTTGTGGGTTTACGCATCTGCTTGTAGCAGTTGATAAATTTGCTAAGTGGACAGAAGCTAAACCCATTAGAAAGCTTGATGGGGCAACTGCCCTCAGGTTTGTCCGGGATCTAGTGGTGACATTTGGTCTCCCACATAGCATTATCACCGACAACGGCAGTAATTTGTCACTCGGATAAGTGGAGGCTTATTGTTGGGAGAAAGGCATCCGACTTGACCTTGCATCTGTGGCACACCACAGTCCAATGGTCAGGTTGAGCGAGATAATGGATTAATTCTGCAGGGAATGAAGCCACGTTTTGAGGCACCGCTACATAGAGCGGCTGGAGCCTGTGCGGAAGAATTTCCATATGTGCTGTGGAGTTTACGAACTACACCTAACATATCCACCGGCTACACCCCTTACTTCATGGTATATGGAGCAGAAGCCATCCTTCCTTTCGACATCCTCCACGATGCACCAAGAGTTGTCGCCTACGGCGAAGATGACACTGAAGAATCCAGACGCCTAGATGTGGACCTTCTTAAGGAGGAGCGCGTTTTGGCATGCTAAAGATCCGCCATCTACCAGCAGAAGCTACACAGATATCATAGTCGCCGTGTTCGGCATTGCTCGTTTAAAGAGGGGGGTTTGGTGCTCCGACTTAAGTAGAAGAAGTCACACAAATTATCCCCGCCATGGGAATGACCGTTCATCATAAGCAAGGCGCTACTCAATGGGTCTTACTACCTTGTTGACAATCGTGAACTGAAGGATAGGCCCAACGAGGATCATAAGCGTAAGCGACGTGACCCGGATGATGACTACCCGGAGCTTGATTGGCCATGGAACATAGCACAGCTATGTCCTTTTTACACTTAGTATTTTTTATCTAATTGTGTACCTATTATATGATCAATGGAATAAATCTCTTTGGTTCACTCATATTTCTGAATCTTTTGCCTCCTTTAGTGTTCATGTTTGGATCATGTAAAACCTTTTATGCACAAGCTTTGCGATTGCACTTGTGAAAATAACGCCTACAGGCGTTAGCTTAAGTTTTCTGGTCTACACGTTCTTTGTTGTTTTTATGTGGATTATGGAGTAGTGACTTTCGGCACTTATTATCGGCGATTTTGTGCTTAGGTTATTGATGGTGCCATTGGGCATCATCACCTGAGCGCATGGTTCCGACAACGAGTCTTCCGACTCACGAAAAGTCAAGCATAAGAACCAAAGTAATGGATAAGCCAGCACTTTCTTAAACAAATATACATGCTGGAAACTAGTTCTTGAGTAGCAGGAAATAAACAACCATTGTTTTACGCCTTAAGTTACATCAATAAGTTTTTTCCGCACATGCACCAAAGGTGAAACAAATATTACAAAGTTGTTCTTCATTCCTTTGGCATAGGAGACTTAGAAGCAGCGTCATCACCAGCAGGAGAGTCACCCTCGAAGTCGGTGGTGTGAAGAGACTCGGAGGAGCTTTGGTTGCCGCCATCGATGGTGTTCATCGGCACGAAGACGTTGATATCGACCAAGTCGGCAACTCTGGTGTCATAACCCGCGAGAGACGACAAGATGGATTGATGGTTAATCTCTTTGCCATCGCCGTCTACGTCGGGAATGCCAGAGGTCACCGTGTCGATGTCGGCATCTTCATAGTGTGCCTTCACCATTGACAGCGCCATCCTTGCGCCAACCCGTGCACATGAAGCTTTCCATATTGTGATACGCTCGGGGGCTTGGCGCAGAATCTCCGAGGGGCTTGGCGATCTCCTTGGCTTGAGTGATGGCGGTGTTGATGAAGTTGCCGACAAGAACCATGCATTCCTTGGCTGGAGGAGGCGATCGGGTTAAACCCATAGGAGCTGCAAATTCTGACAATGAGCGCATGAGTTCAATAATTCAAAGTACCCAGACTATAGAAATCCAAGACGGAGAAAACTTACTGAAGTTGCTGGCCTCAGCTTGCCAGAGGGTGTCCGCTAAGGATTCTTTCTCTTGTTGGAGGAGCTTATACGCCTCGCTATGGCGTTAATTTTGCTCATCGACAGCTTGCTTCTGATCTTTTAAGATCGCAATCTCCTCCTTCAAGTGATTGATTTCCTCGGTGGCGGAGTCCTGCAGGACCTTCATCGACTCCTCATGCATTTTTAGCATGTCCTTCCCCTCCTTCTTAAGAATTTTGTTTTCGCTATCCAGCTCTTGAATGTGCTTGGATTGCTCGACAATATTCTTGGCCTTGGCGATGGTTTCTGCAATTCGGAGAAAGCAAAGTACATAGTGAGTACTCGGAGAATATGGGCACAATACCAAGTCGAAATGCGAAAAAGAAAACATACGCTTGCTCTTGGTGATCTGTTCCTTCAAGAAGGCAGTTTTACCCTTTTCAGCTTCCAAATCTGCGCGCATCTTCTGGTACTTGTCGTTGGCCATGCCCCTCCGAGAACTCTCATTCTGTGGAAAAAAGGTCAAAGTTAAAACGTTGTTTGGTCTGCTTGGAGCATCTAGCCGGAAGTTTTCCACCTAGATGCTCGGGGGCTACAGCGAGAGTTTTTGACTTAGTAATATGCTTAGATTTTCTTTAAGCATCTAGTCGAAACTAATTCAGTTCTCGATTAGAGGCTTGGGGGATACAGTATAAAGTTTTTAACTTGGATATATGCTTAGCTTTTATTTAAGCATCTAGTCGGAACTAATTCAGTTACAACTAGAGGCTTGGGGGTACAGTATGGAAATTTTATAAACACTGCATATGCTACTCTTAAAGCATCTAGTCGGAACATTTCATTCCAACTACATGCTTGGGGGCTACAGTGAGAGGTTTTCTAACTTAGTCACTCTTAGAGCATATAGATGCAAAAACCTATGGTTTTTCTGTCTTCATCCTCGGGGGCTACAGTGGGATGCTCATATGAAATGAAAAAGGCAAATAAAACTTACAAGTGCGATGATCTTGAGGTTTGTAGCACTCTCGGCCAGCAGCTTGGCAAAGGTTTTGATGTTTCCTTGCAAGATTTCTGCTTGCCGGCGGAGCTCCTCTAGACCACACGTCGGAGATGTCGGTGCCGCACCTGGGACCAAAGAAGTGCTACCCGGTGTAAGTACCGAATAGACTATCTTTGGATAGGCTATGGTTTTCTTGGGTGCAGGGGTGCCACCAACGACAGAGGTACCTTCTTCCACCATCGCCTTACCGCCACCGATGTCATACTTAGCTAGAGCTTCAGCCATTTGGTGGGCGGCACTCTCCTGCGTCGCCTGCTCGCCGACGACAGCAACCTCGGTAGATGCACCTGAGTCCACTTCCATGGCGGAAGGGCCAGATGCCTCCTTAGCTTGTGAGCTTGTCATGGCAGACGAATGTTTGACGGAGGGAGTAGTAGGGGCGATGGCGGGAGATGCGTCACGATGCAGCATGTCCTTGATGGTTCTAGAAGCCCCCTGTTTGGAGGTCTTCTTGAGGCTGGTCGTGGCTTTCTTCCCGAAACGTGCAAAATGCATAAGTACAGGAGCAATATAGATAAATAGACAATGTCGGAGGAAGAGAAGCTTACACAAGTGGGGGTGCTTTGGCAAAGGGGATCCCGGTAACTTTTCTCTTTTTCGCCTCCAGGGCGATGGTAGTCTTCTTGGAGGCTCCACCCTCCGTCTTCTTATTCTTCTTCTTGCCTCCATCGACAGCGTCAGAGGTGGAGCTCTTCCACTTTCGTGCCAACGGAGCCTCGTCGTCGGACACGACCGTGACTTCCTTCATCTTTGGATCATAGATTTGGGTAGCCAGGTTGTCCTCCTCTAGATCGCTAAGCTGTTAAGTGAGAAGTCACCGTGTTAGATGAAATGACATTTGCAAGACGAAAGAACTGGAGTATATGTCGTACACGAAAATAAATACCTACCTTTGGGCACTTGCCGTCTACGAACATGTTTGTCACATCCCAAGATTTTCCAAATCTTGTAATGTGAAAAACAAATAAACAAAATAAATAATTGTTGAAATTTAGGGTGAAAAGAAACTTTTGTTTCTAAATGGAAACTTAAAATCCCATCTTGAACAAACATTGGTTAATGTTTGAATCCAAACTATATTTAAATCAAGTGAAATGCATTCTTCATAAATGCATCTGGAAATTTAAACACTTGGAAAATAAACTAAAACCCTTAAACCCTAATGGAATAAAATCATTTCCAAGATATCTCTAAGACTATGGATTTGATCCATATAAAAATTTGTCAACGAACATTTACAAATGATCAAGAATGACAAATAGAAATATTATAAAACCATAGAAATTGGTTTCACTTAATTTGGAGCCATAAATAAAATCTTATGAATTTAATAAGATAAGGGAATTGAATTCCCCAAAGCTAATAAAGCACTTATCTAAAATCCATACCAAATGGTGAGCAAATAATCCTAAGGAGATTTAAAAGGATAAACAAATATTAAATAAGATTTTACAAATTGGAATCACCAAGTTTGGATCTTTAAATAAAAAGATATGGATTTTGTAAGTTAGAGAAAGAAATATTAAATAAAGAATATTTAAAGACCATATTAAATCTTGGCCAAATCCATAAGCAAATGGAATAAATATAACCAAATCCAAATAACATAAATAGATAAAGAATTTTCCAAATAAAATAAAGTGGCATTAACCAAATTCTATTTCTATTTTGGAATAAAGACAAAATCCCTATTAAGAAATGATTAAATAAATCATGGGAAAATAGAATTTGGAATTTACCCAAGTGGAATAAAATTTATTTAATTAACTCAAATAAGACCAAAAAAATCTTCCAAGTAAAATTTATGGATTTAAAAGCATATTTAATTTCATTAGAATAAAGACAAGTACCCAAATTAAAATGATTAATAAATCCTATTAAAAACATTCCAAATAATTCAAGGTGAATTATTTGACACCCAAATAAAAAAATAAAACCTACTGAAAAGATTTATATTTCAAATAGAGTTTGAAAATATTATTAAATCTTATTTGAATGAATGCAAGGGCCTATTTTGAATAATTAAAAAACCCTAAAAAGAATAAAAGATTTATTCCAAAATTGACTTCAGAATATATAAATAATCAGTGTTTGAATCCACACAAAGTTTGAGAGAAGTTTGAATTCAAATAGATGATTGAATAGATTAAACAAAATCAAAACAGAAAATCAAATTGGAAAAAGAAAAATAACAGGAGAAGAAAAAAAAAACGAAACAAAGCAGCCCAGCCCAGCTAGCCCACTAAGCCCAGCAGCCCACCTCTCCTTTTCCCCCGAAGCGTTTTCTCTCACTCACGGATGGACCCGCACAGCGAATGACAACCGGAACCCACCCCACACTCAGTCACTCGTTGACTAACCAGGCCCACGACCACGTCGTCGTCGTCCTCACCCGCCGCTGACCGCGCCCCCCTTTCTGGCCATTACTGCCGATTGAAAGCCGGCGTGAATTCGAGTTAACTACGCCATGAAGCAGCCCCGCGACCACGCCTTATTAACCGCCTCTTCCTCCTCTCCGTTTTACCCCCAACCTTCCATCCCCGTGCGCCCCCCAGGCTGCTTAATTTCGCACTACATCACCACTGTCTCCGGCGAGCTCACCGAGCAATTCCGCAGCTCCTCGCGTCCCCTCGTCCCCTCGACCACTCGAGCATGCTCACAGGAACCAGACGCATATCCCAGCGACTCCAGTTTGCCTGCACACGCCCTGGACACTCGCCTTCGCCTTGAACAGAGCACCACCGTCGTCTGCCACCTCTCCGGCGAAGCCCCTGGTAAAAATCTGACCACCCTAACCCCTCTCCTTCACACACACGTGCTCGCCACGACCCCGCGCATCTAACGGCACCTCTTTTTCTCTCTGGCGTGCACCATACTTTCACCATCATCTTCAACAGGACGAGCCCGACGCAGACACGAACTCCGGCGAGCGATTCGAGCCAACTCCGTGCGCCCCTGTCCATCCTGCAGCCACCTTGAGCATCACCGCGACCCCGCGAACCCGGTGAGCACATCCTTCCTCTCCCTCGCTTCCTGTAGCCGCCACAGCACCGCTAGCAGAGCGCCGCCGCCGCGCCCACCGTCGTCGCGCCGCCAGATCTTGGCAATGCGTTGGTAGCCGTCCGATCTGGATCGGAGTGACGCGATAGAATCTAGGCGAAGGGGTATGCTTGCTCCTGAGCCACACGATCTGTTTAAAATCTAACGCCCCTTGTTGCACGATCCGCACGAAGCGGTACAGACGAATAGCAACACGGCACATGGCCCTGTCTGTTTGAATAAAAACCAGAAATGATCTATTTGATGTTCCAATTTGAAAAATTCATAACTTTCAAACCACACGTCCAAATTTTGCAAATTTTATATCAATGGAATCAAAAAGACCAGTAATTTCTGACCATGCACTTTGTTTAGTAAAATGCTTCTGTTAAATTGATTGTTTTTGCAGAAACTTGTGTAGGCATATTTAGAATATAAAATTTGTTCTAAAATGATTTTTGAGATAAAATCTTTGGCAAATAGTTTGCTTTGAACCTACTGACCATAGAAATCAATTTGTGGTTTCAAAAATATATTTGGTGAAGGAAAAGAATAAATCTTTGAATAAAAGCATTTCTAGCCAAATAAAAATATTGATTATGGTTTAAAAATGATTTTGGAGGAAAACCTTTGGGAAATGTTTTGATTTAAAATCTCTGACCCCAAACACCAAGTTTTATGATTTGAAAATGTTTTTGGTGAACCCTATAAATATTGTTGCTTTGGTAAAGGCATTTTCTAACCACATAAAATATTGATCTGATTTAAAAATGGTTTATAAAGTAAAATCTTTTGCAAATGATTTTGCCACTTTTATAAAATGACCAATAGGTGTTTTAGAATGATTATAACCTATTAGAAACCACTTTTACAAATAAAACAATCTTTAGCATGCTTGCATGCATTGCTTTGTTTCTATGATTTTATGTGATGTTTTGCTTGAATGGTAGATTGAAATATTGCTTGCTTGATTGAATTGTAGTGGAATTTGAAGAGTGTGATTGTTGCAAGATCAAGGAGTGAACTTATACTCTCTACCAAAAAGGCAAGTGATGCTTCATACTTTTGTCCCATTATTTTCACTATGCATTAGTGATATTTCTAAGTAGGACTTGCATGGAATTTTGCTAAGTATAAACTATGCCATGGGAAATCCTAGTAGATGAAACCTTAGTAGAAATTTCCTAAGTTAAGATTCCTACTACTATCATGCTTAGCTTAGCTTAGCTAGTAGAAAACAAGGGTGGAATATATATTCATACTATGGAATATTTCTAAGCCAATGACTTGTGTTTTGTTTAATAAAACAACTAAGTGAATGAATCACCTGGGTGGAATGGAAAGAATGGTTTGTGTTGAGTGGTTATGCAAGTCCAGTATGCTGGGGAAAACTTGGGCATCACCAAGTCCAGTATGCTGGGGAAAACTTGGTATCTCACTTGTGGAATGCCACCCAGGAACAAAGAGATTTGAGATGTCAAATGTTGAGAAGCTTCAAGTGCAGCCACTTGGCATTATGGGCTCTGCCTGGATCATATAGGTTGCAATAACTTAGCCATTTGG
The DNA here is from genome assembly GCA_916181665.1 of Avena sativa. Classification (NCBI taxonomy): domain Eukaryota; kingdom Viridiplantae; phylum Streptophyta; class Magnoliopsida; order Poales; family Poaceae; genus Avena; species Avena sativa. The sequence goes on along the minus strand of OV702280.1, from coordinate 39,266,321 downwards.
ACAGTTGGTGGTAGTGGGATGATAGGTTGGAGCGCGTCCATTTGGTCTAAGGGAAGGCTTCTGAAAGGTCATGTCTTGATGAAAATCAAGTCTTGTGGGGAAAGTGCACAACCTCTGCAGATGGAAGAATCTAAGTACTTAGCCATGTCCCTGGTAAAGGACAATTTGAGCATCAAGACATGGAAGCTATCAAGAATCTCCTCATTCAAATTTCTAAGTTAAGAACTTGTGGTTGAACAAGGGTTAAAGGATCACCAATTTCTATTGGGAGATGCCTTGGGTGATTTTGTCAAGCAAAAACTTAGTGTTTTCAAATGATAAGGAAAAACTATTTTGATCAAAGCAAGCCTAAGCTCCACTTAGCCAAATGCATATAGATGATAGACTCCACTAAACTACCATAGTATCACTTGCCAATACAATTCAAATGTATTGACCCTTGTGGCTGTAACTTATTATGTTGCAGATTTGTTTGATGTTAGTGAAGTTTATTGATTAGGATTACAAGTCTACAACCAACATGACTGCCCGTGGCACTTTGAAGATGAAGGACCCCATGCTATTGTTATATTCTGCTGCATTGTAATGAGATAGCCAATTGAGCTATGTAAGATGTAATAAATTATTTTATTCCTGGTTATAAATTTGTATTGTGACCCTTGTTTCTTGATATTACATCTTAACTGTGGATGCTAGCTATTGATCCAGGGACTAGCATTGTAAACACAGGGATCTCTACCTTATTAAAGGTTGGGAACCTTACAGATGGTATCAGAGCATTGTGGTGCCTGTAGGATTGTAAACCTAGGATTGGACAAAACCCCTTAGAAAAATAGAAGTTGAATTTGTTCCAAAACTTATTTACAAACAATCTTGTATACTCTTTCCTCAACCTTTCTTGGTTTTGATTCTACATCTCTTCTATTTCAAAATTGATGGACAAATCCTACCCCATGGCCAAAGACTTCAACATGAGCAAAGGACTTCACCAACTCAAGTGATTTCAACCTTATTCTCAACAAGGACTTCAACTTGGATATCACTAAGGACTACAAATGAGACAAGAAATGTTACTCAAGAATTGGAGACTAAGGAAACACAACTTAGAAGGAACCATCATTACCTTGAAGTTTTGAGACCAAGATGCCAGAAATTCTATAAGGATACAAACATCTTGTTCATGAAGAATCAACTAAGAAGAATGGAATGATCTCAAGTGAACCATATAGTTGGACCAACATATTTAGTTTAAATCAAACACACCAACTTATGTGGTGTAGCAAAAGTATTTTGTTGCTTAAAAATGTGCTTGAAACTTTGTTGTTTGATTGAAATATTTGTTGCTTGCACATTGCTTGTGTGAAATTGTTCTGTGTGATTAGAATTATTTCCTTAGAAATATTTTGCCTATTCTAATCCCAATCCAACCCAAACAGATGACTACTCCAAGAAACTCCAACATCAAGGATGGCAACAACAACAACCAAGAGGACAACATGAGAGAACTCATAGTAACCCAAACCCAGCTAAACCAAGTGACAGCTCAATTTTTAGCCAACACCAGTGAGTTAGATCCAACCATGCAAAGGTTTTCGGAAACCCAAACCCAATTGTTGCATAAGGTGACAGATCAAATGATCAACATGGGAGACAACTCTTCCCAAGGGGTTTATGACAACAAGGATGTCAAGGATGATATTCTAAAAGGAACCCAAGCTTGCAATATTTGTGGAGACAAGGATCACACTTCCAAAGAGCATGAAGATCAATGCCCCAATTGTGAAGAGAAACATCCAACTAATCAATGCCCCACATCTCAAGCTACTTGTTTCCTGTGTGAAGGAAATAATCATGTCCCTATCCAATGCCCCATCTATTCCATAGTTCAACAAAGGAAACAAGGTGGAGTGCAACAACTGATTGCAGACTACCATAAGGGAACAACTTCTACCAAGAAGGATGAAGACAAAGGAAAATCTCAGCTTGCACCTCCATGCAATATGACTCAATTTGATGGATCAAAGAGGAGACATATGTACTATCCAAGGAAAAGATCAAGGAGACCAGGAAACTTTCCTACCTTTGAGATAAGATATGAAGAACATGAACTAGAAGCACTCCTAGCTTTGGAGAAACCCAAGAAGCAGAAAGACAAAATCCAAGTGCACTGTTGCCACTGCAAAGAGATGGGAAACTATGAAAATGAATGTCCAGAGAAGAAGAAGAAGTATAACGAAATTATCCAAATATGGTGCAACAACTGCAAAGAGCTAGGCCATTATGTGTCAACTTGTCCACAGAAGATACGTGAGGAACTCAATCTTGTCACATGTTACAACTGTGGTAACCAAGGACATTATGCAAGCAATTTTCCAGAAAATATGAAGCACAAGATAAAGCCTATGAAGGATCTCAACCTTGTCACATGTTTCAAGTGTGGAAACAAAGGACACTATGCAGATGTTTGCCCAGAGAAGTATCATCAAGATCCCAAGCAAGCCAAGAAGTAATCTAGTTGGAAAATTTTAAGGGTGGTAGTACCCTAGTTGTTTTGAGCCAACTTGTAACCCCTAGACTCCCCAAATCTCGAGACGAGATTTATTTTAAGGGTGGTAGCCTGTCACATCCCAAGATTTTCCAAATCTTGTAATGTGAAAAACAAATAAACAAAATAAATAATTGTGGAAATTTAGGGTGAAAAGAAACTTTTGTTTCTAAATGGAAACTTAAAATCCCATCTTGAACAAACAATGGTTAATGTTTGAATCCAAACTATATTTAAATCAAGTGAAATGCATTCTTCATAAATGCATCTGGAAATTTAAACACTTGGAAAATAAACCAAAACCCTAAAACCCTAATGGAATAAAATCATTTCCAAGATATCTCTACGACTATGGATTTTATCCATATAAAAATTTGTCAACAAACATTTACAAATGATCAAGAATGACAAATAGAAATATTATAAAACCATAGAAATTTGTTTCACTTAATTTGGAGCCATAAATAAAATCTTATGAATTTAATAAGATAAGGGAATTGAATTCCCCAAAGCTAATAAAGCACTTATCTAAAATCCATACCAAATGGTGAGCAAATAATCCTAAGGAGATTTAAAAGGATAAACAAATATTAAATAAGATTTTACAAATTGGAATCACCAAGGTTGGATCTTTAAATAGGAAGATATGGATTTTGTAAGTTAGAGAAAGAAATATTAAATAAAGAATATTTAAAGACCAAATTAAATCTTGGCCAAATCCATAAGCAAATGGAATAAATATAATCCAAATCCAAATAAAATAAATAGATAAAGAATTTTCCAAATAAAATAAAGTGGCATTAACCAAATTCTATTTCTATTTTGGAATAAAGACAAAATCCCTATTAAGAAATGATTAAATAAATCATGGGAAAATAGAATTTGGAATTTACCCAAGTGGAAAAAAGTTATTTAATTAACTCAAATAAGGTCAAAGAAATCTTCCAAGTAAAATTTATGGATTTAAAACCATATTTAATTTCATTAGAATAAAGACAAGTACCCAAATTAAAATGATTAATAAATCCTATTAAAAACATTCCAAATAATTCAAGGTGAATTATTTGACACCCAAATAAACAAATAAAACCTACTGAAAAGATTTGAAAAGATTTATTTCAAATAGAGTTTGAAAATATTATTAAATCTTATTTGAATGAATGCAAGGGCCTATTTTGAATAATTAAAAAACCCTAAAAAGAATAAAATATTTATTCCAAAATTGACTTCAGAATATATAAATAATCAGTGTTTGAATCCACACAAAGTTTGAGAGAAGTTTGAATTCAAATATATGTTTTAATAGATTAAACAAAATCAAAACAGAAAATCAAATTGGAAAAAGAAAAATAACAGGAGAAGAAAAAAATACGAAACAAAGCAGCCCAGCCCAGCTAGCCCACTAAGCCCAGCAGACCACCTGTCCTTTTCCCCCGAAGCGTTTTCTCTCACTCACAGATTGACCCACACAACGAATTACAACCGGACCCCACCCCACACTCTCTCACTCGCTGACTAACCAGGCCCACGACCACGTCGTCGTCGTCCTCACCCGCCGCTGACCGCGCCCCCCTCTCTGGCCATTACTGACAATTCTAAAGCCGACGTGAATTCGCGTTAACTACGCCTTGAAACAGCCCCGCGACCATGCCTTCTTAACCGCCTCTTCCTCCTCTCCGTTTTACCCCCAACCTTCCATCCCCGTGCCCACCGAGGCTTCTTAATTTTGCACTACACCGCCACTGTCTCCGGCAAGCTCACCGAGCAATTCCGGCAGCTCCTCGCCTCCCCTCGTCCCCTCGACCACTCGAGCGTGCTCACAGGAACCAGACGCATATCCCAGTGACTCCAGTTCGCCTGCGCACGCCCTGGACACTCGCCTTCGTCTTGAACAGAGCACCACCGTCGTCTGCCACCTCTCCGGCGAAGCCCCTGGTAAAAATCTAACCGCCCTAACCCCTCTCCTTCACACGCACGTGATCGCCACGACCCCGCACATCTAACGGCGCCTCCTTTTCTCTCTGGCGTGCACCGTACTTTCGCCATCATCTTCAATAGGACGAGCCCGACGCAGACACGAACTCCGGCGAGCAATTTGAGCCAACTCCGTGCGCCCCTTTCCATCATGCGGCCACCTTGAGCATCACCGCGACCCCGCGAACCCGGTGAGCACATCCTTCCTCTCCCTCGCTTCCTGTAGCCGCCGCAGCACCGCTAGCAGAGCGCCGCCGCCGCGCGCCACCGTCGTCGCGCCGCCAGATCTTGGCAATGCGGTTGGTAGCCGTCCGATCTGGATCGGAGTGACGCGATAGAATCTAGGCGAAGGGGTACGCTTGATCCTGAGCCGCACGATCTGTTTAAAATCTAACGCCCCTCGTTGCACGATCCACACGAAGCGGTACAGACGAATAGCAACACGCCATGTGGCCCTGTCTGTTTGAATAAAAACCAGAAATGATCTATTTGATGTTCCAATTTTAAAAATTCGTAACTTTCAAACCACACGTCCAAATTTTGCAAATTTTATATCAATGGAATCAACAAGACAAGTACTTTCTGACCATGCACTTTGTTTAGTAAAATGCTTCTGTTAAATTGATTTTTTTTGCAGAAACTTGTGTAGGCATATTTAGAATATAAAATTTGTTCTAAAATGATTTTTGAGATAAAATCTTTGGAAAATAGTTTGCTTTGAACCTACTGACCATAGAAATCAATTTGTGTTTTCAAAAATATAATTGGTGAAGCAAAAGAATAAATCTTTGAATAAAAGCATTTCTAGCCAAATAAAAATATTGATTATGGTTTAAAAATGATTTTGGAGGAAAACCTTTGGGAAATGTTTTGATTTAAAATCTCTGACCCCAAACACCAAGTTTTATGATTTGAAAATGTTTTTGGTGAACCCTATAAAGATTGTTGCTTTGGTAAAGGCATTTTCTAACCACATAAAATATTGATCTGATTTAAAAATGGTTTATAAAGTAAAATCTTTTGCAAATGATTTTGCCACTTTTATAAAATGACCAATAGGTGTTTTAGAATGATTATAACCTATTAGAAACCACTTCTACAAATAAAACAATCTTTAGCATGCTTGCATGCATTGCTTTGTTTCTATCATTTTATGTGATGTTTTGCTTGAATGGTAGATTGAAATATTGCTTGCTTGATTGAATTGTAGTGGAATTTGAAGAGTGTGATTGTTGCAAGATCAAGGAGTGAACTTATACTCTCTACCAAAAAGGCAAGTGATGCTTCATACTTTTGTCCCATTATTTTCACTATGCATTAGTGATATTTCTAAGTAGGACTTGCATGGAATTTTGCTAAGTATAAACTATGCCATGGGAAATCCTAGTAGATGAAACCTTAGTAGAAATTTCCTAAGTTAAGATTCCTACTACTATCATGCTTAGCTTAGCTTAGCTAGTAGAAAACAAGGGTGGAATATATATTCATACTATGGAATATTTCTAAGCCAAGGACTTGTGTTTTGTTTAATAAAACAACTAAGTGAATGAATCACCTGGGTGGAATGGAAAGAATGGTTTGTGTTGAGTGGTTATGCAAGTCCAGTATGCTGGGGAAAACTTGGGCATCACCAAGGCCAGTATACTGGGGAAAACTTGGTATCTCACTTGTGGAATGCCACCCAGGAACAAAGAGATTTGAGATGTCAAATGTTGAGAAGCTTCAAGTGCAGCCACTTGGCATTATGGGCTCTGCCTGGATCATATAGGTTGCAATAACTTAGCCATTTGGACAGTTGGTGGTAGTGGGATGATAGGTTGGAGCGCGTCCATTTGGTCTAAGGGAAGGCTTCTGAAAGGTCATGTCTTGATGAAAATCAAGTCTTGTGGGGAAAGTGCACAACCTCTGCAGATGGAAGAATCTAAGTACTTAGCCATGTCCCTGGTAAAGGACAATTTGAGCATCAAGACATGGAACCTATCAAGAATCTCCTCATTCAAATTTCTAAGTTAAGAACTTTTGGTTGAACAAGGGTTAAAGGATCACCAATTTCTATTGGTAGATGCCTTGGGTGATTTTGTCAAGCAAAAACTTAGTGTTTTCAAATGATAAGGAAAAACTATTTTGAGCATAGCAAGCCTAAGCTCCACTTAGCCAAATGCATATAGATGATAGACTCCACTAAACTACCATAGTATCACTTGCCAATACAATTCAAATGTATTGACCCTTGTGGCTGTAACTTATTATGTTGCAGATTTGTTTGATGTTAGTGAAGTTTATTGATTAGGATTACAAGTCTACAACCAACATGATTGCCCGTGGCACTTTGAAGATGAAGGACCCCATGCTATTGTTATATTCTGCTGCATTGTAATGAGATAGCCAATTGAGCTATGTAAGATGTAATAAATTATTTTATTCCTGGTTATAAATTTGTATTGTGACCCTTGTTTCTTGATATTACATCTTAACTATGGATGCTAGCTATTGATCCAGGGACTAGCATTGTAAACACAGGGATCTCTACCTTATTAAAGGTTGGGAACCTTACAATGTCGTAGGTGATGGTGAAGCCACGCTTCTTGTCCTTCACCTTGACGATGTCCTTAAGGCGGAGCTTGACGGATTCGCTCGAGAAGTTGTCCATGGAGATGCGGAGGCTATCCCTTGTATCGCTGGTATACTCGTGCATGAGCTTCGCGCGTTGCTGCAGAGGTTGGATTTGCCTGATGAACCAGCACATGGCTAGGTCCAAGCCGGTCAAACCCGTCTCTATGAACCATTCTATCCGCCTTATGGCGCGGGAAGCATCAAGGTGGGAGGGAACGGAGGCCTGGGATCTCCATGACGAGGCTTCAGTGGCGGCTCCATCAACGAAGTCCGGGTACGTTACTTGTCGGCCAGACAGAGGAATGTCTGGGCCGTAGAAGTACGTCCGTTGCCAATTTTTGCAGGACTCGTGGCCGACAATGTCGGGGAACCGCCGGCCAGGTCGAATCTTCAAGCTTATGGTGCCTCACTTCCTAAGTTCTTCCTTACTAGCTCCGGCTTCACGTTTGACGGTGAAGAAGTACATGAAGAGGTCTAGACTAGGCTTTATCCCTAAGTATCCCTCGCAGAGCGCCGCGTAGTTGCTAAGCACTATGATACTATTGGGAGAAAGATTCTAGGGCTGGACTTTGTAGTGTTTTAAGACGGAGAGGAAGAAGTTGGAGATGGGTAGGGAAACGCCGCGTACCAGTTGGGCTTTGAGGTACACCTTTTCTCCCTCTTGGGGAGAAGGTGTCACCTCGCCGGCCGGCACCGCCCGCCAGACGAGCCCCTCCGTCGAAGGGAGGTAGCCCTCGGCGATCAGCTCTTGCATGTCACGGTCGGTAATATCTGAGCCGCGCCAGTCGCCCTTGTGCGAGTCCAGTTCCTCCTCCAACGGCTCTAGCGCCGCTAGATGATGGTCGACGGGGATGACCAAACCCTCTGGGGGCACGACGATGGAGCTCGCCGGCTTCGCCGCGGCTTCGCTTGGTGCCCCCATGGAAGGAGAAGTGCTGCTAGCCATGGAGTGAGTACGGAGGTCACTGGTGCGGATTGGGGCTAGGGTTTTTCAAGAGTTTTCGCGGAGAGATCGAGGAGGCACGCACTGGAGGAATAAGACGATGCGAGGAGAATGAGGTAAAAAGTGGAAATTCCACCATGGTTACTATTTATCATATCCAACGTCAAGATTCGTGCAGCTTGATAGGATGGTTGCCGCGTAGACAACGTGTTTGCGAATGTGCGCGGAAATTTCGCCACATCTCCAACCGTCGCCGCCAACGGTTCGTATCGCTCGCGCGGGAAAATCGGACATGATTGTGTTCTCTGCATGTGTGAGTTACGAGGTGTCGCTGACCTAAGCCTACGTCGTCCTGGCTGACATAGGCAGATGAGCCGTCACGTCGGAAGATTCCTGCATGGACGGATCCAATCCGGCTACGGAAGAGTACGATGGAAGATTCAACATTTCTCCGACTTACATATTGAAGACGGAGAAAGCCTTGCAGGGTTCTTTGGGAGGACTACAAGATATTGCTTGACGTTTTGCCGACATCCATCTAGACGGAGCATTCCACACGAAGAGGCAAGACGGCGCAAGATCTCGGAGTTCTCCGGGGGCTACTGTTGGGGATATGCTATATGGGTATCCTCATAGCATGTCTCCTATCCGGATAACCCAGGTGGCCCACAGTTGGTAGCATGGCCCATGGACTGCTGGGCGGCCCAGTTAGATGGATCTAGAAGGGAGGCCCATGCCGGATAAAGGAAGGCTACGGTTGGAGTCACCGACGTACCCGGAGCAGTGGAGTGCAAGATACACAAGACTAGTAATAGACGGTGTAGGACTCTATGACCTGTCCGTCTAGGACTTTTCCCTGTAACCCTAGGACCTGGCGACTATATAAGTCGGGCCTATGGGAGCCTTTAGGTCATCAATTCAGACAACCTCGCACAGCGAACCAATCTCTGTAACTCGGCGTATTGCCCTTATAATGATTTATAGCAGGAGTAGGATTCCGCCACCGTTGTGGGATCTGAACCTGGGTAAGATGTGTTACCTCGTACCCGTCAACCGTCCACCTTCTCCCACGTCTCTAAACACGCACTGTGAGGACCCCTCCATGGCGTACTCGTCGGCAATACCACGACATTGTCGGTCTTCGAGGATAAGTTCTCTATGGATGTATATCAACTCGTTGCTTGTATCTCGATTGATAGATCTTGGTGCTCAGTTGTTCATATCGTAGGAATTTTTTTTGTTTTCTATGCTGCAAACCCAACACCCCTCTCTTATTTATCCCATGATCTTATCCCTCCATCAGTTTGTTTTATCTAGGAACGAGAAAAAGCGTGACCGCCATTAGTTCATCGACTTGCTGACATTCTGGCTAACCACATCGTCATCCGTGAGCGCAAGGAGATGCGCCTAGATGTCCACATCGTCCCTGTCTAAATAATTGGAGCAATAGGGCCCCTAGGCGTCATGATCATCGTCGCTTTCCTATCGGTCTGCCGCTGTCCTTCGCCAATTCCGGCGGCTCTACTTCGTCCCTGCCGTCTCTGACCCTTTCATGACCTTACCGGTGAGCCTGATCTTTCCATGGACCTCTTCTATGCCTCAATCCCCATCCGTACCATGCTACCGGCATTAACGTCCCATCCTTCCGCAGGTGCTCATCACCGGTGACTTCCAGTGTGCCCCAGGACTATGCGGCACCCGTTTCTGGTCTGCTACGACACCGCGCGTCACCCAGTTTGGCCTATGTGAGCTTCCTCAATCATTTTCATCTCAGTCCGCGCGTGCTTAGCTGTAGTTTCAGTTCCTTCAGTAAGTTCAGGGAGCTATTGATGACTAGATTCCTGCACCAACAATAGGGTTATTGCAGTACTTGTAGCAGCAAATATTTAAGAGTTTGTCCCGATGGGAGATTGACGAATGGAAACAGCACGACCCCGCAACCACGTTGTCGATGTAGCTATGTGTTGCACCCAAACCGTGGTTTGGAAATAGCCTATTCTATAAGTTACTAGAACAATGATAATTGAGAGAGGTTTAAAGTATCTAATAACAAAACACTTTTAACAAGAACAAAATAAACTAAGACATAAAGTAAAAAAGAATATGAACTAAATTAAAGAGATTATAGTTGTAGGATTGAATGGAATGAGAGAGGGCTTCTAGGCTTCGGTCTCACTAGTACTAGATGGGCAAATATATGTGTGATATATAAGAGATTCCTCAAACAAATAAACGTTCCCCATTTGATTACCGGGTTTTCACTCTGTGTGCACTATGCATGATTCTTGCGCATCACCGCAATGCAAAAAGGCACTCCCGGATCAAAGGATCACATAAACTCATCTTAGATCACAATAAATTCTAACTTAGCACACTAGATCATACCTCAACCTAGAATTGAATCAATCACTCACACATGGATTAACAGCAAAAACATATTTAAATATATAATGATGTCACAACCATGTTTAATCTTATAATTACTAAACACAAGAGAGAGAGAGAGAGGGAGATGGAGATGATGATGGAGATGGAGATTGATGCGTGGTGGTGGTGATGTCTTACTTCTACTCCTCTTCTTCTTGCTTGGATGCCTTGATGGTGATGGTGTTGAGGGAGATCTACATCTCGGAGGTGTGGTTGAGGGAGAGCTCCGCCGCCGTGGAGATCGGATGGGTGGCGGCGACGGTAGGGCTTCGCCCCTGAAGGGATATGGTGTTCTGTTCTTGTTTCTTGACTCCTACCACCTTTATATAGGCCTTAGAAGTTCCCTAGATCGCCCCCAATACCGTCATATGGCTTAGGGAAGGTTCTGGAGAAGTCCAGGGTCGAAAACAAGTCGTTTCCGACCTTTTTCCCAACTATACGGCCAAAAAAATGGCTCTGGTCGTATAGTTGGTCGTTAATTTTTTTGGTGTCGCAGTGTTTTGGCTGCCATTTCTTCATACGAACTCCGATTTGAGTGTTTTTCGATTCATTGGATTCGTATCGACAAGGGCTAGAACCAAGTGGTATTGGTTTGAGAAGTTAGAAAATTCACTTTTTCCAACACCTCAAATGGCTAAGTATGGTCCCTGCAACTCCTCCATACTATGCTCTCTTTGTTCCTTTTGCCTTTTTTTATACATAATCATCATCAACACCTACACACATGTCAAAGACAAGGAAGAGGGATAAAATTCTACCTAAACTACTAAATGTGCAAAGCTCATATGAAAATGAATGAAAACAGAAACCATGCATATTTGGCATAACTGCAGCTAGATAAAGCATGAGATGGATGGTTGATATGCATAAAATACTTCTGTAAAAGTGTACATAAATTCCACTCATCAACCTTCCCAAGCTTAGACTCTGCTCATCCCGAGCAGTAATGTCGATAAATAATATGAGGGGAATTTTGCTTGCCATTGAAAATCAGTATGCCTTGCATCCTTATTTTTCTTGCAAGCTCAAAGAGAGTAAACATGTACTCATACAAGGCAATACAAGCTCAGTTATAAAGACCAGCAAAGATTCATCAAAACTTATATGCTCCATGTTAATAGTGAATCTAACTTGCAAGCAAACTTGTGATTCTCTTATTGCATTGCACCTTTTGTATAACTTTTCATATAATTATTTTTATAAGGCAAAACTTAGTCATAAATAGATGTCAAGCATAAATAGGAATAAAGTTTATCGATTCTACCCAATCATGTCATCTAGTTAAGGCTCTCAAGTGCAAACATCAGTTATTGAGCTTTCAAAAAGTTTATCTCTTAGTAACGAGATTTATGCCAAAAGGAAATACCAGAACATGTCAAAATAAGCATATCATTAGGGTGTCTCATTTGATCATCCACATCAATGAATCATGACTATCAAACACTCCTTTTCTATTCTTTGTCTTTCTAAAACTTTAGTTCATTAGTAATGAGATCATGCCAACTTAGTGTGTTTAATCATACTGTACAGACTAAGAATGGATACTCGTGACCATTACCAAGGTTTCCCTTTTTGGTATAATGATTTCTCATAACGGTCAGAGGAGTATTCCCTCTTTTGCTTTGAATGCAAGCCCGTGAGAATACCAATGCATACCCAAATATAGCATTTCTGCTACATATGTTGGGAAACTCATAGCCAACTCCAAGAGTTTCCTCATTTTGGATTATTCAAAGGCTAGCGAAGTTGTTAGCATCCCATGTTGTGTTACAATGGTGCAGACACGCATAAAGCCATATCATACTTTAATCAACAGGTCAAGATTTGGCATGCATCTCAATTACGGCTAAACATTAGTTTCTTCAAACAAATCCTTTCAAATAGTACTATCAATTCGATCATCACATCTGTGGCGTTGAGAATTTTTAAGGCTAAACTCTTAAGACAATTAACCAACACCTTATTTGGCATATAACTCAAAACTTTGAAATATCATTTCCAATTGACAACTCCTTCCGTAAGCAAACTATCAAGTCTATCATTTTTACATTATGGTGTAAGATCCCACCTTTATAAAGGTAAAGATCCCTGTGATTGCAATGCTAGTCCCTGGATCAATTACTAGCATCCACAGTTTAAGATGAAGTACACAGAAACAAAGGTCATTATTACAATGTCATTCTAGAGATAACATAGACTTTACAATTCCATAGCCATAGGCTAGTACAAGAGTTTTAACTTAACAATATAAATATAAGTCTTCATCTTCATGTGCCATAGGCAAGCATGTTGAGTGTAGACTCATAAACCCTAATCATCATCAGAGTAACCTACAACATCACAAGTTACAGCCATAGTGGGTCAATACATTGGAATAGTATTGGCAAGTGATACCTTAGTAGAATATTAGCATCTAGTTACTACATGAATTTTGGCTAAGTGTAGCTTAGGCTTGCTTTGCTTAAAATAGGTTTTACCTATCAGTTGAAAACACTAAGTTTTTGTTTGGAAAAAACTCCCAAGGAACCACCAATAGAAATTGGTGAACCTTCACCCTTATTCAACCACAAGTTTTAACTTAGAAAGTTGGGATGAGGAGATTCTTGATAGCTTCCATGTCTTGATGCTCAAATTTTCCATTACTGGGAACACGACTAAGTACTTAGTTTCTTCCATCTGCAGAGGTGGTGCACTTTCCCCACAAGACTTGATTTTCACCAAGACAGGACCTTTCAGAAGCCTTCCCTTAGACCAAAATGGACGCGCTCGAAACCTATCAATCCCCTACCACCAACTGTCCATTTGGCTAAGTTATTGCAACCTATATGATCCAGGCAGAGCCCATAATGCTATGTGGCTGCACTAGAAGCTTCTTAACATTTGGCATCTCAAATACCTTTGTTCCTAGGTGGCAATACACAAGTGAGATACACAAGGTAAACCATGGAAATGGGCCTTGTGTAACCACTCAACCAAAAACCACCAAGCAATTACCATTCCACCCAGGTGTTTCATTCACTTAGTTGTTTTATTAAGCAAAAACATAAGTCAAAGACTTAGCAATATTTTTCCATAGCATGTATATATTCCACCCTTGGTTGCTACTAGCTAGGCTAAGCATGTCAATAGCAAGTATCTTAACTTAGAGAAAATTCTAACAATTCTACAAGTACTAGGATTTCCCAAGCATATCATATAGTTACTTAGAAAAATATTCATGCAAGCCCTATACAAAATATTTCTAATGCATAGTCAAAATATTGGGACAAAAATATGAAGCACCACTTGCCTTGGTAGTTGGGGGAGTAGCAACAATCCTCACAATCACAATCACCACTAGCACCAAAATCTACACATAAAATGATAGCACCAAATTCACATATCAAAATAAACAAGCAAAAATATATGAATGCATGCAAATGCCATGTGATGATTTTTCTAAATCAAACAAGACAAGTGGAACAGTACTGAATCATAAAAATAACAATTATACACTAAATAAAATCAATTTGTCCCTTAAAACATTTTCTATATAATTTTTATACACAAAATGAGCTTACAAATGTATCTGCAAAAACAACTAAGTTTACAGAAGCAATTCATTAAACAAAGTGTATGGTTGGATATAATTCTTTCTCCCGATTCCAATGATATAAAATTTACAAAATTTGAACGTGTGGATCAAAAGTTATGAATTTTGCAAATTTGAACATCTAATAGATCTAATCCAGATTTTTAAATCAAACTACAGCCACGCGGCGCTTTCTGATTGGTTGATACCGTTTTGGCTGGATCACGCTCGTGAGCCGCTGGATCTAAATGAGATCCCGCGGTCTAGATCTGACCGTACCCTTTCGTCTAGCTTCTAATCCTAGCCACTGATCCCAGATCTAACGGATTTGAACGCATATGCCACAAACGGGCGGCGCAAATGGTGAGCACGGTGGCGGCGCGTTTGTCGATGACGCTCTGGCGAGACTAGAGAGTAAAAGTGAGGGCTCCGGTGCTTACCGAGGTCGTGGAGACACGGCGAAGCTCAACGTGCGGCTGGATGGGGTCGGGGCGCACGGACACGGCGAGGATTCCTCGTCGGAGTTGTGGGCGGTTTCGGGTGTGCTCGGTCGTCGTCGCTAGGGTTGCTACAGGGCATTAGAGAGGAAAAGGTGGGCAGTGTTAGATGCGCACTGACATTGCGAGTGTGCGAGTTTGAACCAGAGAGTAAGGGGAGGGCTAGGTTTACCGTGTGAGCTCGTCAGAGTTGAGTGCTTCGTCGGGCTCGCGTAGTCGTTGACGTTGGCGACGTTCTGGGTTGTCCTAGCACATAGCATCGGTGTTAAACGACGCGCAAGGATGCAGTGAACATGCTAGCAAGACTAGGAGGCAAGGGGCGGGGAGTTCTCACCGGAATTTGCCGCCGGAGACGCTCGGTACCGCGGCGGAGTGAGATTGATTGTGGGCAGCCTGGTGGCTCTCTGTGGTTGTGGCTTGAGGGAAACTGAGCGGAAGGAGGAGGGGGTTAAATAGCCGGGGCGAGAGAGGGAATTACGCTGGCGTTTACTCGCAATCAAGCTCAGAATCAAATCATAGAAACGGACGCGGCTGTGCTGGTTGCGGCGTTATTTTGGGGACGAAGGTGACTTGGCGCGTGGGTCCGGGGTGTCAGCGAGGGAGGGGTACGCGTGCGGGTGAGAAACAGAGAGAAAAGAAAACTCCCGGGTGGGTTGGTTCTGTTATTGGGCCGAAAGATTAGCGCCCGGCCTATTTCTATTTCTTTTATCTTTTTCCTTTTCTGTTTTGATTTTCTGGAATCAATTTCAAATGGTTTTCAAATGGGTTTGAATTCAAACTTGTTCTGAATTTTTGCAAAGTAGAACTTGCACCTTTTTAGCTACAGAACAAAGTTGCTCACTCAAAATACTTTGGCCCATTGGGATTTAAAATAAACAATGCCTTTATCACTTATGTAATAAGGACATATGCTTGGTTTTTAAATACATATTTTGTTTTGAAAATCTTTGTTCAAGCTTTGGAAAATATCAATCAATCATATGATCAATTCTTTTCTGGTGAAAACAAATATTCTCTTTTTATAGAGTAGCATTAAGGCTATTGCCTTGCTTACATAAAATAATAGATCACAAAGTTTCTATTTTGAAGAAATGATCCTAAAATGATTATGCATGCATGAATGATATGCAAACTTTGAAATCTTGATTTTTGGGATGTTACAAATCTAACCCCCTTAAGGTGAATCTCGCCCTCGAGAATCGGATTGGCCAGCAAATAGGTGAGGGTGGTTTTTCCGAAGGTCATCTTCTCTTTCCCATGTTGCTTCTTCTTCGGAATGATGGTTCCACTGAACTTTGCAGAATTTACGGACTTTGTCCGAGTAACTCTTTCTGTAGTCTCAAGAATCTTGATAGGTTTATCCTCATCAGTAAGATCACTTTCCAATTGGACCTCCTCCAATGGTATAGTATCCTTCAAAGAGGTCTCCTCCATCTCCGGATGGCATTTCTTTAGCTGACTCACATGAAACACATTATGAATGACAGACAATGATTTCGGCAATTCAATCTCATAAGCTACTTCTCCTCTATGACTCAGAATCTTGAATGGTCCAACATATCTTGGGGCCAATTTTCCTTTGACTCCAAATCTCTTCACTCCACGAAGTGGTGACACTCTAAGATAAGCTCTATCACCCACCTCATAGGTGACTTCTCTACGCTTAGGATCTGCGTAGCTCTTCTGTCGGGACTGTGCTATCTTCAATCTGTCCTTTACTAACTTGACTTTCTCTTCAGCCTCTTTGATTAGTTCTGGCCCGAACAAGTTTCTTTCTCCCACACCATTCCATAGCAATGGGGTAGTACACTTTCTCCCATAGAGAAACTCAAACGGTGCCATCTCAATACTGGCTTGATAGCTGTTGTTATAAGAGAATTCTGCGTAAGGCAGACTTTCATCCCAACTAGCTCCATAGTCTAGGGCACATGCCCTCAACATATCCTATAGAATCTGGTTGGTCCTTTCTGTCTGTCCATCAGTCTGGGGATGAAAAGCAGTACTGAATTCCAATCTCGTTCCCAATGACTCATGCAGTTGCCTCCAAAAATGTGAAGTGAATTAAGTTCCCCTATCAGACACAATACTCTTGGGTACTCCATGTAGACACACAATCCTATTCATATAGATCTTGGCCAACTTAGCACTTGGTATAGGTTGTCTTCACAGGTATAAAATGAGCCACTTTAGTTAGACGATCCACTACTACCCAAATAGAATCATATCCTGACTGGGTCCTTGGCAATCCGGTGATGAAATCCATGCCAATCCTGTCCCACTTCCAAACAGGAATAGGTAGTGGTTGTAACAATCCTGCTAGTTTCTGATGTTCCGCTTTCACTCTACTACATACATCACACAAAGCAATATGTTCGGCGATGTCCTTCTTGAGTTTATTCCACCAAAATCTTTCCTTCATATCCATGTACATTTTGGTGTTACCCGGATGAATGGAATATGGCGAGTTATGTGCTTCTTGCAAAATCAGTTTCCGAAGTTCCGGGTCTTGCGGGACGCAGATACATTTTCCATACCATAAAGTACCCTGTTCATCTTCATGGAATCCTTTGGCTTTTCCTTTACCAATGTTTTCCTCAATCTCTTCAATTTCCTTGTCCGTCTTTTGGGCTTCCTTGAGTTTGTACAACAAGGTGGGTTGAACATCCAATGACATGAGATGTACCTCAGGCACAATCTCCAATCTGAGGTCTCTAAATTGGGCACACAGATCATCTGGCAACTCTCCCTTAGTAAGGCCATTCACAAATACCTTATGGCTTAGAGCATCTGCTACAACATTTGATTTACCGAGATGGTATTGCAAACTCAAGCCATAATCCTTGATGAGTTCTAGCCATCTTCTTTGTCTCATGTTGATCTCTTTCTGAGTAAAGATATACTTCAAACTTTTGTGATCTATGAACACTTCACATCACTTTCCCAAAAGATAATGTCTCCATGTTTTGAGTGCATGGACAACAGAGGCTAACTCTAAATCATGAGTAGGATAATTCACCTCATGAGTTTTGAGTTGTCTCGAGGCATAAGCCACAACTTTCCCTTCTTGCATCAGAGCTGCACCTAATCCATGATGAGATGCATCACAATAAACTTGGAAATCCTTCTCCAAATCTGGCAGACATAGGACTGGTGCTGTCACTAGTCTCTTCTTCAATTCTTGGAAACTGAGTTCACATCCTTTAGTCCAAGCAAATTTCTTGTCTTTCTTTAGTAACTCCGCATTGGCTTAGCTACCTTGGAGAAATTCTCAATGAATCTTCTATAGTATCCTGCCAATCCAAGAAAACTACGAACTTCTTTCACTAACTTAGGAGATTCCCATTCAGTTACAGCTGAAACTTTTGCGGGATCAACTGCTACACCATCTCCTGACACGATGTGTCCAAGAAATCCAACTTCATTCAACTAGAATTCACACTTGCTGAATTTGGCATACAACTTATGCTCTCTAAGCTTCTTAAGTATCAAACGCAAATGTCCCTCATGCTCTTCTTTGCTCTTGGAGTAGATCAAAATGTCATCGATGAAAACGATAACAAACTTGTCAAGGAACTCCATGAACACCTTGTTCATCATATTCATGAAGTAAGCTGGTGCATTGGTCAAACCAAATGGCATCACGGTGTACTCATACAATCCATACCTAGTGGTGAAAGCAGTCTTAGGTATGTCTTCTTCCTTTATCTTAAGCTAAAAATAACCTGATCGAAGATCAATCTTTGAGAACACACAGGCTCCTTCTAACTGATCAAACAAGTCATTGATTCTGGGCAAAGGATATTTGTTCTTGATAGTCACCTCATTGAGTGAACGATAATCGATGCATAAACTTTCACTTCTATCTTTCTTTTCCACAAACAAGACTGGTGCTCCCCAAGATGAAGAACTTGGTTGAATAAATCCTTTCTGCAACTGTTCTCCAAGTTGTTTCTTGAGTTCTTTCAACTCATCAACTGACATCTTGTAAGGTCTCTTTGCTATTAGTCCTGATCCTGACAGCAAGTCAATCAGAAATTCCACATCTCTATCTAGTGGCATTCCCGGCAATTCTTCCGTAAACACATCCGAATATTCTCTCACAATGGGTACACAGTCTATGCTAACCCCCTTAAGAGAATTTAGCTTACGCCCTTTTGACTCAAAGTTAGACTTGAATCTAATCCGTTTCTTATCCGGGGTTGTGAGTGCGACAGTACGATTGGCACAATCTAGTACTCCTTCATACTTGGTCATCCAGTCCATTCCCAAAATTACATCCAGTCCTTGGGAATCCAAGATTATCAGACTAACTGGAAACTTGTGCTTTCCAAATTCTACCACTAGATCACGACATCCAAGACTTACTATCATATCTCCACCGGGAGAACTTACTTTTATTGGACACCCAATATTTTCAGTTGGAAACCAATTTCTATCAACAAATGCTTTTGATATGAATGAATGTGATGCACCAGTATCAAAAAGAACAAGTGCTGGAATAAAATTGAGTTTGAACTTACCAACCATAGCATCGGACTCCTCATAAATCTCTTCCACATTGATGTGGTTCACTTGTCCCTTCTGGAAAGGGTTGGGCTTGGTGGTTCCTTCAACTTTCTTTTCTGGGCACTCATTTGCATAATGCCCCAGCTTCTTACACTTGAAACATTCAACCTGACCGATATCTCTTTTTGCAGGCTGACTACCACTTCCACTTCTACCTCCGCTGTGGTGACTCTTGTGTCCACTCTTGTGGTTCTTGTACTTGTCATTATCATGACTACGGTGATGCTTGTTGTCATGATGGCGGTTGTGGCTGTGGTGGTTGTTGTACTTTCCATGTTTGTGGGATCCAGAACTCCCACTATCATCATGATAGGAACGCTTGTGAGCCGATCCCGAGCTGTGCTTCCTCTTTCTGCTTTCAACCTGTTTCATCTTGTTCTCCAAGATGGTAGCCTTGTCACAAAGTGATTGGTAGGTTGGGACATAGGCAACAGATATCTGTAGATTCAGTTCATCGTTCAATCCTTCGAGGAATTTCTCCTCCCTTGACATCAGTATCAACTTCATCCGGTGCATAACGCGCCAGATTGTTGAACTCCTCAATATATTCAGCCACGCTGGGGTGACGCTGCTTCAGGTTATGGAACTCCTTCTTCTTCAAATTCATCACCCCGGATGAGATGTGAGCTGTGCGGAAACCATCCTCAAAGATAGCCCAAGTTACATCCTCAATGGGAGTGGTGATCTGAAAGTTATCCGACCAAGTTGCTGCTGGTCCTTCCAACAGATGTGCTGCAAACCTGACCTTCTCCTCGTCGGTGCAGCCGACAGTTACCAAATCCTTGTTCACCGAACGTAGCCAATCATTGGCCACCATTGGATTAGTGGTACCTAAGAACTTTGCAGGCCTCAGTCTTAGGAATCTGGTGAGCATGTCAAATCCTGGTGGATTGTTGTTGTTGTTGTTGTTGTTATTGTTGTTGTTGTTGTTGTTGTTGTTGTTGTTGTTGTTGTTGTTGTTGTTGTTGTTGTTGTTGTTGTTGTTGTTGTTGTTGTTGTTGTTGTTGTTGTTGTTGTTGTTGTTGTTGTTGTTGTTGTTGTTGTTGTTGTTGTTGTTGTTGTTGTTGTTGTTGTTGTTGTTGTCGTTGTCGTTGTTGTTGTTGTCATTGTCGTTGTTGTCGTTGTTGTTGTTGTTGTTGTTGTCGTTGTCGTTGTTGTTGTTGTCGTTGTTGTTGTTGTTGTTGTTATTTTTGTTGTTGTTGTTGTTGTTGTTGTTGTTGTTGTCGTTGTTGTTGTTGTTATTTTTGTTGTTGTTGTTGTTGTTGTTGTTGTTATTCTGATTCTGCATAAAAGTGGTCATCATCTGCATCAGTTGTGCCTGTGCAATCATCAATTGCTGCATCTCGGGGGTGACATTGTTTGTTGTTTGGGTTGGGGTTGGCACGTCGAGGAGGCATCTGTGGTTTTCATAAGGATAAGAATGAGATACCCATAGATGCTTATCATGCCCAATACATCACATAGACAATCACCAAACCAAGCATCAAAATAACATAAGGTTCGAACGGCGTAAACAACAAGTTTGGAAAATCAAACACACCATAGCAAGCCACCCACATGTTGGATGGTCATTGCGACTCAATAGTCAAAAGTACGGTAGATGAAAGATAAATGAGTAGTCATCACTTCTCCTCCGCATCAATCTCCACATCAACAAGGGTAAGACCTGCATTCTCCATAGCGGTCTTGTATTCCTCAACATTGGTAGTCAAGGCCTCTATCTTGGCCCTAAGAGCCCTCTTCTGTGAGCGAAGCCTCTCGATCACTCCCTGCTGATACTCGAGCTTGAAGTCCTTGGCCTCTAGCTCTTCCTTCATCTCCCGGATCTTCTTGTTCCTGTCTTGGACTTGAAGTCCTTGGCCTCTAGCTCTTCCTTCATCTCCCGGATCTTCTTGTTCCTGTCTTGGACTCTCTTCTCCTGGCTCTTGAATTTCTTGTCCTGGCTTTCAAACTTGGCCTCCATTTCCTTGACTATCTCGTCTTGCTCCACGCAGAGCTTGTCCTTCTCTCAGAGATGAACCTGGAGCTCGTCATTGCTAAGCATGACGTTGGTCCTATCAGTATCTAGGTGCCTAATAAGACCCTCTAGGTCCTGGATGTATAGACGAATCGGCTCCATCGTCTCTCTAGCAGCATCCTCGTACTCTATAGCCTCACCCTCCTCGTTGTGTCTCCCGAAGGGGTGAAAGTAAAGACCTCTAAGCTCTCTAGAGTGTCTCCCTACCAGGCGCCCAAGTAACTCCTGCATGACTACATGTAGGCCTTTCTCCTTGTCGTCATGCATCAGCTTGAAAGTGATGGTCTCCGTGGTTGGCTCTGCCTGGCGTCCGGGCAGAGTGACTCTAAGCCCCAAAGGTCCTTCCTCTCAAACTTGGTGAGTGGAAGTGTCATGATGCTAGCAAGTGGAAGGTTGAGCACATTAGTGAGCTCAATGAGACGAGTACCAAAACGAGTTCCCTTGAACTCCTCGGCCGTGTTGATAATAACATTAGGCATCTATTTTTATAAGATAGAGAAAATTTAGAATCAACATCAATAGGAAAAAAATCACAAGACAAAAAATCACAAGCATATCCTTTGCAACAATCACACAAGTCATGGCATACACAAATCCATTACAAGCATCAAAGGTTCAACATAACTTATACAAATTTTTGGAAATAAAACGATAAGTGTGGTGGTCCGACTAACGAAGTACATTACAATCCCCACTCACTTGCCAAGTTGGCTATCAGGTCATCCCTAGAGGCAATCTGTCGATCTTGATCACATGACTCCATTGCTAAGTCTATGATGTCTTCTCTTAAACATTAGTTGATAGCGTCTAACTCTTGGGTATGCTTCTTTTCTTCCCTTAGGTCATTTTGGGTGTTAAGCATTCTGCACTTGAGTCTATCTCCAAGCTCCTTGATGGCATTCCAAGCTGCATTTCTTGCAAAGTCAAAGAATGTTGTGTGCATGATATCAACAAGTATCTTAACTTAGAGAATAAGTCTACCAAGACTACAACTGCTAGGATTTCCCATAGCATAGCATATAGATACCTAGCACAAAATTTCATGTAAGCCCTATACAAAATATCACTAGTGCATAGTCAAAATAATGGGACAAATACATGAAGCACCACTTGCCTTGGTAGTTGGGGGAGTAGCAAAAATCTTCACAATCACAATCACCACTAGCACCAAAATCTACACATAAAATAATAGCACCAAATTCACATTTCAATATTCAAGCAAAAATATTATGAATGCATGCAAATGCCATGTGATGATTTTCTAAACTAAACAAGACAAGTCAAACAGTACTGAACACAAAACCAATTAAATATAGTCTTAATAAACTTAATTTAGCCTTATAATTTTTTTCAAAATAATTTAAATAGTCAAAATAAGCCCATATTTGTCTCTGCATAAAATCCCATTTTTACAGAAACAAAGTACAAAACTAAGCCCACAGTACTGTAGGATTTATTTTTCTGAATCTAATGATATATTAGTTGCAATTTTTGGATAAACATAATAAAAGTTATAGATTTTACAAGTTTAATCATTCAAATTCATTTTCTGGATTTTTAAACAGACAGGACATGCCACGTGGAATGATCCCATTGGCTCATACCGATTCGAACGGATCGTGCTTTGTGGGCCACAGGATTAAAAGTGAATCGCACAACATAGATCAAATCTTACCCCTTCGCTAAGTGATTCTTTCCTGCCCTCACAATCTAGATCTAACGGTCCAGAGCAGCTGGTGTCACATCCCAAAATTTTCCAAATTTTGAAATGTGAAAGAGAAATAAATAAAATAAAAATTTGTTGAAATTTAGGGTGAAAAGAAACTTTTCGATTTCCAATTGGAAACATCAAAACCTATTTTGATCAAATAGAATCCTAAAAGGATTTAAAAAGATAAACAAATAATAAATAAAGTTATAATAGTTGAAATCACCATTTTTGGATCTTTAAATAAAAATATATGGTTTTTATAAGCAAAAGTGGATATAATGAATAATGTCTATTTTTAAAAGAGCCAAATTAAATCTTGGCCAAGCATTTAAAAATAAAATATTTTGTTTGATAAAAATAGTAAAGGTTTATTTAAATAAAACCATGAGGATTTATTTATATCCAAATTTCATTTAAGTAAAGACATTTTTTCCTATTTTGATTGAGCATTAAAATTTAATAAAGTATTTTTATTTCAAGGTGTTTTAGTATTCAGATAAAACCTACTGAAAAGATTTTTGTAGGAATTTATAAAGACAAATAGAGTTTTAAACATATTTAAATCCTATTTGAAATAAAGACTAAAGCCTATTTATTTATTTTTAATAAATAATAAATCCTAAAAATAATTGTTCTATTTAGGACTTTGGATTATGTTGATAAACAAAATTGAATTATACCCAAAAGTTTGGTGGTGGTTTGAATTCAAATGGAGTTTGAATTATTTGAAATAAAATCAAAACAGAAATTCAAAACAGAAAAAGAAAAGCACTCAGTATAAAAAATGAAACAGAGCAACCCAACCCATCTGGCCCAACTAAGCCCAGCAGCGCAGCCCAACTAAACCCCTCTGCCGAATCGTTTTTCACTCAACTGCGCACCCGCTAAGTCGCTGATCAGTGGACCTCGCGCCCCTCTCTCGCTCTCGCTGACGAACGGGACCCACTGTCCAGCGCAGCGTCATCAACCTCGCGACTAGTTCCTCGCTGCCGTTCCTAGCCGAGTAACTCCGGCGATGAATTCGCTTAATTTCCTACGTTAATCTCTTCAGCAACCACACGTGTTTAAACACCACGCTCTCCTCTTCCATTTCCCCCAAACCACACCTCCTCTCTGCCTCCAGGCTGCGAGAATCGTTTGCTCGAACTCACTGTCCCCGACGAACTTCTCCGGCCAATTCTGGTGCCGTCCAACCGCCCCTCACCTCCCACTGCACGCAAGCTTGCTTCCCCTCTTCTTGCGCATCTCCCAGCATCAACCCCACAACCGCGCGTGCCCCAGAGGCTCAACAACCTCGACTCCTGAACACCGCCGCCGTCTGTCTTCTCTCCGACGATCTCCCTCGGTAGGTACTGACCGCCATATTCCCTCTAGTTGACACGCGAATGATCCCCAGCATCGTACGCATCTAACTACACCTCGGTTTTGTCTTAGCGTGCACCGTGGCGTCATCCCCAACAAACGACTGGCGCACCCGATGGCAGACACATCTCCGGCGAGGAATTCCGACTGAACCCGTGCGCCCCTTCGACAAACGTGAGCAAGTTGAGCGTCCCTGTGCCACGGCGATCTCAGTGAGCCATGCCACGTCCCCTCTCGCTTCTTGTATCGCCGGCTCCACCGCTAACAGACCGTGCCGACGCCAGCCACCGTCGCTCGCGCCGCCAGTTCATGGCAAGCGCACTGTAGCCGTAGGATGCGATTTGTCTGGCTAGGATTAGATCTAGGCAAAGAGGTAAGTTTGATCCAGAGCCACACGATCTAATTAAGATACAACGATCCCCACAGCGCAATCCGCATGAACCGGTACGCGCCAGTAAGAATAAGACACGTGGCGAGACACATGATTTAAATTAGAAATTTGACCTATTAGATTTGCAAACTTGCAAAATTCATAACTTAGTGATGTCTAAGTTGAAGTCCTTGGTGAAACTTAAAGTTGAAGTCATTGGTCATGGTGAAAGCTTTGTCCATCAAGTTGAAAAGGAAAAGGTGTAGAATCAAAACCAAAAAGGTTGCGGAAAGAGTTTACAAGATTGTTTGTAACTAAGTTTTGGAACGAATACAACTCCTATTTTTCTAAGGGTTTTGTCCAATCCTAGGGTTACAATCCTACAGGCAACACAATGCTCTGATACCATCTGTAAGGTTCCCAACCTTTAATAAGGTAGAGATCCCTGTGTTTACAATGCTAGTCCCTGGATCAATAGCTAGCATCCACAGTTAAGATGTAATATCAAGAAACAAAGGTCATAATACAACTTATAGCCAGGATAATTCATTACATCTTACATAGCTCATTTGACTATCACATTACAATGCAGCAGAATATCTATATAGCATGGAGTCCTTCATCTTCAAAGTGCCACAGACAGTCATGTTGGTTGTAGACTTGTAATCCTATTCAACACACTTCACTAACATCAAACAAACCTGCAACATAATAAGTTGCAGCCACAAGGGTCAATACATTTGAAT
Organism: Avena sativa; assembly: GCA_916181665.1. Taxonomy (NCBI): domain Eukaryota; kingdom Viridiplantae; phylum Streptophyta; class Magnoliopsida; order Poales; family Poaceae; genus Avena; species Avena sativa. Next base: position 39,240,979 of record OV702280.1, on the reverse strand, counting down.
TGTATTGGCAAGTTTCACTATTATGTAGAAGTAAGTGGATCCTATCATTACATGCATATTTGGCTAAGTAAGGTTTAGGCTCTTTTGCAGAAAGCAATATAGTTTTATCCTATCTTTTCAAAATAGTTTTGATCTTTTGTCAAATCTTTCTGAACTCCTTGGAAAACTCCAAGTGCTTCTAATCCCTTGTTGTCACCATCAAGTTTTAACTATGAGAAATTGGAATGTCGAGATATTCCATAGCTTCAGGCCTTAGTTGCTCAGAGTTGTCCATAACCGGGGACATGGCTAAGTACGTAGAATTTGATCTTCTGCAGAAGTTGTACACTTTACCCACATGACACAATCTCGTCTTGAAGCCACCAGTGGCCGCTGGATAAGTACTCACCAAAATGGAGTACTGGCATATCGAGAATGTGACGAAGTCTTTCCATAGAAGTCCTCCCAATACACAATGCTAGCTTGTCTACCAGGCACCAATGTAGCGATATATTTCCCTTATACAATTCTAGTTATCTTGAAGATGCCAATGCATGGGTCTTCCACTATGTAGTTGACTAAGCCAGAGCCCATTTAGCATGTGGCTATACACGGAAGCCACTGTACGAGAAACATGTTCAATCTCTAAGTCCCTGGGTGGTTTTCTTCTAGTGCACACACAAAAAGATAGCCATATAAACATGGTTCCCTTTGTTGCCACCTTGTCCAATCTTGAGTATCCTTGTCCACCCAGGTGGTTCATTGAATTCTTGTTTTATTATATAAAACATATATCTTTCCAACACTTCATATAATCATATCATGTATCCCATCCCAAATATATAGCAGGGCTAAGCATACTACAACTACAATGTTTTCACTAAGGATGATATAAGGGTATCCTATTAGGATTTAGCATAGCATAAAATATAGTAGTCCTTATCATGCATGTTACAAAAATCCACTAAGTGTAATGAAAATAGTAGGACATGGATGATAGTGTTACTTTCCTCTTTAGTAGAGAAT